>BOPP01000033.1:10340548-10380558 GCA_017312745.1 Gryllus bimaculatus | reverse complement strand
CTCTCGCGCGCTCTATCTCTCGCGCGCTCTATCTCTCGCGCGCTCTATCTCTACCCCACACCGTCCACTCTCGACCTCGTCCCTACACGTTTCTCCCGTACGCCGCTCCCCGTCCCGCTCGTTCACTAGACTCCCGCGCCCTGTTGGCGCTCGCTAAAACCTGCCGCCTTCCACTATCACTTTCCTTGCCAGTCTTGCCTTCCCGCTATCTGCCTCGTATCTCCCTCCTCTTTTGACCAGGTTACTTACAGGTGGTATTAAAAACGTTTACGCGTTTAAGTGGGTTATGTTAGCTTAACAAACAAATTAATTTCCCACTTTGATAAAGCCAATTTGACTCGCTTCTCTAGCGCCTTTGTAAATGGATGACTGCGATTGACATAAAACATTCTTGTTAAAAGCCTACGTAAAATTTCCGACACCAAGAACACCAAGATATAGATACAGTTTGACATCAATAGATTCCGTTTGCGAAACTACGAGTAAAGTATTTCTACTTAAGTGTTTCGTTGTAAGCACGCATATCCCACACGTGTTCTATTTATCCGTTTGCTTTAGCCGCATTGATGGAAACTCATTTCGTACCGACCCCAACAGTCACATTGCACAGTTAATATCGATGCCAACAGCGGTGATCGCAAGCGTTCTTCGATATAAGCTTTCGAATTGTTGGCTCAGAGTACTCATCTCCATGCCCTCCTCATCTCTCTGCACACTCATCTCCATGCCCCATCCTAGCGGTCCGTACCTCACGTGAGTATTCCAATAACCGGCAAGGAGTGTGATTGCAAAGCTGACTGTTGTTTAATATTCATGTATTGTACTACTTTTACCGATACTATATGTGTATGTTCGTTGTCGTAACATTTGAATCTCTATATTCAAAAAGACAGAAAAAACACTCTCTACGAATTAAAAATGAATAGAATATTTGTGAAACATATACTTAAAAAATGAAGATTAGTGGATAAACAGAGTTCCTATTAAAAACAAACATTATGATAAGTTTCATTCTGAAAATTTTAATGTTTCGTATCCATGGCTTAAGTCCACGCGATAATAATACACTTTAACAATGATATCTGTAGGTACAAAACACAGCCCATTTATTGATTAACTTATTTTATATCGAATCGAAAATATATAACATAATTATTTAAAATAAGATCAAGGTACCAAAAATAACTTATTGACTGATCTTTAACAACCAAGAAGTTGAAAAGCGACCTCGATTAAAAAAAACAAAAATTTTGACGTATACGTTTCCACTTATCGTAGTTTTAGGATGTATTTAATTGTCATCAGAATGCTGAAGCAAATTGGCACTTGAGCACAGCAACATCTGGGCTGGTTAACCACCACGTTCGTAGCCTCCCACGCTCCACCCACAGCACCTGGCGTCTCGTGGCCTCTGCGGTGGCTGGGCAGCGGTGCAGTAGCACAACCATTCGCCCCTTGTCCCAACCGGCACGCTCCGTCACGCGCCTCGTCCCCGCCCGCCTTGTCCCTTCCCGGCTTTTCTCCGCCCAGTGTCCCCGCCGGCTAATACCCTCCCAGTGTCACCCCCTTTCACTTATTGTCGAACATTTTGACTTGTTTCCTACATTCTCATAGTGCAAGGAAAAATTTCAAATACTGCCGGGCGTAAGCTCTCCCAACACCATTAGCGAAAAATGCCCCCCCCTGGTATATCCTGCAGTGCTAGAGCTCTGGCCCGACCATTAGCGCCGCACTATTGAATTCTCACTGCCCCTTGCTCCACACGAACCCCAACCTTTATAGCACCGAGAAACCCGCAAGCACTGCCCTAGGTAAGCTCTGCCCTCCATTTCGTACTTTCAGCGAAATTCCACGTCGATATCTGCGCCGCGAACGGCAGTCTGCGCGCTGTTCGGTCCCGACGCCTGCTCAATGGAATTACGGTTGATTTGGGACCGTCCCCACCGAATGCTCTGCAACCAGAAGGTGGGCCAGCTTGGGCCAATCTCCTCAGACCTGGACTTAATTGAGGCCCCGAATTGTTTTCATTTAAAAGAAAATATAGTGTATACTCTTCGATTTCAAATTGAATGTTTTTCGGAATAGGTTAACATCTGATAGTTTGTTGTAAAAGTATTCGCCCTTTCTTAGAAAAATACACTAAAGTACAATTTCAAAAAAAAATTACCTTTTGATCCTAATCGGGTCTTTGAAAAATTGAAGGACAAAAATATTCAAAAAATGTAAACGTTTTTCAGGAAACATTTGTATCAATGAAACGCGCGCGGAGTTTATAACCAAACCATTATAATCGAGCGATCAGTCACAGGCTTTTAGAATTTTCGTTTTTAAGATCGTTCTGTCAATCTATTCACTGCTGACGAACATTTGTTTCCTTCTGGAATCGATTCTAGAACGCTCGTGTCTATGAAAAGTCTGTTTCGAACTCACAACGCTGAACGGATATGCTAATATCACAAGTTATTTATGTACAGTAGCGGCAACCCGGGTAATTCAATCGAACGCAGTGTTTAAGAGCGAATTAAATTTTTCTTGCCCGGATATTTATTTATCATATTCATCTATTCACATAAGGAAAAGAATGAATTATGTCTGTACTGTATCTCCGTTCTGGCTTACCCTGGCTCACGCCGATCTGCCCAAATCCACCCTATTCCTTTCTAAAGATCTCCCTCTTTGCTGCCTCCCCTGACTCTACCCCGTCTGCCTTTCCTTGTCTAGTCCACAACGACCACCGTTTATATATTTCTATTTCACTAATGTCTGCATGTGTCGTAACTAACCAATGCTAGGCAAGAATTTATTCAAATTAAACCAATCAAAGCTGTCTATGACCATCTGATTATCAATTTTGAACATCTCTGAAATTACTTTGTTTACCTTTTTTGTTAATATCGATATCAATTGTTTTATGTCCATAATAGTTTGTGAGCATCAATATAATAAAATGAATCGTTTTGGAAATGTTTCAAACTCCTTTCAAATCTAATTTTAAAGATTTGGGACCGCAAAACATCAAAATAAACAGAAAAAGGTCGGCCTGGATAGCCGAGGTCTTGAAGGTTGTAGGCCGTTGTTGCCTCGGTTCGAATGGTCGCGGGTTCGAATCTCGCCTCGGGCATGCATGCATGTGTTGTCCTTACGTGCCGTGATCCCTCTAAATTTCCCCTCTGTAAAACAATGAAAGTGGCCGCTTCATGATCTAATAGCTAAAAAGTGACCTCAACAAATTTTAAAAAAGAGAAAGTTTGCAGAAGCCATTTCAGAAATTTTTATTTTAATCCAATTTATTTTATATTGTTTTATTTATTTTGCATCAAAACCAGTTACAAACTGTGTGTGTAGGGTTACGTAGTTTTATGACGAAAGAAAATACAAACTGACACCATAAAATACAGATGAAGAAATTACACACATTTTGAAAGATTAGGCAATTAATACGCGAATCGATCAAAACCAACTGTTGTTTGCTATAAAAGCAAAAGATATGAAGCACTATAGTACTCCTTGTGAGCACTTAGAGTTAAAAACGTGTCAAAATGCGTATATAGTCGCCCAAACAGTCACGCAATCACCTCGTGAACGTGCCATGCCAGCGCCGCCTTCTCCCCCCTCTTTGGTGATGTCACCGTCTCCGCCATTGCTTTTAGAGACGCGCTACGGTGCGGTGACTTTCCCAGAAGTGGCTTCTCTTTCACCTTTACCTTAAAGGCCTCAATTAACCCTTTCCTATCTGACTTTTGAACGTAGGCAAGCCCTCGCTTCAGTAACATTTTCTTACATCGAAGGAGAAGTAATTAATTGAAGCATCTCCTCCTTGCAAAAGAAAAGTGCGAGGTTGCTGGAGTGACGATAACCATTGTGCGTTTTTGAAGACTTCAGGGGTCTGTCGAGCTCTTTTATACGGCCATTGTAGGTTTTGGGATGCTTAGAACCTAAAAACATTATTTATTCAAGACTTTTGAATACATTTTTGTTGTAAAAATTAAATGTTGGATGGAAGGTTTTAATCAGTCTATGCTAAAGTAATGGTTGCAGTTTTTCATTTCTTTCTTTAAAAAAACTAAAATTTAACACAACAACATTTCAAAGCAACAATAAAACTTGTATGAAATGCTATTTGATACTGACGAGAATTATCAAAAAATGTTTATAATTAATTTGTACGCAAAAGCATAATTACTATGGGCAATGGAAGAAGGGAGAACAACTCACAACAATGGTTTCTTCCCAAAATTGGCATACCCTTTAAAACTTATAAACTAAGTTCATTACGTGAGAAATGACGCATACAACAAGGTGATATGGTGTGTTGTTTGAAAAAAAACAACAGAGTGCCTGTGAGTTCACTTGGGTCCGGAAGAGATGAGTTAGAGAGACGAAAAATGAGATACAAAGAGAGAAGAAAAGAGAAAGAGAAGCAAGAGGGGGAAAAGCTGGCAAGAGAAAAGAAACAAGAGATAGAATGAGAAGAGGAGTTAAAAGGAGAGAAGAAAGAAGGTGTGTGTAAGGAATAAAAATTGAAGGCGAGAAGGAGGGAAAGGGTGAAGGGAAGGAGAGTATGGATTTCAAGGCTAGTGGATCAAATTATTGCAATTTCTCTGAGCTTCATTCGCCTGGAGGGTCTGTGCTGCATGCCTTGGGAAGGGCTGAGAATAGTTATGGCCATGATCTTCAATTGCACTACTCGATCGATCTAAAAAATAACCCACTTCTATTAATCGGTTAACTGGAAGAAATAATCCTTTTGTATTACAGCACACACCTATGAACATTTAAAGGAGGAAAAAAAGGGAAATGATCCAGGGTGGATTGTATGGATTGGCTTCTTCATTTATTATCTACCAATTTTTAACCTTTAAATGGAATCATATTTGACGCACTATTTCCTCAATTTAGCTGCATTCCCGTGTTTACAAGGCAGTAAATTATTCGTAAGCTTGGTAAAACTAAAAAGTATGCATTTAAAAAGTTAAAAAAATCATGAAGAAGTTTGAATATTTAAGATAATTGATTTTTTCTTTCAGTGTAATTGTAATCTATTAATTTGATCAAATATAACATTCATTAATCGATTCTGTACTTCCAGTTTAATCGATTAATATTCGATTTAGATCGATTCCAAATTCGAATTTAATCGATTAATAATCGTGATTGATTTGATTAATAATCGATTGCCATCCATAGCTGGGAAAGAGTTCCCAGCACCAAGTGAGGACAAACGAATGGGCGGACGCTGTTTCTGTGAACGCCTTCCCCACTCCAGCGAAGAAAGCGGAAGGGAAAATTAGAGCGTAATCAAATAAGTGGCCGGCTGCTCCGACCCCACGCCACTCCCTCCTCCTCGCCACTGAGAAACAGCTCTGTTTGATGGCCGACGGAGCAAAAGGCGGGCGTAAAAATAACATTTCTTTATCCACTTTCGTTTTACTTTCCTTTCAACGTGGAAGTTCGGGTTGGAAGGTAAACGCAGATTCAGTAACGGAAGTGACGTAGTTCGCTCCATTTGCTCCCCTCTTGCAGCGGCCATGTTGTTTTGTTCAAAATCAGCAGTTTGAGATTCGAGAAACCTTCTACCGTTGTGTTAACGCAGTTACCGTTGTCTACAGAAAAGAGATTCTACCTTTGTGTTAATCATGATGCGGCTGCATTATATGGTGCCATCCTTAGGAAGTGAGTGGGGAAGTAATATATTTTAATGACGGACGGTAACCTGACGTCGCGCAGAGACGCATGCGCACATCAACAAAATGACATAAAACACAACCTGACGGAAAACACCACAGCTAATTATGTTGCCTTGGACAGTTGTTGGTCAAAAAGCCAAGCGGTAATAAAATGCTGAACATTTCACTGTTTGAACGGAAAATATCTTCATATTTCCGTACCTTATATTTCAAAAAATTAGTCAGAGAAAAATGTTTTCATTACCACTAGAAACTTAATTTAAGCTACATTGTGTCTCAAAAATTGTATGCAATTTATGGCCAGCTGAATATTCAAAGTAGAATGCACACACGTGCAGCATGCAAATGTTAATTAGTGTTGCACAGCAACTTCACGCCGGAGGCTGACTCACAAAATTAATTTGGAGATAAAGGGTGGCACAAAAGGCACTGTAAAGAATACGAAATTATAAAACGAAAAGATTAAAAAAAATATTGTGAAACAAACTAGTGTGCGAAGTAATGTTTGGAGTCCATATTTTCTCGCGTTACCTCACACGTTTCCTGTGTACGAAGAAAACAACAGCTCACACTGGTCTCTTTTCGTTACTAAGAACTCCAGGTAATAAAACATTTACCCTTTGTGAGTCTAGTTTTGTCCTCAGCTTGTGAATATCGCCTGTTCAATTCGCTGATTACTATTCTGTTGTTTTAAGTACGTTTGGAAGTACTGAAAGTCTGAATAGAGACATCATCATTGAAACACGCCTGTGGTAAAATATCTGGTTTGGCGCGGTAACAACCGCGGTATCGATTAGAGCGAAATCTGTGGGGAGAGAAAACAGCATTTGTGATGCAGCGTATTAGACACGATTACGTATTTTTCGTCATTTCGAATGATGAAGTCACACGAAAAGCCAGTCATATGCTGTGAAAATATCCGACAATCTTTTGCCAATGAAACTACAGCAGAATTTTTGAGTATCTTTTGCCTATCATTTGAGTATCAAATGCCGTAGAGGGCGACGTCATTTGGTAAAATTGTGAGTAACATTACATAAAACGATAATGAAATACTTTTTTCCTAGGGCGTTTATCCAGCCGAAGGCCAGTTACCCTTTACGTGTCGATGTGTGGTGCATATACGATCATACACTAGAAACCAACACAGTTGCGGGCTTCTCTGATCTGAGGACAGCAGAACGGAAGGCCCTGCCGACAACATACATGAGAGACAAAGGACAAACAACTGTGCCCAAGGCGGCACTCGAACCAGCGACCTTTCGGACCAAAGCGCCGAGTCAGTGCATGCTCTTAGCCACCTCGGCCATACACATTGTCTCTCTTCACATTGGGGGGGGGTCAACTATAGATCCCGGCGTAGTTTTCGTCCTAAATATTTGTTTAGATAAGAAGTTACTATTTCAAAGTTAATATTTCATCATTTTGAAATTTTATTATTAGAGTTTTTTCTAACCTTAAATGACAATTTCTTCTTTCAATGCTTATCGGCGTTTACAAAAAATTGAAATCGTCGCCAAGCGCATCGCTATGTGAACACTCCGGCATTCTCTTACGGCCAGGAACGCCTATAAACACATTCGAATCTTATTTTACTACCTGTCGATGAAGATAACATTTGGGCAATCGTAGGGACATTGTAAATGTTTAAGTCTTTCTCCAAGAAATAAGGATTGCTATCTGTGTCGCCGTAGAAATTACCCCGCGAACAGAAAATGATCCAAAATATAAATGTCTTTACCGCGTCTCAAAAACGAGAATTTTTAACACAGACTTTAGATCTATCCAGATTACATGACTATAATCTGTTTGTAAACATATAAAACATTGTTAGTTTTTATTTGTTACACCTTAATATTTTAGAGAGAGATTTAAACTGTCAACAATCATGTAACTTATAAACTTGTGAACACAAATATGTAAAAGAAGAGATGCGATTGTTAACAGTTAAAATGTCAGTCTAAAATGTGGAGAAGTAACAAAGAAAAAATAACTAAATGAAGTTTTGACAGGCTAATAGAAAAACAAACAAACAACATTAACTCTTACGCATTTAAACTTTCCCTTTAATTATTTTGGGATCTGGCGTTTGCTCTTCTCTAATTGGGGCTCTCCGGATGTCGCACTATAACACCATATACTTTCTTGAATTATCGGTAACGTTAAGTATTACCTAATATGTCCCCTTATATGTCCATTTTTTCTTCGTTCATGCCATGGCCACACTATACTTCGAATGTGCAGCGTTGGCGCGAGTTGGTCAAATGGGTCGTCAAGTTCAGGAGACGTTACTTTTATGGGCCTTTCGCTCCTTGCATTGCTGGAGAAAATGGACGTGTAAACGGAGCAAGTACGCTGTTACGAAACATTGCAAGGGTAGCAAAGTGCGCGCAAGGCTACACATTCTCCATGAACGACAGTTTTGTACCTGTTCAAACGTGCATTGATTCAAAATTATTTTCTTTGTCCTCTTGGTTAGGATGATAAACAAAACTTAGAAAAATCTATAATGCTTCCATTATCGAACATAAGCGTATTAAAAAAGACTATCGATTGGTAAAGACCCCAAAATCCGATTGTTCTAAAAGATTGCCGTACGATTGTGCAAATATATTCACAAGTTTTATTAAAATGCCCATTTCAGTACGTAAAGAGACTTTGCACCGTTTGCTAGGAAAATATTTTGGTTGTTTCCGAGTATTGGACTTTATTAGTTAAATTGATTACAAAAAGGGAGGTGAAGCATTCATTTATCTCGTATATAACGGATGATTATTAATAGACAAAAACTCTTAATGAAAATTTAAAGAATTTGAAACAAATTTTCCAATATTTATGTACATTAATTCTGATTTAGATCATTAGTAATTAAACAACTATATCCTCCGCGAGGTGGAAAATAACAACAAACTCGCATGTTCAACAGCCAGACTAAGTGCTCCTTTTTCGTTCGCACAGTCGGAAAAAGACATGATGACAGATGTAATTTATTTATTTACTTATTAACGCCAAAAACAGTTAAAGAGTGTGTGTGATTAGCTATGGGGAAAATTAAATTGAAGTTACATTCATATCCAGAAGCAAAACAAGGGGCCATCTCAGCATTTGCTCGAGGATCAGAGAAACTGGGCGAAAACCTGATCGAGATGGGGGTCATTGACCCTGAATCTGGACTACAATACTTGTTACAAGTTTTTTAGAATTATACAATCCAAATAGTATATAATATATTAAATATCATTGATAAAATTAATATTACTTTCCTTTTGGATGCTCGGTATAGTCTCCAATTGTATAGAAATAGTTTTGCAGCAGAAAATATTTTACTTGGGACTTTACTTTTGTATCGAATTTAATTGTTGAATGTCATCTGACAAGGTGTTGTAAAATAATGTATATGTATTGTTTGTGAAAGTTTTGCAGTGAGCTGTTGATACTGTTACCTGATGATGTGATTACTAAGTCGAGTGTTGTAGTTATAGATATCAGTGTTTGCTGAAAATATATTCCCGCCCTTAAGTAAGTCATTTTAAGGGATTTGTTTATTATTCGTATAATTCTGGTTTGTAATCTAAAAGCCTCGGAGCTATAAGATATATTTCCTCAGAATATTACGCCTTATCTCAGGCGGGAATGAACATTCGTGAAATTAATATAACGAACAGTACGGAGGCTGACTGAATTCTTAAAGCGTAGCGTAAAGAACGTAAGAGTGGGTGGAGGGTAAGGTCTTATTGGATGCTTTACTTGGGTTTAACTGTATCTTGAGTTTGGAAGCCCAGCTATCTAATATGTTAAGGTATAGTTGTATACTATTTCTTATTACATTGACGGAGATGACTGCAGAAAATGGCAGTGTCATCTTCAAATTAGGCTGTTTTAATATTATTTCTTTTGGGGAGATAAGTGACAAACAAGTTGAATAAGGTTGGAAAAATTGGGGAGCCTTGAAATAGTCCAGCATTTGTTGTTCTCCGATTTGAGAGGTGGCTGTTAATATCTACCGAAAATGTTTTATTGTCAAGAAATTCTATTATTGAGAGTATGTAATGTGGAGTTACAATTTTGATTAGTTTGTACTTCAGAGCTTGATGTCATGTTCGGTCTTCGTGATGTAGGGCTGGGAGAGTCGAGAAGGAAATTGTATATCTTTATGTGGTTCAGTGTATCAACTGATGTTACTGTAAGGCCTCTGACTGTGAGGCGCTAGTTTCGAAAATTTTCAATTGGTGGCAGAATTTTCGACACTGGCTAGATAGCTAGGTTGAGTTCTGTCACTGTTTGGAGGAAATTCTAGCTCAATACCAGGCGTAGTTTCTTCGCTCAATACCAGGCGGATACCGGAGCAGTTCCTTAACAAACGGGCCACGGACCGCACGCGATTTTTCCTTCCCATTCCTTGTCCTATCCTACCCATTACTTACTAACATGCACTACACAACCACACATGCCAGGAGACTGTTCAGGAGCTTAGAGCTTGTCCCGGATAGGAGGTGTGTGCCAAACTGTTGGGAGATATCTGGTTAGGGAAATCCAGATAGCCGACGGTAGGTCGGCGCCGGATCTCACCGACCAGCGGAACAAGATCACCACCACCCCCACCACCACTTCTAGAGCAAAATACATGCACTACACTTACGTGACTGATGACCTCAGTCCACCTGGCCATCCAGTCTCTAATCAACCAACCGACTAAAAATAGTAAAGTTTTGTACATTGGTTTAGCCCAAATTATAACTAATGTCACTTCAATTACCTCTAAATACCCTGTATCCTGAGATCCCACCGGTCACCAAGCACCTGGGACTCGGTTTTAACTAGGTGTAGTTGTAAAGAGCAAGTGGTGTGTTGCGACCAGCAAAAGCGAGATCAATAATGACACTTTGAACATTTGGACGAGAGGGACGCAGGGATGAAGGGCCGAAGAAGGCGTAGGGAGAGAAGAGTTTCCACTTCCTCGATAGAGGAGGGGGCGAGGGGAGCAAAGGGGGGGGGCGTCAGAAGCTGAGACCGCGTCTCGAGTGGAATGCTTAATCAACTGTCCAATCAATCTGTGTCTCGACTTATCGGATTCTCAAGAGTTGAGCAAGAATGGCGGTGAAATTGAGGAATCACCATGATGCACTTGGTGAGGGAAAAGGGGGAGGGATTAATGGTGCAGTGAGCTCATTGATACATTTTCAACTGTGTGGGTGGGTCCGGGTTTAAAGGAATGTCAAAATTAGGTTTGCCTATCATTAGTCATGGAGTAGAGTATGAAGCTGCATTCGAAGCTTCGTAAACTGAGTGGTTCTAGAATGCAGAGCCGGTAGCGAAAATAATGAAGCTCCGTTCAACAGGAATTACGTATCATATTAGTAATAATTGAGCTTCTTACTTGCTAGAACCGTCAAATTTAGAAGATTGGGACAAAATTAGTACCGATGATTTAAAACGTAGTAATGTGAGTTGGTGGTCAGTTTAATATATTTTTTCGATATTGTTGAAAAAGAAACTGATAAATAAATTCCGTACAGTAGCCGAATATAATGGTAGCCATTGGTCTGCCTTCTTAATTTTGGGTTGGGGCATCATTGCAAAAGAAACTAAATGGCTTTGGTGAAATGTACATTCGAAATATACATTAGCCCACTAAGCTATGTGAAGCTCAAATCATGCTTCTTTGCAAAGTTTAATCCCTTTTGTTTTAGTTTTCCAAACATTTACAGGGTTGTAGATTCTCTGAGGGAGAATCGCTACGGTACCTTAGTCATAATTTGGAAATGTGCCTTATTTGAAAACAAGCCAATAAAGATTATTGCATTAAACCACTGCATGTAACAACAGCGAGGCTAAGTGGAATCAAAAACAACAAAAATAATACACTGGAGCCCAAAATCTGGCACACCTGCCTAATATAGTGCAGGCGAAGTGCCGATACACAAAGTGGCATGGACTCGACTAATGTCTGAAGTAGTATTGGAGGTAATTGATATCATAAATCCTGCAGAGCTGCCCATAAACTCGTAAAGAGTATGAGAAAGTGGAGATAGCTTCTGAAAATCACATTGCAAGGCATCCCAGGTACGCTCAATACTATTAATGTCTGGGGATTTTGGTGGCCAGTGGAAGTGTTTACATTCCGAAGAATGTTCCTGAAGCAACTCTATAGCGGGATACACAATGGATATGAATGGGTGCAGGTGCTCAGGTAGGATGCTTACGTACGTGTCACATATCAGAGTTGTGTCTCGATGTATCAGGGGTCTCATCACTCCAACTGCACACGTCCCATATCATCACAGAGCCACTACCCTCTTGAACAGCTCCCTGTTGACATGCAGGGTTCATGGATTCATGAGATTGTCGCCATACTCTTACACGTCTATCCGCTGGAAGCAATGTGAAACGAGATTCGTCATACCAGACTACGTGCTTCCAGTCATTAGCAATCCAATGTCTATGTTGACGGGTCCAGGCGAGGCATAAAGCTTTGTATCGAATGATACACGAGTGGGCCTTCGGCTCCACATCCATACTGTCTCGTTGAATGGTTTGTACGTTGACACTTGTTGGTGAGCCAGAAATGAAATCTGCAGCTATTTTCGGAAGCGTTGCACTGCCGTCACGTGTAATGATTTTACTCAATCGTCGTCGTTCCCGTCGTTCTTGCACGATCGTTTTGAGACCACAGCGATGCCGGAGGTTTGATGTTTTAGCGGATTCCCGACATTTACTGTACACCCGCGAAATGGTCGTACGGGAAAATCCAAATTTTATCGCGACCTCGGAGATACTATGCCCCATCTCTCATGCGTTAACTATAACACCACGTTCAAACTCACTTAAATCGTGATAACCAGTCTTTGCAGCAGCAGTAACCGATCTAACAACTGTGTCAGATTCTGATTGTCTTGTATAGTCCTTGCAGATCGGAGCGTCGTATTCTGAATTGTTCCAGATCTCTTTATTCCAATACGCATGGCTGTACCAGTTTTTTGGCTCTTCAGTGCAGAGTTTCTCGTCTCTTCAAAACTCTTCACTATTTTGAAGAAACTACGAAAATATGGGCACTATAACCAAGTCAATCTTTACGTTGTGTTCGGCATTTAAATAGTGACAATTGTTCTGAGAAAAATTAATTAATGACACTTATCGAAAAATCAGTTAGTACGTTTGTATGAAAAACAATGATTTGTGATATATGTTCATCAAAAAGTATTTTATTAAAATTCTTGTTTCCCGTGCGAGGAAATCAATACTGTATTCTCTATTCATTTTAATTGTTTCAGATTATTTTTTAATAACTTAAATGGTACGTTATTATTTTTCAAACACATGGATTTCTGTAGAAATAAAAAAATTCCTCTGAATTATTCATAAAATATTTTGTCAAAATTTCGTGGCTACTGGAGTGAAGCAGTGCAACCTTCGGCATCCTATTTATATACTAATGCGCAGTTTAAGAATTAAATCAGTTCTGGAAAACGGTTATCTTCTCGTGAGCTCCTTCGAAGATATTTCACCAACCCACAAAGTGCGACGTGTGCTCCTCTGCCGTCCTCTTGCGTTAGTGGTGTCCGCTCCGAGAAGACAGCTTCGCGTTTGGGTGACCCATATGTGGGGAAGTTCCTGAAGGCTTTCATGAATAACGCATACGCTCAACTCGAAAGCGACCTGATGACTCGGCCGGCGCGCCAGTGACGAGATTCTGCTCTTGCGCGAGATGCAAGTCACCCCAACGGCCACGCCAGCCAGGCTGCCGTCGCAATCCCTACGGTCGTATTTCTATCACGTGAAAGCGTTAGGTATTTCTAAATATTTGTTGGTTCTGAATATTTTAATTATGTTTCAAAAATGATTTGAAAAATTGTTATGCTTTTGTATTTTTAAAATTATTATTATTATTATTATTATTATTATTATTATTATTATTATTATTATTATTATTATCATTATTATCATTATCATTATTATTATTATTATTATTATTTCGTAAATTCACGACTAAAGGTGTTCAGTATACGTCAAATATAAAATTTACTTGAAGTTGCGATTATGTGTATTTCATCATGTTATTGTCCAAAACCTTCCATAAATTTATGACTAAGCCGTTTATAATAAAATTATATATCACACTTTGATCAAAATTAAGATATGAACATTTACGAATAGTGGGACACTCGATGTGTCTTATTTTGCTACAGACCCAAGTCCTTGAATTCATGAAGAGTAAGGGAATTTGTTAGTAACTGCTCCATGTGACCAGAAATACGAACACCGCAAAGATTATTTGCACGAGCATTACTGCCTTTACTAAATTAGACATTAATAACACTGTTGAGAGGCAAGGCTGTAGGGTTATTTTCTTTTACTGTAATTTGTAATGACCCTTTGAATTAGAATAATTTTGCATATCGAACGAATCGAAATTAGAGGTGATATTTAGTCCATATTTGGCATCAAGACATTATGCATAATTTAAATTACTATTACTATTAAATTAAATAAGGCTAAATTAAAGAAAATATGTACACAGTAAAATCCATTTTCAAAGTATAAAAATAATTCGGATCGCAGAAGGTATAAACATTCTATTCTTTTATTTACATAAGATTCTTTTTATAAAGGTTGAAGTATGGATCAATATTTATATTGAAAATTCACAAGCGAAAGAAATTAAAAAGTAAATGTCAGTAGGCATTGTTACGCTACTACAAGAACCATCAATTACATATTATTTCGTATTTATTTAAATTTCATAAAAAACAGTCACCAATTCACATTTTTCCCACAGCTGGAAATTTTTACCAGACGTGTTCTCATAAGAGCGGTTATTTTCAGACTTACGAAGGAAAGTAAGTATCGATACCAGACCTGAGATTTGTATGCAATCTAGAGTATTGTTGAGATGAAAATTTAAAAACTGAGGCAGTCAAAGCCAAATAGAACTGTAAAACAAAAGGGGATATTTTTATTGCAATAATTAATTGAAAATAATTCAGAGAGAGAATGGTATTTCAATGTGCAGGCAACGTGATGTGATGGAGACTTAAGAAGAAGGATGGAATCAACATCCAGAGAGAAAAATTGCCCAAAGAATGAGGACATATGCAAATGAGTCGATGATCGATCGAGTATTTCAGTCGGATTCTCATGGTTCAGTGGAGAATGTAAGGAATGGAATGCGATATTCGCGGTATATTTTGATTCCGGGCAATATTACAAAAGAGTAAACTGAATAGAATATTCGGGAGAGTTGATGTAGTGAGGTGTACATATGGGCGTGAAGTAAGAACTTCAAAATAAGGTATTCAAAAAGAGAAGACGATATTCAAAAAGTGAAAAAGTTATTTAAAAAGTGAAGATAAAGGTATTATTTTTGAAAATTGTTAATTAAATGTATTGCTCTTTTCAGTTCGCTGACAATATCGTGCAAATTCTTTTGTTATTATTACTAGTAAATGTTCTCTTATTTTAAAATTGAAAGAGTGTTGAATTACTTATTTCAGTAAGTTACAATAATCAAATCTATGGTGTATGCCGTAGTCATCAACCCTAAACAAATAATTAAATGGATATTCTTATTTTCCCCCATTAAGTAAGTTTATTAACGGAAAAGTAAAAAGTCTCACATAACTGTACTGGACCCTACCGTAGTCGACTATATCGGACACATCTTTAGGTGCCTCAAGGTCATTTGCGAGGTCTAATCAAAACCGCTTCTCCTGTTTTCTGAAGTTTTAGCTGACGCCCAGAGGTCGTGTTTGTGTTTTGGGAGAGAAATGCAGGGTCGTTTCCATTCATTGTGAGTAGACATTGTGAACAGGGGAGAGGGTCTGTCTAAACGAATTGACTCCACTGCAACCACAATTCACGTCGTGGTCTGAATATTGAGAAGCAGAGTGCACTAAAATATATAAAAAACGTTTAAAAGAGCATTATTAATGTTATAAGTTTGGCTGCTTAGAGTCACACGGTCTTTACTTTACTAAAATGTGTCACTCACCATTCGAGAAAATTGTCTATTTGCAGACTGATAAGATCTCGTTTTGATGGGGAATGATGGAAGTAAACCTTGGAAACCACCGATTTGAGCAATGCAACTATAGAATTTTCACTAGAGAACCAGTTGAGCTAGCTCCGTGTAATCATTTCTGTGTCTCTGCAGCGATTATCACTAAGGCTCGAGTCACAGCGAAAGCTGATTTTTCCGTACTGGCTATATAACTAGGTCGGCTGCTCTGGCCGATAGTTTTCTGTGGTTTCTCCGATCCATTTTTCCAACAAGAACAGAGAAACTGTGCTCTAACATAGAGACTGCGCGCGATCTTTCCTTCCTTTCCCTTGTTCCACATATCTTCTCCACTCGCTCGCACACACTCACATGCCCTACAGTACCACAAAGAACGGGAAACCTGTAAGGAGCTTCGAGCTTGTCCCGGCCGAGGCGGTGCCCCTCTGGGGGAGATACTTTAAGAGGGAAAACCCTTCAAGCCCATGAGTAGATCGATGCCGGTTCTCATTGACCGTCGGGGACGGAAAAACCGCCACCTCCGCGTGACGTGAGTACTTGAGAGACAACCATGCTTGAGGAACTCTGAATTAGTCATCTAGAGTAAGATTGTCAGATTACTTCATTTGGCTGGCAACAAACTCCGGCACCTAGAAACCTAATTCAGGACATTCCGTTCTATACCTGCAAATATACACGTTATTGCGCTTTGTAATATATTATGCATTTATATTGTACATTTATGATATTTTTTGTTGAAGGTATTTTTATATAAAAATGAACAGATTTTTCTTAGAATCTTAAAGAGTTTTATAATTCTTACTGACTTTCGATCTAGTAACTTACTCAAACTTTTCAATTTTTATGGAATTTCTACAATCTTTCATACGAATATTATACATGAATCCTTTGATTTCTGAATTTCGAGCTCCGCATTTCTCAATGTATTATTATTATTTTACCAATAATTGAAAATGTAACATTATAATGTAATTCACTTTCCACAGTTCTAAGATTGGGTATAAAAAAACAGAAATAAAAATATATGAGTTTATTCCCCCGCCAGTAAATTTGAATCGCCGGATATACGCCCTCTTATTCGCCCTCTCCCTTTCTAATACTTATCGCTCCCATTCAGCCGTCGCCTCGTCGTCGTGCCTTTGTAGAGGGTGAAGGGGATTCCCGCGGTTGGCAGGCGTGCGAGGTTGTCGAGGCGAAGCGAGGGGCAGACGAGAGCAAGGCGACGCACAGTGTGGCACTTCGCATTAAAGAATAAAACTTTAAAAGATTAAAATTTCATTTTCTCGGGATATGCATTTGTGTTCGCAAGCAGCAGTGCAGGTCTGGCCCAATCGGATATCCGGCGATCGCCGGGTGGGGCATAACTTTTGGTTATTAGAACTTATAGAAGTTTCACATGAAAGGGTTTATTCATACTTATATTTCCTATACTTTTCCTTACTTGTAATTATCAAAATGCCTTACCATTTTCACCGGAATTATTGGAAGAATTTTTTTACGTTCAAATATATTTTTTGCAACTACGAAAATGATACAAACTATCTAAGCTTTAAAATTTTCGTTTTATCAAGGAGGCTAACATAAACTACAATTAAGAAAATTGTTACTAAAAAGTAAATTTTGCAAGTTTATCATTGAGTTAAAAATCGTAGCAATATATCAGAGTATGGGAACTATATAATCATTATCTTAGCTTAAATAACTGGTCTTCGGCTATGTTGAGTAGAATCGCCAACTTTCATTTGAAAGAAATAACGTAAAAACGGAAATTGGATGAAATCACCTCAGTTTCAGTGTATATTTATTTAGCATATTGCAATATATTATATTCATCTCACCTCTTCTCAACTGCAGTAATTTCAGAAAGAGGCAAATTCAAGGCGCATTATGGATTTGTCGAAAAGTATGTAAAAAAATGTAAATTTTTTTTGTACAAAACATTACCCTGGGCAAAGATGTTTATCGTAAAACTAATTCTCATGATTTAAAAGTTCAGTTATTGGCTATCAGACAATTGTAATACTTGGAAGCGTAATAAAATATATGTATGATTCCATTTGTAGAGGTGGGGTAACATTTAAAAAATTAAAAGCTAGAAAATATGATTTTAACGCATGTAATAATAATGATGCACCTAATGCATTAGTCACATACATTAATACCTCGAGAAACTTCTTTGTAGGCGATTTTTCTAAGAATATACCAAAAGCACTATGAAGTTAAACGCCTGAAGACATTTTGTAAAAATAACGGTCAATTATTTCTTTTCGAAAATCGTGTTGGTATCCTTAGATTTCAAGGAAAACTCAAATAATATTGAATAATTATAATGAAATATTGCAAAAAAATCTAACATTGATTTTGGAAAATATATTTTGGATAATACAACTATTGTTGAGGTTGCAGTACAGTTAAACGTCGAGATAACATGACGGTTTCTTCCTGAATCACTACGTCAATTTATATTGTATTTTTTGCAGAGAACTTGGCTAAATGTTTCTCTGCCATGAATAGAAAACCGCGTAAAAAACCAAACTTGTTTTTTCCTACAGAATAAGAAGCAGCAAAAAATCACTGTTCATATTTGAATTTTCTCAGTAGCCTTACGAGCGCGGTAAACAATGGGCAGATGGACCTGATTATAATTTCTGTCAAAACAATAAGTTTTTATCAAATCAGTTATTTCGATTTCATTTAAGGTTTGCAGGGACATATACCTGAAAAACGACGAAATCACGACGTACAGGTCGGAAGGGAAATACGTATAAATATCACGTTCAAACGCATACAAAATGGTTTAAAAAATAAAAATAGCTAAGCAACCTTTCATATGATCAGCACCAAGCCGAGAAATGGGCGTTACAATTACATAGTTACGCTCTATAAACTCTTAATAATTAGAACATGGCAAGAAAGCAGAATTTTGAAGTATTTAGTTGCAAATTCATTATTTGCATGGTAGGCATTTACATTATACGTCACTCTTGACTAAAATATCTAGATGAGATCCATTTCAATACGTTTCTCTCAAAAGTATCCATCCCATTGTACTTCCATGATTTCGGCATGGCGCTCAAGACATTAACTTTTCATTCCAAGCTTTCTTTCTCACAACGCGCTTTTCCCAAGATGCTGCGATTCAAAGGGTTCACCTGAGTTGGAACTAGCGAGTTGGGCCATTTAGGCCCACTGCGGCTCGCTCCGGGCCGCATGGCGAGCGCCGGAGGGTGGACGGCGGACGAGACCCAGGCGCCGACAAGCGGGGAGCGGCACAGGAGCGACCCCTCTGTCCCCGCGTCACCGCCACCGCCAACGCCGTCGCCGGGCGCCAGACTGGCGGCGCGGCGCGCAGTCGACCCGGGGGGNCCCGGGGGGGGGGGGGTGTCAGCGCCGGTCGGTGAAGGTAGGGGCCGTGAAGGTAGGGGTAACGTTAAAGGAGGCGCGAAAGGCAATGACGAGAACGAGGTAGGTGCCGACACGACGGGAGAGGAAGGATAGAGAAGGCGTAGAAAGCGAGTCGGGGATAACGACGATTAAATCGGGAAGGCGGCGAGGAGAGCGATGGTGGAAATTCGGTTTGAGATGAGACGGGTGGTGGAAGGGAGTGTGGCGGAGGGGGTGTGGCGGAGGGTGTGTGACGGAACTAGTTGTGGGCGGAGAGGGGTTTGGTGGAATGGGGTTTGGCGGAGGGGGTTTTGGCGGAGGGGTTTGGCGGAGGGGGGTTTGCGGAGGGGGTTTGGCGGAGGGGGTTTGGCGGGAGGGGTTTTGGCGGAAGGGGTGTGGCGGAGGAAGAGTGGCCGGAGAGGGCGTGGCGGAGGGGGCGTGGGCGGAGGGGGCGTGGCGGAGGGGGCGTGGCGGAGGGGGCGTGGCGGAGGGGGCGTGGCGGAGGGGGCCGTGGCGGAGGGGGCTTGGGCGTTTTATCGACAAGCCATTACATGATTTGTGAACAACTCGCGCGCCGGCGTAGGCCGATGGAGGGAGAGGTGGTGGAAGTGTCGCCGGTGGGCGAAGCGCGTGGCGATGGCGCCGTAGGGCCGCAGGCGAAGGGCAGATGAAGGCCTGGAGGGGGGTGTACTACTGAAAGGGGTGGGGGTGGGGTGTGGGAGCTCGGGCTACAGCTTAGACGTTTGCAGTACAGGCAAGGAAGAGACGCCGAAGCTCAGTCTTTTGCGCCATCGAAAGGGGGGGGGGGTCAGGCGGTCGGCAACTGAGGTTGAAGTGAGGGCAATGACAGCGGCGGAGGGTGCAGCAGCTCTTCATGCAACGGTGGACATGCCAAGACGAGAGAGACACGGAGACAGCATTAGCATGAAAACCAGTGGTTTTACTGTACAAGATTGCTCAGTTTTTAATGAAGGTGACGTACAGTTTTATTATGTTAAGACATCAGCTATTGATTAAAATAATCTCCTAACTAAACGTAGCACCAAAGACGCATATAATATATATCTTTATTTTATTGCGAATTCAGATATTTAACTGCAGATTACTTCCTGGCATTGAATTCAGTGTGTTCTGCTTTATTATTACGAAACATATAAAGAGAAGAACCAAAATATTTTTCCAGCTAGAGAATCGATCTCTGGCGTTGATTTGACGAACTCCCTCAATTACTACTGCGCTAAACTCACAGTAATAAATATTTATTCAACTATAATCGATTCTTTATCCTCCAATATTACTAACATAATTAATCGTTTCTGCAAAAAATACTAATATTTTCTATACTATATAAAACAAAATGTATAAAGCGAATTTTAATTTATTTAAAGATCTAATTTTTACAAATAGATTGCATTGAAGGAGAAATGTCTTCTTCAAAATTGAAGGTATAAAAATTTTCGAACAATTTCCAGAGGTTTGAATAAAAATAGAAAATATTTTATGCTATATTAAATGAACATTGCTCTACTACTAAACATAATAAAGAAACCTGTGTTAATAAAATTTTGAAACTTCCGATGGGGATTAATGTAAAGGCCCCTTCCGTCCAGCGGTCACACCGTTCAATCGATGATCGCTCATTTTGTAGATTTTTCAAATACTATGTGTGGTTTAGACACTTATTTTTCACTGACGGACGCATGAGGGACAAGAATCTCGCAAAACCCATAAATATTGTGGCAAGCATCTCCAAAACGTGTGTTCTGATTACGATTCGAACTTATTGACACAATTTACTACAGTAGCAAGAGAAATCTACTCTTTCCACCAGCTGAGGAGGTCACGGCAACTGCTGTCATTGCAGCGATTCGAACCAAGAGGATCTAGGTGAGAGTGCCGAGGATGGCGAATTTACGGCATCCACTAGTTAGCATGGGCGAATTCAACCGCCGACTGCAGGAGAAATCGAGTGACCGCTCCTCTGAACGTAATTTTCCGTGGTTTCTCCGATCAATTACAAGCGAATGTTGAAGCCCTAAAATAAGTGCCGTGATCACCCTTCCTTCCTCAATTTTGTCCTTTCTTCTACCCCTACACACACACACACATGCACTAATGCTTACATGCACTAAACAACACAGTTTGGCTTACGTTGTGCGCCGCTGGTGGAGCTTCTGGAGAGGTCCTCCCCCTCGACGTGTAGGTCGGCGCCGCATCCAATGATCTATCAAAAGAACACCGCCACCACTTGGGATATAATGTGCGCTACACGCAGGGCAATACGCACGGACAGCACCCGGAAATAAGAAAATGTTTAAATAAATAAATACGAAAGAAAAGAAAGTCCTAGGAAATTCCGAGATTCAAAATCATCTGAATGTGTTTCACTTACTATCGTGTTTTCTTTTATTCCTTGACAATTTCGTTAACGTATTGAACTTTCTTGAATAGTTTTTTTATGTGGTATCTCCACATGCCCCTCCACTCTCGCGACACCAGGATTTTCCGTTCGGCCGTGTACAGCCAATCGAGTCACAGCAGGCCTTAGTTCATAACCAGGTCTTGTCCATTCTCGCCCTGTCGTTGCGTTCGTGGTGTAGAAGTCTACCCAAATGTTTTCTTGCTTGTGTTTTGTTTCTTCAAGGATGGCTGCAGAGAATGGTAGCGAGAATTCCACTCTCAGGTTCTCTAGTAGGAAGGTTTCCTTTGCCAGCACTTACAAAAAATTAGGCATCCGTCAGGTTTAGTAAATTCACTTAATTTTCCAAAATTGCAAACGGTTAATCATTTTCATCGTGTTCCTTCAACAACGACTTTGAAGATAATATTATTTTCTAAATTGCTTCATTTTGTGTCTTCAGGTGAGTCAACTGCTATTGTCATTATTCCTAAAAATGTAGCGCATAATATATTCTAAGAGATGGTAGTGTTTCCCCCGCGAGCATGTGAGATCTCAGCTGACCTTAACGTTGATTCGCGGGGCTTGGGGCACGTGTCTACGCTATCGGGGCAGTACCCCAGCCCTGACAAGCATTGATCTCTCGGTTGACCATACGTTGTTGCGACAGTGTAGTGGAATTGGTAGGAAGGCAAATGAGGAAGGAATGATCGCTCCGATTTTTGTAGTTTGTAGTGTGTTCGTGTATTTTATTTCACTATATACAATGGTGTTAGTGTGCTTAATTACTCCACA
Source organism: Gryllus bimaculatus (assembly GCA_017312745.1). Lineage (NCBI taxonomy): Eukaryota > Metazoa > Arthropoda > Insecta > Orthoptera > Gryllidae > Gryllus > Gryllus bimaculatus. The sequence goes on along the minus strand of BOPP01000033.1, from coordinate 10,358,279 downwards.
CGACTATTTTCTATATGTAGACGGAAAACACGTGTGACAGCACTGTTTCTTTCAAAAGTACAGTTTTGATGACCGATAATTTTTGATTAATAAAGTCCAATACAACATTTAAATAAGGTATATACAAGTTTAAAAAGTTGTTTTCACGCAATTTTTGTTTAAAATATTGTAATTTTTGTATTAAAATTTCTAAAACCGGTTCGTAATATCGGCTTTATAAACGTAATTTGAAATTTATTCTACACAACATACAGAGAAATATTACAAATTAATTTGAAGTAAGAAAGCACATTGCAACCAATGGTTCCAGCAAGTGAACTATTTCTGCTACATTCACAATTAAGGCAACAAAGTGAATCGGTAAATTTTTTTAGGATGATGGAAAAATCAGACAATACCAGTACATTCAATGGTCTGCCATGAGCTATGAAACTCATTTCAGCCTGCCAATTACTCCCAACCCCGATGCAAACGCATCGACTAATATGGCATTCATTAACTGCAAAACGAAGATCGCGTACCTGCTTATCAGCCGGTGCAGCGCTATGAAATTTCTCATTATTCATATACAGCTGTTAATTATAAGCTGATTTTGCAATGCATATAACGACAAAAGCTCATGAATTTTCGGACTGTTTTAGCAGAAAGTTTGTAAGGATGTAGTTTAAATAACAATTTACTACTGAAATGAAATGTGAAAAAACTAAGTAAATCGTTTTGTTCAAATTAATTTAATTCATGAATTTAATATTTATTAACAAATTGAAGTTTTATAATAAACGTGGATAATATTTCGCTTTCATTATGTACTTTATTTACTGATCGAAGTATTATGACATTTGATCCTGTCGATCTCAAAATGTGTCCGCAGCATTACAATTTTTATATGACTACTCTTTCGTTATTTAATTTCAAACTATTGCTCGCTGTTTGTAATATTAAATTAGTACTACTTAATGACCAATAGTTACCATCTACATTGTTCTGATTTAATTATTTTTGGCACCAATTTCCAAGCAAAAGGGTGAGCGATATTTTATTTTACATTGAAAAAAAATCGAAATATTTTTAAAAGTCGCATACCAAGAGGAAGGGGAGGTGTCTGGTAAATGACGAGGCGACGGTCCACAGCGTAGTTTTTCTCCAATATTTTGGATTAGGTAAGAAGTTTGTTTCACCTTTTAGAGCTTACATTATTAGAACCCTTTTCATCCCTTAGCGATTCCTTCGTCCTTCAACGCTTATCAGCATTTACTAAATAAACTCTGACGATATTTTGCAGCTAAGCTTACTAATAAACCGTTGAATACTAATTTTCATATCTGTCGATATAGATAACAGTTGTAAAATCGAAACAATGTAGTAAATGTAGAACAAGTTCTTAATAAAAGATCCTGACCAAATGGAGTTCCCGTGGAAAGTACAGCAAGTACAGAAAATCATAAAGATGTATTCTGAGAACGGCGGTGACACACGCGCGCATTAATACATAATGCAATGGCATTAGTGAGTTGTTTAACACTAACTTAGCATGCTTCTTTCGGCTAGTATTTTCATTATTACCAAGTTTTTGATTTGTGTTTTGAAATTCACAATGAAAACAATTTTAAACATTAGTATTGTCCGGCTCGTCCATTTTTGAGAAGTAAAATATTATGTAAAATGTCAATTAAAATACTCCTTTAAATGTTCGTTTAATTTACAATATAAGCTTTAATTATCATCATTTTGAGGAAGTAAATCGTAATGATTCATTAAAAAACTGAAGAATATTAAATGTATTACAAGAGTTTCATGTATCCTTTAGGATATACAATAGGTGCAAATGAGAGAGAAAGTGATGGATATATGGATTTGTCGCTCAGCGTTCAGCCGTTGGCAATATTAGACGATCACCATGGAAATTAAATTCCTGACATTTAACAGATATATTTATTTATAAATTTATTTACATTTAATTGATTGAGAAAGTTTAATTTAAGTGGAAAATAATAACCATATAGAATTATGTGAACTCGAAAAGTTGTGAATGCTATGCTTAGAAATTGTGTCATCAACATTTTCAGAGGAATCAAGTGCTTGCAAAACATTTCTCAGTTTCCATTTATGGTTGCTGGGTTTGTAAGCGAATTTTCTGTACATACAGTACTAATTTTTTGAGTTCATCATTGATAAAAACAAAAACAAAATCGATGAATGATGAATGATTGTATTATTTAGAAAAATATGAACGTTAATTCACAAAGAAAAAATATTAATAGTATATTCAAAATAATTTTGTAACTCTGAGTCGGGTGCATGGGTATAATCCAGGTTCAAGTTTCAAGCCAAATTTTATTTCTTGATACTACTTGGGATTTTTGTTAAGTGATGAATTCCTTAATATGTATTCTCCCAGTTGTTTACAATCTTTCTACAAGTCTATCGCGTGACCATGAAAATCCCTCGCTCCTACGAATACGCCTTCGTGCTTATCGGAAGTAACACCCCTCCGAATTGAGGTAAAACGGTAAAAATTCAGGTTGCCATACGATCCCTTCATGCGCGCTGTCGATCCCGAGAACAAGTCACTAGCGGCGCGGCCACAAAGTCCGCGGCCGACTCACTTTCGACCGCCGAAACGTGACGCTTGGATGTAGTTTCAAGTTGAGGACAGGGCCCGGCCTTCGGCCTTCCCGTTAACATAAAGAATCTTTGAGTTTGTCTAATGCGTTTATTGCGAGTAATAACGCGTTTATTGCGCCTTCAAATAATTTGACGCGTGTATTTTCTTAATTTTTTCCCAGAAAAGCCTCTAATTTCTTGGCTCTTGTTTGCCACACACGATTTTTCCTTCATGTAACAAGCGCGTGAACGAATCGTACGCGTCCGCGCGGGTGAACGAATATTATCCCATACTACATTTCAGCCAGGAAATTCTTCCGCCAGGAAACATGAATTCTCTGAATGACACCCTGACTTATCGATACGAGAACTCGATTCTTCACTTCTCCCTCGGTGCAGGAACCAAGCGACAGAAAGTTCAATTTTACTAAAGCCTTCCAAGAAGTCCTTCGCAACGGTTGCCGATCCGTCTCTAAACTCATAACGACTTTTCAACGTCCGCGACAATGTCGTGAGAACAACGACGTGCTGGGGGTCAATAAGTGTCGTGACTGGCACAATTTTATGAAGGGCACGTCGGCAACAAAGTCTTAGTAACCAATCGTCTAATACTATTGCAGTGTGCTTGAAAAATTCTCTCCGAGTTTCTTTCTCTCTTGGTATCTTCATGATTGGTTATTACTCAATTTCTCTCTCTCTCTCTCTCTCTCTCTCTCTCTCTCTCTCTCTCTCTCTCTCTCTCTCGGATGGTTCTACAACTCAGATTAGGTTTTTTCCACATATTGCTAGCTTGTCGGAATGCCACAGTCTTCCTATAGCATACGGGGAAGGTAATGTAGAAATTGAAGTTACGCCCATCTTCCAGCCCTCAGACAGGATGGGGAAGAGCTGTGCGTAACCAGTTGTTTAAGATTCTTTTACAACATCCTTCTGAAATGTATAAGAAAAAATCTAGGATCAAATTGCTTGTTACATCAAAATAAACCACGAATAAATTATTTATATCGTATTAACAACAAGATAAAGTAAAAACCTCAGCCCCTTCATGGTATGTACATCTTAAGAACACTTTTGTTTTTCATTATTTGATAACAAAGTATCATATTGAAGAATATCCGTTAATGTGCAATCAGCCTGTTCCTCGAAAGAGTTTCTTTCGCTTAAGTAAATTTTATCAAAGTGCGTGCCCCGAAATTATTTGGATGTGCATAAAAATACTTTAATGAAATTAGATTTAAATAGATAAAACAGTCATAATGTATTAGATATTTTATTAATGTTATTTATTAACATTTTAACATCCAAGTCAACACCATTGTATAAAAATGTAATTAAAAGGACTAGACGATTAGAATAACTTAGATTAGCATAATAACGATACAGATTCTTTAATATATGTTTAAAAAATCACTTAAAATACAAATGGTAGTTGCTTCGTTTGACAAATCAGATTTTTGAAGAAAATGTAAAACTGATTTTTCTGAAACTGTTATAGAGTTAATGACAAAGGAAAGGCAGAAAGCAATAAAATATGAATTCTACTCTAGAATATATGAATTGATAAACCACCTGTAAATAAATATAAATGGGAACAAATACTGTAATTGTTGTCTCGTGCCTCAACGCAAATCAAGAGAGCCGTGAGTTGAAATCTATTTAGGAAATCGCACTTGGTAATGCTGCATTTTCAAACCACAAACTCATTACAACTACCTGTTCACTAATGTCAAACACGTCAACTACCAAATAGCGCGACGTGAAAACTAGGAAATTGTACAGCCAGATGCCGTTCCACATTCTGCCGTGCTTAAATAGCTACTCGTAGGTCGATTTCAGCAGTCGACTGCAAAAGAATTCTACCGGTCGGCTACTCTGTTAGGTAGTTTTCCGTGGCTTCTCCGACCAACACTAGGCTAGAAAAATTCCCTAGCAAAAGTGCCACGGTGCTCTCTATCCTTCCCCTTCTTCGTCCGGTACTCACCTCTTATGCACACTCATACACTCACTCACACATACACGATACTCGCGAGTCCAGAAGGAATCTTAGAGTTTGTCGCGGTTGAGGTGGTGCACTGCTGGTGGGAGATACCTTGTTCAGGAAAACCTGTTTCCCCGACGTGTACGAGTAGATTGGCGCCGGATCTCGTCATCCGCTGACGCCGGAAGTTCATCGCCACCTCCATAGATACATAACATGCACTACACTTACGGGACTAATAACCTTAGACGTTGAGATACATTTTTACGAAATTTTATAACAGTAACCTTTCTTTTGTTTTGAACGTTACGGGTACAAAATTTCTCGAAGATCGAAATAAAAATGTATATTTGTTTGAAAAACAAACATACAAACGTATTCTTTGTATAGGAGAAAATAGTATTTTGAAAAATGTAAACTAATTTCGGCCTGACACAACACTCCCCTTTCCGCGAAAACTGCATCGAAATCGTTTCAACTACTCCAGAGATGGGAGGAATTTCGTAAAAGTAATTGAATTTTATATCATCTAATTAAACATACGATATTATAAAATTACTCTCATTTAGAAATCGCAAACACTTCAATTTTATTTATGTGTATAGATTATTATATATTTTTTATTTATGTATTATAAATATAGGAAATTATATATTTATTTTACTCATCTTAAAAAGTGGTATAAAGTTAAACTAGGTATATAAATGATAGATTTATGATAAAACACGATGACCCTTAAAATTTGAATTTTTTGTGGTACATTAATTTTCGAGTCATACTAACTCCTGGTATCGCAGTAAAGTATTGAAGTAGTTCAAGTTGTGGCAAATAGATGGCATTCGGCGATTACCACTAGAACATAACCGACATTCAGCGCGTAAAACCTACTCACTGTAAGGTGGCAGTGAAACGAGAGTGTGGTCATAGCCTTTTAGTATGCTTAAAGGTTAGTATACTGTTAGCGGTCTACGGCGTGGTTCACTGGTTTTTGAGGAAATTGATAGATTTTTAAATTCTTAGTTTTTCGGTTTTTTGCAGAGCATACATAGACCAGTACTTATAATACACTTTACATATGTAGTAAAGGCTTACGTTCTAATTTATATAAAATAAACTACATACTAATTTGGGTGAGTATATATTTGGTGTTGTAAGGAGTCCATTTGGAATTCTTTTTGGATCTGTGAGTTTCTGACAAACCAAGGAGCAAGGGTGTTAAAATATACAGCCCAACTGTCTATAAAATTGAAGAGATTTTCTGATATTTACTAGGGAATCTCCGGCTAGAAAAATTGCCATGTCATCAACGAATTGGGACGTTTGAATGTTGTCTAATTTTGTTAGGTAAGAAACGTATAGAATAAAAAGAGCAGGGGAGAATGGTAAACCCTGTGGCAAGCCAGCACTTATTGGTCTCGGATTTGAATGATGACTGTTGACGGAGACTGAAAACGTTCCATTATTAAGTTCGGTGGATATTATTTGAGTGAGATAATGTGGGGTACCTATCTTTGTTAGTATATTAAACTCTACAGTCTATTAAACTCTGTTAAGTTTGTTATGTTATTCACATAAATTAATGGAATCTTGACATTTTCATCTGGGCTTGGGGTGATGTTCATATAATTAAACCTTGAATCAGGATCTTTTAGATTTTCTAAAATATATATTACCAACTGGCACTGAATGTACACTTTTCGCACTGTTGATTGTTTTTTAGGGGGATTTTCATTTTCATCAGAGTCATTAAATGTTCCCTTTCCGCTATATGCTGAACTGTTCGCGGTTTCTTTGTTTTCACTTACTGTTTTAGACGTACTGTTTTTGCCTTGGGCTGCATCGCTGGCAGTTTGCTGAGCCCTGACCTTAGTAGCGCCGCTTGTCGTTAGTTCCTCAATTTTTGAAATTGAAATTTCCTGGACTCCCGCGTGCGCCGGATGTTGATTGAGAATAGCATATTGAAGAGCAGTGTTGCCTTGTTGTGTAACACCGATTTGATGTTCAATGGCGGCATCGTGATGAATGAGTTGTCCATGGCGTAGTCTGGATTATACAGAGCAGCCATGGCCCCGGCTATTCTTTGCCACAGGCCAGGGCTTCTGGATACTAAATCACTTTCAATGGCTAATGAATTTAGTGCTGTAATAGATCGCACTAAGAATCGACACCCCCAGTTGAAGAAAAAAACGTTATACACTTCGACTCACTTAAACAAGCCTAAACAGCAGACACTTCACTGTTCGGAACAGAGCTGAGCGTGATGTGTTCTCCGCGAAGCGAACTGATTTTCTCGTTTCTACGGAAGAACGTGGCATATCAGTAGTGATTGTGAATACCATCTTCACCAAGAAAGTTGTCCGATGAAGAAAGCGATGTTTCTGCCAGTGTGTTGTCTAGGAGGGAAGTTTAATTCTCAGGAAGGTTTCAATGTTTTACTTCCAACGTGCACACGTATTTACCATGATGCTTTGTGTTTGCATAGAAAAATCAAGAGACGCGTGGTGGCCGGACGAAGCAAGAAATTTATCGCAGTTGGATTGGAGGGAAGAAACGAAAATTTCTGGAGATGTATATAAGAAATGTAGAGGTGAGATTAACCTTGTTCCTAGCAGAGAAATTGGACTAGACTGTCTCTGTCAAATGAAGGATGTTGATAAATGTGATACGGGTGCAAGGCAAATAGCGTCTTAGAAGTTCTGGAAAATGGGATCATATAACATACAGAATGCTTATATTACTTGAGTAATGAAAGCTGCCGATGTTTATTGTCGTTATACAAAATACCGCACTAAAATAAAGTCAGACTGTTTATGTTTTATTCATACTTTTGCGGCATGTTTGATTAGTGATTCCGGGTGCGTCAACGGCTAAGGTCATTAATCCAGTAAATGTAGTGCATGCGTTTTTCCTAAGAAGAAGGCAGTAATCTTCCCCCGCTGTCTTCCCAGATCCGGCGTCAACCTGCGTCTGTTTGCGGAGATTTTCCCCAACTAGGTATCTCTCAAGAACGTGGCATTGACCCCGGATTTAAGATCCTGACTGGTTTGCCCACATTTGTTGTAGTATAGTGTATGTGTGTGAGTGTGTAAATAAGGGGTGAGGAAAGGATAAGAAAGAAAAAGGAAAGATAGTGCGCGGCCCGTGGTCCATTTGGTAGGGTACTGCTCCGGCATTCGCCTTGTGTTGATCGGAGAAACCACGGAAAACTACCGATCAGAGCAGCCGGCCGCTAGAATTCTCCTCCACATACAGGCGGAATCCGGCCTACGTGACGAGCTAGTGTCACGTAAGTCGAATTCTACCGCCGCCGAGACTAGAACCTTAAGACCTCTTGATCAGAAGTACTGCAGGAACATCAATTGATACTTTGAGCCACCTTTGCCAGTTTTGGCGGCAGTAATGTTGTTGTTTGTAAGAGAGCATTCTTAGCTATCCATGGTCTTCAGAGGAGTAGGGAAAGAATTGATCAGCTTGTCAGGAAAATAAAGCATGGTACCATCGCCTGATAAAAGGAAAAAAAATGGAAATTACGAGGAAAAATTACGAGGAAGATATTGCAACAGTCCATGAGCGATTTAATTTACTTCTCCGGTACGAAAGACATTACAGCTCCAAGGACAACGTAAATAAGGAGTACATGTCTATGGAACATTATGTGCCAGATTGTTACAAAAATTATGTTGATTTCTTCTATATACGGAGAGAAAATTAATTCGAGAATTATGAAAAATATCTTAAGATGTGCATATGAGAATATAGTTTCAGTTTTAAGTTACCAAAATATGATAAATGACATCGTTGAGACTTGCTTAATGTGAAGTTGCAATGTGGTTCAGAGGGCGAAACTCTAGAGAAATAATTAGAATTTAATGTGAGAAAAGCAGAAAAACGAACAACTTTTACTTGTTACTTTTGACCTCCAACAAGCGCTGCCTACTCCATACCTTTCCGTTGGTCCGGCGTTTTATCGTCCAAAGTTATTCACGCACTATTTAAATGTACATGACTGTGGAACCAATACTGGGACATGTTTCATATGGAATGAGAGGGGTACAGAAGGTTTTGCTGCCTGAAAATATCTTAGAAGTCATGTACTTTAAAATGTTGATTGCAAGAAGTGACAATTTTGACTGTAGTGGTCTCTGTAATTTTTCAATGTATACTTGTTTCTTGAGAATCGACTTATAAAGAATTATAATCTTAAACCAAAATATTAAATAATTTATATCTCTGAAACGCTGTTTTACGCCCTAACACTTGAAATATATTTAAAAATTCCAACGTCGATATCATTTTGCGTAATGGAAAAAATCATTAAATGTTTTTTACATTACGCAAACAGGTAATTTTGCTTTCTTTACACAGAGAAATCTCTCAGCGCCCAGTATTTGCTAAAGAGTCGGCCAAGGAGCTTAGGATTTCGCGTAGGTATATAAGTATCATGACATCTATGTATTAACACCGATTTTTATTAACAGAAATGTTTTGTGATCGATTATTAATCTTTTCGGATGTTTTGTTTGTGAATGAAAAATGCCTATGATCTCAACACTATGAAAGATAAAATATGAAATAACTGATAGTAACACTGTTATTCATGTATTGGACCTAAAGGGATGCCGGTTGCACTGCCTACAACGACCAAACTGTCTAGCCCAAGATGATCTCTATGTCATTGCATTTCCTCTTCATATTCATTTTGCACACAGATATGGTCAATGAGTACGCTGTGGGCGTAGGGTCGGTCCCTTATTATCATACTCTTATTTGGCAAATTCATAAACACTAACTCTGTCAAATTAAATCTTATTGTACATGGATTTAATGTTAGAGGATACTAATCGCGTCTAAGAACATCGATGGTTTTTCCTTGATGTACTATAAACATTGATGTTTGCTAACGTCGATGTTTTTTACCGATGTCGCATCTCTAATCTGCATACAGCTAGTCTCGTCACAAAACAACATGTAAATTCTGATGGAGTTGAACGACATTGTTGAGCAGGATATGATTCTCATTAAATAATTTCGAGGGAAAATACTGTGGTCTTAGATCACGTTACTCGAGAAACGGAGAAAATAAGTGTTTAAAATTAAAATATAAAAAAAAATCTATACGGGGGAGCAGCAGTCACGTTACCAGCAGAGTTACAGTTTCAACTGCAGTATTAATGAATTTCAGCATTTGAAAATTAGTAATGGGAATACCATTTAGTGCATTTTTGAAGAGCCAATTGGTGCTCTCAAATGGCGTATTTTTTCTGCCGCAAACATGCTCTCCTCTGCGTGTGTGTGTGTGGTGGGTGGGGAGAACCGAGTTTGGGAGGGACGCATGTACTGTGTGCTCCATTATTGAAAAGAAGAGGACAAAAATATATGGTGAACTGAAAAGGTAGTGAAGTAAAAAAGAAAGGAGCTATCTTCAGTGTTGTGTAGATATTACTAATATATTTAATGGTAACGCGGCGTTTGGCATGTTGCAAGGAAAGTAAAGTATTTGTAAATTTTATATTTGTAACCTACATATCTGAACTTATAAAAGATTTTAAACTTCCTTCTTATGTAAAGAAAAGGCCGATGAATTGATTATTTGTTTCTTGGCCTGGCAGTTTGTCCACTAAGTGAAGTATATGCTATATTTCAGGCGGCGATGTACATCGCTAGCTAAAACGTGAGAACCAGTACCGACCTACACGCTGGATTACGGGGGTTTCTCTTTCAGGCATATCTGACAGCGGTTCACCGTTTCTGCTGGGATCAGCCCGAAGCTCTGGGCAGGTCTCCCACCATGCGGTTGGGTTGTGTGTGTGTGTGTGTGTGTGTGTGTGTGATTGTGTCTGTATTAAGGGGAAAGGAAGTGACAAGGGAGAGATGGGAGAGATCAAACGCTGACCCTGGCTCATTTGGTAAGGCGTTTCTCAGGATATGAACGGGTAGTAATTGAAGAAACCGCACTAATTCTACCATCAGAGCAACAGGGCGCTAGAAGTATCCTCCAAATAGCCGTTGAATTCTACCTCCCTGCCTAGATCGAGATCGAGAGATGTGGCTCAGATATCAACTCATGTCACTGCAGAGCCTCTCACCGAGAGGACCTGGGTTTCGAGTCCCGAAGGTGGTAGGATTTTTGACACAAGTCAGATAGCTAGGTCGAGTTTAGTCCCTGTCTGGAGGAGTATTATAATGGCCGTATCACGCGAATGCCGAAGCAGTGTTCTATCAAACGGGTCGAGGACCACTCACTATCTTTCCTTCTCATTCCAATCCTCGCCCCTTACACACACTTACACTTCCATGCGCTACACTACCACACATGCCGGGGAGCCGGTCGGGAGCTTAGAGCTTGTCCCGGCTGAAGGGGGATTCCACGCTCGGGGGAGATACCTCATTGAGGAAAACACGCCAGCCGACGGTACGTCGGCGCATAATCTCGCCAACCAGTAAGATCACCGCCTCCTCTTGAGCGAAAAAACATGAACTGCTATTATGGGATTAATGACCTTAGCAATTGTCGCGTCCGAAATCACTAGTCATCAATTAATTATTATAAATGTCGATAGTTCCCCATCATCGGGTCTCAAACCTTAGAACCTCGTGGTCAAAGACAATTTGATGTACTTCACCTTTTGGTTTCTTAAAAACTGAATATTTCGCGTCCTTCTTAATAATAGTCAAAATAAATAAAGACATAGGATGGAAAAGGAATCACTGGACGTTTTATTTTAATGCGTTCGTGAATAATGTAAATTTGATTGTTCATGTGCAATATTTTTTGTGCCTTGTTTGTCACTGTGGAACCACTGTGTGTAAGTGGCATGCTATGCGGTGGACCGCTGGCTGTTTGCCCTGGTGCTCATAACGACCGCTATCGATTATCTCTGATTCATTTCGCGTCGAACACACGAGGACAAACAACAACAACGATATGGTGTTAGCCGAAGAAATATCGTAGTTCTACAATATATATTGGGAGAAATTGCTTGTAATACACTGTGGCGATTGAAACTTTGATGTGTGTATTGTCGAAAGAGAAAACAACGGATACAAAATACTTGTCGCAGGAATTGAGAATACTTTATAATGGTCCTTAATAAAATATGGGGAAAACATGATTACATTATTTCTGTGTTTGTAGTTTATAAATCTGCATTCTACAAACCCAAATATCATTCCATATTGACAAAGCCAGCAATCAATATAAGTATTCTTATTTGACCTTTTCAATGAGCTGTTAAATTTATTGCATTTATAAGAATGGCCTTCGTATGCTGGTTGAATCTATTTAAACGTTAATTCAAGTATTTACATGTCTTGTCAGTGTTTTTGGGAATAGTAAAAAATACATAATGCTCTTAAAGAGAAGTCTTTAAGAAAAAGTCGTTAATAAAAAAACTTATTTTCAAAAGGGTCAAAGCTGAAACTTCATCAAATCTAAAATATTGCTGAATGATAACTTTGACTTTATAAATCTTCTTCCCTTTCATTGTTTCCTGAATAATGATTCGCTTCACATTTCTGCTGCTCTGTACGTTCGTTCACATACTGCTATTCACAGTTTGTGTCCTTGAGATCCCAATCTTCTAATAAATAAAATAGGACGTGATGTGAAGACTTTACAGACGGAGTGAACCACGCGCCATGAGCATTCACGTGATCGTGAATCTGAGCATCTAATTGGTTACACGGACCGATTCTTTATTTCTTGCAACAACTCTGCGGACGTATGGGTTATGCCTCGTATGTTTACAAGTAAAACTATTAGGGATACATTTGATTTTTCTCCTCCACATGAAGGTAGAAGATGCAGCTGACGGCCATTAGTATTACTGCACTCATTACTCATTTTTTTCGATGGACATGCTTGTTTTTGTATGGACGCTCCTATTACCTGAGTTTCAATTAGGAATATTACGTAGACGAAGATAAAAGCCTTTTGAGTCGTCGAGGTTATGGAAATTCGCAAGAGAAGCTTATCATCTTGGCTCGGCATTGGATGAACTGTAAATTAAGGGGTTGGGAAAGGTATGTCCTTATTTCATATATCCAAAACAAAGATCATAGAATGCACAAAACGCATGAAAACATTATCATCGAAACGCTGGGTAAATAGTCCATAGAACTGTGTGTGTATGTATATATGTATGTATGTACGTATGTGTATGTGTGCGTGTGTCTAAAATAAGTAGCAACAACTTAAACAAAAACTAAGACAACTCTGAATACAGAGACACATTGTTTTTCCTCTATCTGACAAATTTTTACATATATATGGATTAGCACTATATTTACCCAATCCGTTTAAATGTGATATTAATCTGAGAAATTGAGAAGATTGAAAATCGCAAGTTCACAGGCAAAATGACTCATCTCAAAAATTATTTTTGCAAAATTAATTACAAAAATATGTTTTAAAAGTAATGTATTAATACCGGTAAAAAATCCCGTAGTTCATAAGACAACTGGTATAGGAAGTAAAACACTTCATCGTAGAGAGCGAAAAGAAACGGTTCCCTTTGGGATAAAGCCTTTTTCCCGGAAAATGACAAAAATTGAAGTGTTCTACGTTCTCGTTCACCACATATATTCCAATTTCTCAAACATTTTTACTTAGAACGATATTTTTTGGAATTCACAATGACTCTCAGCAGGTGGCTTCTGGGAACATAATCTGCTCAATGGCAGCCATTTACCAGTTGGGTGGAAGCGTTTGCCAATCCACTTCCCTCCCCCCTCCACTCCAGAGCCAGCTCGACCCCTCCCCCTCTCCAGCGAAGCGCCGGCCCAGCCACCCCTAAGCTTTGCTCGCAATGAACAATTACCCCTCCCAGAGTACTTCGCGCTTCTCCGCGCTTCACATCAGATTTACACAGGAAGGGTTGGAGAGCGATGGAAAATCATGGCTGTGTGATCGAGTACCAACAGTATCCAACAGTTCGGAATCGTTTAATTAACTCTTGAGAAACCCTTTTGTGAACGGAAACTTCACACAGGAGACAAATAGGTCGGAGTTTGTAATATTTATAAGCCTATTTTACTGACATATGAATGGTTTCTGTGCTTTTGTGTAAACGTAACTCGCCAGGATTTGGCTTTCAAATCTAATTTACACAATGCCTTGTGTAACTCATTGGCATTAGAACCAACACACTGTGCGTTCAATTAAGCAGGATTGCTTGAGCGGGCGTCTTCCTAGTTGGGCCCAGCCATAGCAGGTCATCTGTGTGGCACACTGCTGGTTGAGTCAGAGCTAGGTTGAGTTCTGTCGCTGTCTAGGAGAGAATTATAGCGGCCGGCTGCTCTGATCGGTAGTTTTCCGTGGTTCCTCCAGGCGAAAGCCGGAGCAGCACCCTAACAAACGGACCACGGACCGCGCGCTATTTTTCCTTCTTCTTTTTTGTCCTATACGTACCCCTCGCATACTCGCTTACACAAACATGCACTAAACTACCATACATGTCTGGAGAACGGTTGGGAGCTTGGAGCTTGTCCCAGCTGAGGCGGTATCCCGCCTGTGGTAGATAACTGGTTGGGAAAAACTCCGCTAGCTGACGGAAGGTTGGCGTCAGATCTTGGTATCACCTGGGGAAAAAAATGCACAACACACATGGAACTAATGACCTTAACAGATGACGCGCCCTGAATCATTAATAAATCAATTATTGAATGAATTGTTGAGAAGATGCTCAGACGTTATCGGCTGCAGTCTAGTTAAAGACGAGTGTCATATGGGCCGCCACCGGGGGAGGGGGGGCTGCCCACAACTCTTGAATTTGGAAAATTACGAAAAAAAGTATGCTAATGTCGATGTAAGGAAACATTTTAAGAATAGCTTTAGAATTTTGATTTGTGGTAGATGTGATGTCGGCTGCGCAGTATGAAGAGATATGTCACCTAGGGGCCACCTATGTTCTTTCGAATCGGATTTGTTTCTTAATTGACTAGCGGCTTAGTAAGTTACGTAAATGTAAATGATCTTCGCTGTGCTTTGGACGACTGAGTTGCCGGCGTTTCGTCTCTCTTACCGTGGTCTTCCTCATGACTGGTTCATGGTCATGGTCTTCCTCAGGGCTGGTTCTCAGGGCAGGGCATATATGCCCAAGGGCATATCTGTTCTTTGTGCAACTTTGACGAGTACATGTATGGATATTCGTAGGTTGCAGTATTAACTCTGTCACCAAATGTAATGTATAAAAATCAATGTTTGTAGGTTTATTCGTATTTTATGTGCAGCCGTACCATTATTGCAGTTGCCATTAAAAATTCATCAGAATGTTGCTTGCACTTTCGCAATGAATATAGGCATAGAACAATGGGAATGCGCATATGTTTGCCGCACGTATACACAAAATGGAGGCGTTGTTAATTAGGATTTTATTCGATTTTGTTGACCCAAACGCCACCGCACTCTATGCAATCTGCCGCACCCTAAAGTATTAAACGCGTCTTCCCTGCATATTCTGCCCCTCTACATATTGTGAAATATCCGCCGGAATTATTATTACTTGAACGTTATCCCGGACAAGTAAATCAAATTCCTCCAATGCAGTGTCATAACGAATGCATGCACAAACTAGAAGGAGAACGTTAAACAATAGGATTCTTGACAACCGTGTTCAAACCAGGACATACTCGCAACAAAGTCTTTCATACTCACATACAACTCATACTCGCGACGAAGTCTTTCAGCAATTACATTTTTTGCTGTCACAAATAATACTTCAATGTGAGAAAAACGAATGAAGAATGTCACGCGAACCGCCGCCTTCGCAGGCATTTAATTCCGCAAACCAAACATCACGCCTTGCACGATCGGCAAACGGCTGATTGACTGAATGATGAATACGGGCGCGTCACTTGCTAAGGTCACTGGTATCGTAAGCATAGTGCATGTTTTTTGAACCGCGGGAGGTGGCCGTCTTTTACCGCGACGGATGACTAGATTCGTCCCCGACCAACTCGTCGACGCGCTGGTTTTCCTCAACGAGGAATCTCCCACAAGCGGGGCACCGCACCGCTCAGAGCAGGCTCTAAGCTCTCGACTCATCTCCCGACTTGTGTGGTAGTATTGAGCATGAAAATGTGTGTGTGTCTCAGCAAGGGGTGAAGATAGGACAAGGAAGATGAAAAAAAAATTGTGCGCTGTCCATGGTCGTGTTTGTTAGGATATTGCCCTGGAATTCACCTGGTGTTGATCAAAGGAATCACGCAAACTTACAGATCAGAGAAGCTGGCCGATAGAATTCTTTTCCATGAGAAACGTCAGGCTACATACATCAGCACAGCATAATGAATAGAACTGTGACAAAACCTCTGACAGCTTTTGGCGTTGTTTGAGCATCCAAGCGTAAAGTAGATCTCTGACAGCGCAAACGCAAATTCTGTCGCCCGGTGACCCCTGGATGTCACTGGATGCCTGCTGCCCCACTGCACACAGCGAGCGTTGCACTCCGTTGAGCGAACGTACACAGCACGCCCTCACGCGGCGGCGTGGCGCTGTCCTTCGTTCTGTTGCGGTGTTGCCAGATTGAAGGATTAATTATGAGATAAACCTACCCCACTATGAGACTTATCCTATTGATCGGCGTAGGACTCGCATCCAAATTATAAGCAAAGTTTTCGGTCAAAATCACAATCGTTTGGAAATTTGTTTCCGTTTCAGTATGGATATTTTTAACGAAGTGTCTATGTCTGTACTCAAATGTACTTCTTTCAACAGGAACTCACCTCTGTATCTCTTGCCTCCTTCTCTATCTCTCTTCCTACCAGTAGTTTCCTCGCACCCTGTCTTTTTTGTTTTCTCTCTGCCTATCATTCCATCTGTGTTGAAATTGCTGTACTTCTGTGTATTCCTCTACCTCACTATTAAACGCGTTGTGTGCATTTCCTTCAATTACTTCCACTCCACCTTTATCTCTTCCCCCTTGCATTTACTGTGCCAATCTGTCCATGAATGTATTCCTCCCTTTCTCTCTCTCTTTCATACTTAATACTTCTATCTGCTTCGGTTACCTTTTCTCTTTCATATTCTTTCTATATTTCACCCTCTCTCTACTTCTTTCACTCTCTCTCTCTTTCTCTCTCTCTCTCCATTATCTCTATGGATTTCTCTCCCACCATGATTTGTTCGTCGTGGCTCTTTCCTCGTGGATACGTCTTTACATCTCTCTTTGATATTTTTCTCTCCACTAGTAATTAGTCTCCCTTAGATGTTAGTCTTCACACGCATCAATTTTAAGGTGTAAAAAACTTGCCTTATGCGTGATCTAAACTCGCATATCTATTAACAAGTTGTTGACACGTTTACCTCCAAATATAAGCTTAGGATACTTGAAAACTTTAAAACTAAAATAACATAGTTTCTTGGTAATATTATATGCTCTGATTACAAACATTTTGTAGTGGATTAAGGTAATTCGATGAATCAAATATACTTCGAGTTAATGCTTTACTAGTGGCATCAACCATCCATCTCCTTCCTCTGCTCTTCCTTCTTCTGATGCACTCTATCCCTCTTCCCCTGCTTCTATTTTCTAGGTACTTGTGTCCCAGCTGCTTCTGCTATCTTCATTACATCTCCTCTTAGCGCCTCTTTTCAGGTCTGTGCTTCCTCTCTCCCTGTGACTCCCTTTTTCCGTGTTTCCTTATTTCTGCCCTATATTCTCAACTCCTTGTGAATCTCTTCTCACATGCAACTCTTTTTTTGCCGGGCAGTGCCTCATTTTTCCGTTACACATCCTTTTTGCACACGACCCATTTATTGCTAATGTATGAAGCCTTCGCAAGCAGTTCTAATTTTCCTGCATTTTTTTTTGTTCTTTTCAGGAATCCTTGTTTTTTTGCAACAAAATACAACCATTCCCAGTAGATATCTGTTAGCATTTCTCCTTTCTGTCTTTCCCTCACTCCTTATGTGCTATCTCTCTCTCCCCTTGTCTGCTTTCTTGTTTCCTCTCTTCACTTTCCTTTCAGACCGGTCCTAAAACCCTCAGCTTGTCTTACTTCAGTACGGCAGGACTTGCGGAGTGCCCGAGCGTGTATTTGCTTTAGATTTAGTGGGGCTTTAAGCGCGCTTTGAGCAAATCATAGGACCGACGCGTGCTAACCGGCGCGCCCAGCGCCGCCCCGCCCCACCCCGTCTCGTCACTCCCC
>BOPP01000033.1:10311265-10338174 GCA_017312745.1 Gryllus bimaculatus | reverse complement strand
TGGACGACGGTGGACGACGGTGGACGACGGTGGACGACGGTGGACGACGGTGGACGACGGTGGACGGGGGTGGGCGCGAAGGATCGGAGGCGAGGCGTGTCTGCGGTGGTGACGGTGAACAATTTGCGTTTGCTCTCGGAACGGTTACTGCCTCCAATGAAACACACAGTCCACACAGCACGCGTTTCTGTGCGCGCGACAAACAGTGGAACGATGTCTCCGCACACCTCGGACTTTTTCTCGCATTATGCTCGCCGTGGTATTTGTAAATGCGCGTGCATAAATAAATAGGCGCACTAAAATATAGATCAACGCGAAAACTATAAAATTAGGGGTTGTACAAATATTCTGACTACTTGGACACTCAGTTCTTGTATTATAAACAATCTGCAAAGTTATTTTTATGTATTTTCTGTATCTGTAAGTTGATTAATTAATGCTGTTAATACTATTTTTAATACTTTTTAGTGAAAACACTGTTAGGTTCTCTGCAATGTTTTTATAATTTTTTTACAGTATTGAAACGTTTTTTTCCTCTCTAACGACAAGATATTATTTGTTAATATTTCTTATACTAGTTTTTCGGGAGACGTTTGCGTAATTTATGTTCGAGTGTAACCAAAATAAGTTTTATTTCTTGAAGTCGTTTGGGAAGATTTATTCAGGATATCACAATAAATGTTACAATTTTCTAGGGCACGTAAGTGAATCAAGGTTAATCTTTTTTTTCTGTGAACTCATGACGGGAAATATAACGAAGTTGTCCATGTGACGTGAGCGTCTGATATAAAGGTAATCAAACATGCGTTTGTGTTTGTCAAGTCACGTTTTGATGTAGACAAAGAAAATTCACAATCCCGCCAAACACCAAATCTCGATAGGTTGCCAGCCATTCACAGGCAACTGTCACATGAGCTTCTTCTTTACATGATATTTTACACCACATGTATGTTGTAAGAAAGCCGTTACGTTGGACTCTCCTTCATGTCCTTGAAGTATTCAACATTTCTTCTGCGATATTCTGAATAAATGAGACTGTTCAATTGAAGGTCTTGGCTCTAGGGAGTCGTATGTCGTATTGAATTCACTCTAAGAAACAAGATCAATGCTGAAACTCCGTATTCCACGTCACAGTGACGGGAAGAAATGCCTCCGCAGTACAGCGTGTTGTTTCACCATTGCACCATAATTCTCGCGCAAAATGTTGAAATCGATGTTGCAGCCGGACCCCGGCTGATGGCGACCGATGCGCATCTGATCTCATATTGCCACTATTCGAGCGAAAAATTAAAACAAAAGTACTGCGGAATTGCGTCACGTTCTGTATGCTATGAATGCGAGGGAGTGACAAATGAGAGATGGAAGCGTTCGAAGGTGGAAGCTGATTTTACCAAATCATTCAAATACCATCGCAATTTGAACTGATTTGTCATGGTATATTAACCATTACATTAACTTTCTTTGATGTGACATTGATTTTTGGCTAGAAGCGTACTAAACCAAAAATATGTTTTTCTAAAAAATTGAGATTTCTTTAAGTATACTATTAATTAATAACGGTAATTGAAAACCTTGCTCTGATGGAGTGCCTTTCATTCTTTTATTATCTCACAATAGCATAACTTGGCAAGCATATATTTTTAAGAGTATATTCTTAGTTCAACATAGTTCAACATTAACGAATATTTTAATTCGTTACGTTCGAAATTCCATTAATGCGATGAAAGTACAAGTTTAGATTTAATATCGTGTCGGTGTTTCGGTAATTAGAATGTAAACGAACGGCTTACGCAAGGGTCGCCTTGCATACTAAGTGACACGAAAATATATGGAGATTCTGTGGGGAAGTGAGAGACAGATGTGCATACTAAGTGACACTAAAATGAATGGGGAAACTTACTGAGTGGAAAGAGTTTTGGGATGGAGCTACATGCAAAGTTTCATTTCTCACTCCATAAGCGGTTGGCTAGAAAGGATTATAATTTCTTGTGGTAATAATACATAAAAGACTAATCCATTTTGCTACTGGGAAGTCCTAGTCAGGCGGTAGATAACTAGTGGTGCTAGAACAGCACGTATTATCTCGCTCGTATTTTCACGCAAAATAACTCGAAAATACATAAATTTGCAAAACGTTGTACTTGACCTTATTTCACAATCTACCTTTAAGGAATAGATTTCATTAAGAGAAAAAGTCCATAATTCTCCAACAACAAAATTTAATTAAAAACGATGGAACCGTTTTTTAAAACTAGGAGAATGTTCCCTGCGATTCATGTAAAAAAGCCCCAAAATTAAAATATCGGTTTTAAATTCAAAGGGGCTACTACATTCGCCAGATCAATTGGGGAATATCAATTTTGGAGAAAATAGGACAGGCAGACGGAGAGACAGACGAAAAGAGAGAAGACAGACAGACAGTCAAATTGACAGACGGACGCAGACAAACGTTTTGCCGTAATCCGATTTTTTGGTGTGAAGCCACAAAACATGAATGTGACGTGTTCCGCTTCTTTCCACTTTCGCTGAATTCCACTTGTTGGAGGATTTTTTTCGAAATTTAGCAACTGAATTTATCTACTTTATCGTTACCAGGGCCTTGTAATAAGTTTTTCTGTCGGAAATTCCTCCGTTTTTTCTCGTAGCATTACATAACTTTCAAAACTGAGAAACTAAGAGTTTTTAAAGTGAGAAAGATTTCAAATCAAAACATCGTAAGATATTAAAGATTCCTTCCCATTATTCGGCATTTAATAAAAGATGAGGACTTTGGAACTAGTACATTTTTTACTTTTTAATTCACCAATTATTCGTCTCTGATTAAAACATTCACCTGAAAAATACATCAAACAAAACTACACTTCAACAACAACGCATCAACTTGTTCCTTCCTTGCTACACTAAAAATTTACTACAAAATGTATATTTTCAAAGCGTGAATATTTATGTTTGCATGTGCTCCAAACGTTTTAGAACCATTGTAGATTTATCGCTTAAAGGTACGAATATAATTCGAGCGGCTAAAACAAAATTTCGTTGCAATTAAAAGTAGTGACCCAAACTTTTACTACAGTTAGTTCACTTTATCACGACAGCAATGTTGTTGGCGTTGTCTGGTGGTGCGGAGGCCGAGCGGAAACCGATAGTGGGCAAAGCGCAATCTATCTCCGGGAGCGAGCGGAGCGAATGGTACGAGCGGAGAAGGTGGAGTAGAAGGTCAGTAAAGAGCAGACGGAATAGAACGAGTAGACGAAGCGAGAGGAATGGGAAGAAGGTAGATGAATCGGAAGGGGAGGAATGGTAGAAAGCGAGAGGAATGGGAAGGAGCGAGATGAATAGGAAGGGAGAAGAATGGTAGGAAGCGAGAGGAATGGGAAGAAGCGAGACGAATCGGAAGGGAGAGGAATGGGGAGAAACGAGATAAATCGGAAGGGAGAGAAATGGTAGGAAGCGAGGGGAATGGGAAGAAGTGTGATGAAACGGAAGGGAGAGGAATGGTAGGAAGCGAGGGGAATGGGAAGAAGCGAGACGAATCGGAAGGGAGAGGAATGGTAGGAAGTGAGATGGTTCATGGAGAGAATTTCGTAGTTCATTATCATCTATTAAAACATTGAAACCTAAGGACCTCGCTTTCGAAACGCTCGGCGCTCTGGGGTGCATCCACCAATTAGGTGTTGTAAAATTAAGTAGGTTATGTGTTCATCACCAAAACGCAAGAGCCTTTTTTATTTGAACATCATTAAAGTGATATGCTTTATTTATCGTATAAACACTGAATAATTTCGTTTTGTTGATTGAAAATAAAAATATTACTTTTCACTGCGTCAACTCATCTGGTCATTCTAACATCTTCATTGCCTCTAATACCGCTATGAAGTGGTTTGGAATGTGATTACAACTAACCATTAGATATGTCCAAATCACAGGATGTTTTGTCTGAACATCCTCAATACCTATGTGTTCTGCAAAAGTTTATGCATCTCTTCAAATAATATTGATATTTATGTGTCAATTCTTTTATTGCAGATAAGTAGCAGCGATGATTTTTCCCTTCAAATGAATAAACAATCAGTACTTTTTGATCTTCATGCGTCATTCCCTTTGTTACTCTTTCCCAGATCCACCTTCACTTTTTCCTTCTATTGAGTAATTATTTTTTTTTGTATACTAGCATTATAAAAGACCTTTTCTGTTGCAAGAATCGTTCATAATCGGGCATATCACGGCACAAATGATGACGTATTAGATATTATTGCACGAATGATTGCGTCATCACACATTTAGCTAATCGCAGTGAAATAATCGTAGGGAGGTAAAGATAAACGGAACAGCCGAACATTATCTTGCACGGATATCAAATACCCAAGATGCCACAAGAAAGTTGTTTCGCAAAATTAAGTTTGATTCTCTTGTAAATTTATAAAGCTGGTATACACAAAATGGCGTAGGCAACTACTTAATAATGTTGATTTATTGCATTCGTAAATATTTGAAAACTCGCTCCTTGCGTTGCTCGCTTTCAAAACCTGTACTCATGCAATAAAGATTAACATGATAAACTAATAGCATAAACTGCTATTATTTTTTCCTTTTCATTTTTAGTCGCATCCATGACTAATGTTATTAGCGATATCTTCAATTATGTGTTAGTGATATCTCATGTTCATTTTATTGGTGTTCAGCTTTCACATCGATAAAGAATTACTTTTCTAATGTAGGCCTCTTATAACAATTTTTGTTGTACGGTTACGTATATTAATATTAAACATTTGAAACGTCAAAGGCTGCTGATGTCACTGCAGTGCCTCTAATGGAAGGTCCTGGGTTTCCAGTCTCGACGGTGGCAGGATTTTTGACGCTAGCTGCAGAGGCAGGACGAATTCTGCTGCTGTCTGGAGGAGAATGGTAGCGGCCGGCTATTTTGATCAGTGGTATTCAGCGGTCTCTTCATCAACAATAGGAGAATGTCGGAGCAGTACTCTAACAAACGGGCCACGTGCCGCCCGGGATTTTTCCTTCCTTATCCATGTCCTATCCTAGCTCCTTCCTTACACACACACACACACACACACACACACACACACACACACACTTATCGGGAGGCAGGTCGGGGGTTAAAGCTCTTTCCGACTGCGGCAGTGCCCGATTGGTGGGAGATACCTGATTTGGAAAAACGTCGCTAGCCGTCGGTACGTCGGCGCCGGATCTCACCATCCAGACCGCCACCTCCCGCGATAAAAACTGCACTCCATTCACGAGACTAAGACCTTAGTAGTTGACGCACCCGGAATCACTTAACATTCAATAAAAATTTGATGATAGTAAGAAATAATTATATGCGTTGTCATTGCCAACAATAGTATTCATTACAAGTGCAGCTTTCGATGGCTTAGCCATCATCAACAGTTGTCTAGTACAAGAAGAAAAAACAAAACATTAAAACGTGAATATTCTTTTGATTTTACAACAAAATTATAATAAAGGTTACTAATAATTTACAATTTTTTTGAAAATATATTTAACATTCTAGGAATTGGAAGAAAGAAAAAAAGTGGGGAGGGGACAACGCATATAATTATTTCATTAGAAATGCCAACGATAACGCACCACGACACCTATATGATAGTAAGAAGCTTACTGTCCTAGCTTCTGTGAGAAAAGGGCTCCAGTTTAGATGTAATAAATTCGTTAAATGCATCCATTTCTGTAAGTAATGGTTCTAATAGGATGCAGACATATATTATTCGAAAATTAGTTCGTTAATTATGCCTCGGAAGCGAGTACATAAACTTACTGCATCTTACTGCCGAAACACGAGACGGTTCATTAACATCAAAGCCCCGCCTGTGACTCCTACCTCTGACAGAAATTGATTTTCCTTGGAAGAGTATGCACCAGCAGTCACAGACGTTCTGCACCGGATCTACTGGGAAGGCGTGTCGAGTCACAGTTGCCTTGAGTCTGAGACGCCAGATGGAATGGAATATGGAAGGCGACGCGGGAGATATTACGGAACCTTCAATGCCTTGGAATGGCAACCAAATTTCGGTGAATTCCTAGTACTGCAGAACCAACCCACCTCTAGTTTATTAATAAACGATCTGATATTGACAAAAATAATTTTGGTAGAACCGTTTATTTAATTTTGGGCGGTTGCTTCAAAGTCTAATTCCAATTAAGGGTGTCAACAAAAGACCGAAGTGTTGTTTATATTTCTACAATTATTTAAACAAGATACATTTTTTCGCATGTATTTTATTATTCTGAACCATTCATGATGCTTTCGCTTTTCAACGCTTAAGCGATGTTAACGAAATAATCCATACCGTCGCCATGCATAATGGACGTGGGTATTTGATACAGCCTGCCAAGGCCATTTGAAACGTTCTAATATTCATCTCTTTTGCTATCGGCTGGGCGTGCTTTTTTGTGAATGTTTCTTACTTGTATTTGAAAGTATTTCAAATTTTTATCATGAAAATTAAATTTATTAATTTAATGAATTCCCGACCATAAAATTATTATATTGTTGAGAAATAGTTACGTGAGCCAACGTCCCATGGACTGAGTATTCTCTGAAAACGCATTCTGTTAAAATTAAATGGTCTGCAAAGTCTACCTTTAAATGAATCAGCCTTCGTTTTCCAATAATGTATTTACATCATTTATTGATTCCAACATTAATTTAATCGAAGATTGTTATTTTATTTACAAATATTAGTTAATGCAATAACTTGCCATTAAATTGAAAGAACTACCGAGGCCTTTTAAATCTTTTATCTGATCTTCTTTCTAAAGACTTATTCAATTTATTTGTATTTGTATTGTGCTTCTTCCGTGACGATTACGGTTCCTAAAGATGTTAGAGCTGCGACGACATTGAATTGCAGTTTTTCCACGAAGCATCTTGAATTCTCCCGGGAATCGTCTGTTCCTGTATCTTGATGTTGAGGTTGTAAATTGTTGCTCTTTAACCTGAATATTGATTTCCAGAAGTAGTAACAACATTTTTAAATAAACGAAGTTGATTTCCTTTAACATAATAATAATAATAATAATAATAATAATAATAATAATAATAATAATAATAATAATAATAATACCCAACTAAATCATTTCCCGCAAGTCTCAGATGAACAGTTTTACCTCGCGTTGTCTTCATAATCGCGCTGAATAAACGTTCTTGCATAATCAACTATGTGATCTCCTAAAAATTTAATCTTCCATATTTAAATATTACATACGAGCGTCCCCTACCGAATCTAAATAGCTACTGCAAATGCTCCCTACCACATCTGAATAGTTTCTGCGAAAATTAAGAGTTTGAAGAAAAATTTCGCCTTTTTTTCCCACTTTCCCCTCTGTTTGCACTTTTTTATCTTTCTATATCTCATTTTGAGACTGGCTTTAACCCGTCTCCGGACAGTCACTATCGGTAGTCCATTCCTTCCTCATTCCATTACATGATGTTATGTAAATAAATTAGCGGTGCTATAACAGCACGTACATTCTTGCTAATAACTATGTAATACCATACCATGACGATTTCTCTCACACACTTCAATTATAATCCGAAAATTTTTTAAACAAACGAATAGTCAAAAATACATAAATTTTTCAATTGAAAAGTTTAAACGAAACCAGCTTTCTTCCGTTTAATTCAGTGTATTTACGTTCTACATAAATGTACCAGCGATGGGCAATGCGTATTTTAGCAGTAAATTAAATTATTAGATTATATTTACGCCAACAAACTGCTGCCGTCATTATCGCCTTCTGTTATGAAAGAGGTGTTACAACAATGTGTTACAGCACAATGACAGCAAATTTGTATGGGTTACATCATTTTGAAAATTAGCATTGTTGAAACCCCCTGGCAAGAAAATGAAACTGTACCCACAGATATAATAATTAAATATAATAATATTATATTAATCAGAAGTACTCGGTTTTTACGTGCATTACTGTTCATTTGCACATCGTATTATGCAAAGCGAAATAATCTATTCGTTTCCACATTTAACTCAATTAAAGACCGCAAGTGGTTATTACAGGGAAAAGATAAGTGTGTTTTTGATAAATAGAGGAAAGGGCTTGGTATGTAGCTTATTATTATATTCTTAGTAATTATATATATATATATATATATATATATATATATATATGTATATATATATGTATATATATGTATATATATGTATATATATGTATATATATGTATATATATATGTATATATATGTATATATATAGACACACACTGTTATTCAGCTGCTGTACTTGCAAAATTGTAAAATAAAATTAGTTCATTAGGAGAGTTCAACATATTTACCAAAAGTTTTAAATATGTAAAATCTTCCTTCACCTATATTGCAGTTTATTGTGGAGTCTGCCTCTGAGCGCCCCCCTCCCCATTCTCTGAGTATGGAATGTCATTGGAATGCAACTGTTAATCTCACACCGTGTGGCTAATCCATTCATGGATTCATGGCAGTTTTTTAAAGTTTCAGTGAATACATGGGCAAAGTTCAAACATAAAATTTGCGGTCATTTTTGAGGATAGTTTGATTATTAAATCAAGACTTCAATAAAAGAATATCTGTTTTAAACTCGCAGGGCCTGGAGTTCCTCAAAATCGATCGGGTAAAATCGATTTTAGAGAATATTGTTTATACAGTTCAGGAACGAGCGTTGACTCGACACATGCACGGACACACGATAGGTTGGACGGACAGGCAGATGCTTTCTCTCACTCAATTTTTGTTATCAACGACCCATGAAACCTTAATTCTGACTTGACAATTTGTTAGGAGATGTAATTTAATACATACAGAAACAAAGTTTGTTTACTTTTTTATTACCAGGGCCCGACAATACCAAATTTTGTATCGAAAAATCGTTGTTTTACTTTCCTTCCTCTTCTTAAGAAGGAAGGCGAGAAAGTAATAATGAATGGGTGGGCTTTTGCCATGGTTAATTCTACCTACAAAAAAATTACTCTTTCTTTCTAACGCATAAGCGGGTGTGGAATATCAAAACGGGCATCTTATGTCCTTAAAACCTTCCTCTCGAGCCTGCAAAGATGATAGCAGGAAAGCGAACAAGAAGTTACACGCTCAGAAACATGGGCGATATGCAGAAAATCAAAATAACTAAAAAAATTTATTTTCCCACACAAAATGCAAAGTCTCCGATGAAACTAGGGCAACAAGTGTCAATCAACAACCACCATTCAATTGTGCGCATGGTTTCCGCGTGACAAGATGTATGTAAACATAGCACAAGAGTCGCCTCGATGCATGACGATCTCGGTACAACGTCTTGGCCGACTGCGTAACTCAGCGATGTCAAGATCATTGCCAGGGCACTGTAACTCCCATATAACGTGGTGGGGACCATTACAGTGGCGCGCTCTAGAGCATCACCTTCTTACACGAACTGCTACCAACGTTATTTAAAACGTGCGTGGGTTCTCGGGACGCAAACACACGCGCTTGATAAAAAAGACCGCGCCGCTATTCGCGCTACCTTTTCTTTCATGCGTGTATTAATATGAATAAATTAATTTTAGAAGATAAACGCGTGGTATTTAACTTCTTTTGTAATTTATTTAAGAAATCGCTCATAATTAATGTGTATTCGTATTTATTGAACAACTTTTTATGTGCGAATGTTGGCGAGCCTTACCAGCAGCTGTATCCGGCGACTCTAGCGCATCCTATAGTAGGAACTCTAGCTTTGTCCCCAATTTTGATGGAGAGTTGCCGGGCCCTGGTCGATGCCACCAGTGATTATGGGGCATTTGGCTAGTGCTACCGTGGCACTGGTAGCACAGCGAAATCACCGCTCCACGCAGTTGATCACCTCGCCACCAGAGAGCAGGTGGTAGTTCAAGTCGCCCTAAACGCTTTTACACTTTACACATGAAATAGAATTAGGCGGGATTTAGATAAATATTTATGATCTTTTGTTGTTATTTTTATTTATATTTTACTTTTACGCCTTCACTATCGAGAAACGGCGAGGTCGCTACTGATAGTTTCCTTTTTCGACTGTAGTTGCGCCGAGAAGCTCGTGGCATGCCACGGTGCCATGAAGACTGCCACCAGAATGAGTCCTTGACATCGCTGGCGTAATCACTCCACTGGCGCTCCTCTGTAGGTCTCTCGTTTTAACCGCTCCGTGGCCCGGGTCGGGGCGAGTCGCTGCCCGAAGGCCGCCCAAGGTCTCCCCGCCCCCACATAAACTAGTGGCGACGCGGCGGTTAAAGTGGCGCTCTCTGCCGCTACGCCCTCTCACAGGAACACAAAGAGAAAGTGCTGCCAACGTTGTTGAGAAGGTAAGAGCTGGGCTAAGTGAGCTCGGCGGAGAAGACGCGCTGGTGCTCGCCCTTTACAGGGTCACATTTCTCTTAAGAACATTATAATAATAACAATAACAATAATAATAATAATAATAATAATAATAATAATAATAATAATAATAATTAACTATATGAAGAGAGGCCTACAGACTGAATAAAGTTACTCAACACAACTTGTATAATTGTTTTCCAAGTATCCAACTAACACGAACGCTGCTTGAGAACAACAAATAAAATACCCTCGTATTGCAATGAAGAAAACGGAATGATTTAGAAAAAACAAAATTCAAGAATACTGCAATAACATACTATAGTGTACTCGTACGTACAGTTCAACGAGATTATAATGAATGTTCTTCGCAACGCATCACGTGAATAGCACAGATTGATTGTCAGGACACCTATTCATTGGAGCCTGCAGTCAAAAAAAGGCAACTGTGACGTACTGATAATGATAATTTAATCAGTACGTGCAGTATGAGAATTAGTAGAATAACACAATCAAATGTTTGCATTTTTCATTTAGAAGTGAAGCTTTTTCATTGCTGATTTTTTTTCAGTCTTCCTTGGTATCCGATGAAACCATTGGCACTTCTTATTTAGCCTCGAGGACAACGTCGAGAGGAGGGAAAATCGGAAAAGACTGAGAGAGAGAGAGAGGGAGAGAGTCGGAAAGTCGGAGAGAAGGGGGAAGAGAGTGAAAATAGAAATTGAGGAAAGAAAGAACTGAGAAAACGGGGGTATAATAATAGGAGAAGAAAAATAGGAAAGGAGGGAGGAAGAGGAAGAGGGAGAGAGAAGGAGCGAGAAGGAGCGAGAAGGAGCGAGGAGAGAGAAGGAGAGAGAAAAGGGAGGATGGGTAGAGAGGGAGGTAGGGATGGACGGAAAGAGAAAGAGGAGAGAGCGAAGGACAGGAGAGTGAGGCGAGAGAGGTGTGCCAAGGTGATACGAAGCATGCTCGTGGAGACTTCAATCGCATGTGAGCGGGCGACGAAGGCGCCACTGCGTTTTGGAGATACCTTTCTGTGCGCTGTGAAGCTGCAGGAGCGCGGAACGGGGAAATCGGAGGGAATTGAGCTCCTTACAAGAGCCGAGTGAGGCTGTGACACAAGGTGATAGGATTGACAAAGACCTACGTCGACGAACTAAGGCGATTATGGCAGTCAGCGCTATTAGCTTTGACGCTCGCCTGTAATTACAGGAAGCAAATTATCTAAAGTCTCTTGATTATTTTAAAATTGGAGTACATTTCATGGGAACTGGAGCGAATAATTTTTCTTCGTTTAACATTGAATATTGAGAATATTGATTACCTTGTTCTGTATTTTGGCTTACAAATGTTATGCGATATTATTGTTATTATTATTATTATTATTATTATTATTATTATTATTATTATTATTATTAGCTGAAGTACCCCGCGTGGCTCGGGTATTTATCGTAGGTAATACCACGAATGCTTTAGAAATTGTCGATAAATTCCCGGCTCGCCAAGCAAGGAGGGGATTTAGCCGAGAATTCACAAAGCACGAGTGGTATTTAATAGGACTATTCCACGACTGAAATTATGTCCAACAAAGTTTCAAATATTGAAATAGTAGGTTATGTTGTAAAACATATGCTGTTTATTGGACACAAACATAGCGATCGATGTATAACGCCTTCTAAGATAGATGAGTCACAGTTTATGAGTTGCCAGTTGGTAGAAGTGGTAAGAGAAATCGGATAGAAAACGTTTTGAGATACACTGCCCTGATTGGGGAATTTTCTGTGAATAGTTAAACACTATTAGTTTTAATTTCACGAATGAAATAGTCATAATAATTTATTAGCGAAGAAGAGGAATTCCATCCGTTCCCGCCCTGCGACGGAACCTACTTCTATCTAACCAACACTATTGTATCCCCGCTGCACCCTGCTCCGCCTCTCTATGTCTTTTTCCCATCTGGAAATACCCTGTTTTCCATCACTTTATATCTAAAATAAAACAAATCTAAACAAAGAATATTTGTAGTCACTTATGTTCTTTTATGGGCTTTTTTATATTATACTAACGCTTTCAATTAAATGACATATTGTAAAACGTATGTCTTTTTATACTTTTTTCTCACATATTTAAAGCGGAAATTTTGAAATTGATCTTTAACACTCCTCAGAGGATATTGCCGTATAAATATGCTTTAAATTGAATTCGAGTAGGAGTTTTAGGGTGATAGTCAGTGGCTGATGGAAAGGTGCCATGAACGACTCAGACAATATTTCCAAAAACTAAGATCACAGAGAAGCCCAGCTTGACAAAGGTTTTCCATTATCTGATATAACCACTTTTCTCCTAATTTTCAACAATCTTGAAAAATATGTTGACACACGTTCAATTCTTCCAAATAGCTCTTTACCATAACTCTTTTACTTCAATGGTTACTTCTTGCTGAACTTACACTCATTTTAAATAATCATTCCTTCACTACCCAAAGCTACTTCTCCACAATAATAAAACATTTCCCTATAGAAATTCATCTATTTGTGACAATTCCAGTACAACACGTAAACATTTCATAATATGTTTCAAATTCATCCGATCAACTGTCAAATACGTAATAGTCATGCTTAGTTTATTTACTGTCTAAATTTTGAATTTTTGGGTGTTAAAGATTTAAGCTTGGAGATTTGAGGATACGTTTGGTCAACCATATTTGAGTTGTGAGATTTTCAAGTGAATCGTATCAAGGGATAAACCTAAACATTTAATAGCGATATTGCTATCTCAGGAATATTTTAATTATAATAATTAGGGGACGAGAATTAGGTCTGCTATATAGTTGAGTTCAAAATACAAATTTATAGTTAGGAAGAATTTGAATAGAATAAACATAATTTGTTAAACGTTATAATAACAATTTTTAAATAGTTTCTAAACAGAAGATAACAAACTAATTGGCCTATAGTTTATTGGATGGTAGAGACCTTTACCTACTTTAGATATGGAAAGAACATAAGTTATTCCCCAAGCTCGATGAAAAGAAAAAAGTGGGAGAGAAATAAAGAGAGTGGGAGAAAGAGAAAGCAAGAGAGTGGGAGAAAGAGAAAGCAAGAGAGTGGGAGAAAGAGATGGAGAAGACACGGAAGAAGAGCAAGAGAGTGGAGAGAAAGAGAAGCAAAGAGGTGGAGAAGATGAGCAAGAGAGGAAAGTAGAAAGAACGAAGTGGGAGAAAGAGAAAGAAGAGAGTGGGAGAAGAAAGAGAAGCAGAGAGAGAGATGCAGAAGAGGGGAAAGGAAATCAAGAGAGTGGGAGAAAGAGAAAGAAGAGAGTGGGAGAATAGGAAAGAAGAGGGTGGGAGAAAGAGAAAGAAGAGAGTGGGAGACAAGAAAAGGAGAGAAGAGTGGGAGAAAGGAGAAAGAGAGAGTGGAAGAAGAAGTAGAGTGAGAGAAGATGAGAAAGAGAAGAAGAGAGTGGGAGAAGAGAAAAAAGAGGAAGAGAAGTAGGAGAGAATAGGAGAAAGAGACGAGAGTGGGAGAGAAAGAAAAGGAAGAGAGTGGTGAGAAAGAGAAAGGAAGAGAGTGGTAAAAGAGAAGGAGTGGGAGAGAGAGGAGAACGTGGTAAAGAGAAGTGGAGAGTGAGAAAAGAGAAAGGAAGAGAGTGCGGAGAAGAGAAAGGGAGAGAGTGGGAGAAAGAGAAAGGAAGAGGAGTGGGAGAAAAGAGAAAGGAAGAGAGTGGGAGAAGAGAGATGCAGAGGGGAGAAAGAGAAAGAAGAGCAGTGGGAGAAAGAGAAAGGTAGAGAGTGGGAGAAAGAGAAAGTAAGAGAGTGGGAGAAAGAGAAACAAGAGAGTGGGAGAAAGAGAAAGGAGAGACGTGGGAGAAGAGAAATCAAGAGAGTGGGAGAAAGAGAAATCAAGAGAGTGGGAGAAAGAGAAAGCAGAAAAATCAAAGATGAGAAGAGAATAGAGAAAAAGCAATCAGAGTGGAAAGGAGAGAAATCACGAAGAGAAGAAGAAAGACAAGACACAAGAGGAGAAGAAAGAGAAGAGAAGAGGAGCAATAGATGAGAGAGAGATACAGACCACACAACATAGAGGGGATGGATCATTTACAAATTTGACAGGCGAACTCATCACGTTCGTCTAAATAACAAAAAAATTTTTGAATATTAACTCAATCTCAGATGTACGCGAACCAGGATACGAAGAAGGTGCCTTGTTAAGTAAATTTCGAATTTTTTTGCAAGCCGGTTGAGGTGGCTTAGGATATCAGCTGAGAATGTTACTGCCGTTTCTCTCTGACCGAGCGGAAGATCCGAGGGTTCAACTCCAACGGTGGCAATACGGTGATAGATAGGACTGTTGCTCCGAATGAGCGCACTGTCTGGAGAAGAATCTGACGGCCGGCCTGTTTCTCTGATCGATAGTTTCGCCCGCAACCAGCGGGGCACCGCTCCTGCCGGGTCGTGGCGGGTCGTGGGGGGTTCGTGGCGAGGTCGTGGCGGGTCGTGGGCGGGTCGTGGCGGGTCGTGGCGGGTCGTGGCGGGTCGGGGCGGGGTCGTGGCGGGTCGTGGCGGTCGTGGCGGTCGTGGCGGTGTGCGGTCGTGGCGGGTCGGCGGGTCGTGCGGTCGTGGCCGGGTCGTGGCGGGTCGTGCGGGTCGTGCGGTCGTGGCGGTCGTGGGCGGGTCGTGGCGGTCAGTGGCGGTCGTGGCGGGTCGTCGGCGCGGTCGCCTGGCGGGTCGTGTGCGGGTCGTGGCGGGTCGTGGAGCGGAGAGTGGCGTGGAGGCGTGGGGAGGGGCGGATTCAGGGGCGGAGCCAGCTAACTTGTGTACGGATGTATGCAGGCGCTGCGCGAGGCTGAAGGGGTCCGTGCCGGCGGCCGCCGCGCCGGGCTTAACTCGCGGAAATTGCATTATCAATGACGCCCCGGGCGCCATGCGCGCGGAAGAAGACGGGGTTGGAGGGAGGGGTGGAGCGTGAGTGCAGGGGGAGGGGCGGAAAGTGCTGTGGGCAGGCGCCCGCCTAAGCGGGTGCAGCCGCGGCCCACTCACCCGGCGTAGAGTGCGCCTCGGTCACTCGCGCTGGGAGCGGTGTTGCGGTTCGCGCTCACCTGCAGGCGCCCTTTGGCCGCGACGCGATAGCGCTAGCGGGGGCCACTCCCGCTCAAACGAATCGCGTTTATTCCGCCATTTACACGGCGGGAGGTCAGCCGGGCAGCAACGGATGCATCCGTTGTGCCTCTGAGCGAGAGGTCCTAGTTCCTGTCCCGAACCTGAGTAGATTTTCGGCCAGCCAGATCGAGTTTCAGTCGCGTGTACGAAGGAAGAATGGTCTCTGCGCGACGACTGCCATCCTGATCTAGATAGTCAATTCGGTGGTTTGTCGAGGAGATGCCAGAGCAGCACGCGGACAGCACGCATGTCTTCCCCTTCCTTGTTCTCCTCGCCCCTACTCTACATACACACTAACCTGCGACTACCACTATCACCACATGCCGAGAGGCATATAAGCAAACTGTATAGTTTCGGCTCCTGTCTTTCTGATTGGCTAGCGGCGCGTAGAGACGTGAAACGCGCGAAATCGTAGTTTTCATTTCCTACGGAGTCCCGGCAGAGCCACGACGACGTCAGCTGTACGTGGACTGTGCTGCTTAGGCAAGTAGTGGTAGTCTCTTCTGTTTTTGGCGTTTTCTTTGGTCGTTGTTGTAATTATAGTCCTCTACCGTTAATGGAACACTAATAATCCAACGTGTTTTGTCAGATAAGTTCCTAAAGTTATTATTTTGGTTTATCATGAATAAATGTAAACTAAGGAAACTAAATTATGTTCTTCCAACGCGAATATAGTTACAAGATGTAAGAGATTAACGAAAAAGAAGGGGGGAACAGCATAAGAAGTGCAATACAGATCAAATGGAAGATATATTAGAAAACATGGAATACTCAACGACATCACCTGAATGAAATTGAATGTCACATCAAAAACTTCAGGAAAAACGATTTGTTTGTTCACAAAGTGACGGAAATATACCTAATGTGTTGTTGTTTTATTACAGAGATAGAAAGCATTGTTTTTTTTTCTTTCCCTTCAAAAAAATGTATGCCAGTAGTAACCACACAAACAACAGTTGGGGAGAAAGAAAATAGAAGACTTCTAAAGCTGCCTGGATGATCAGCTACATTGTCTGTAGAAAATAAAAAGATTAAGAGTGTAGTACCGAAGGGAAAAAAAGAAGTCTCGATTTAGTACGTAGGATTTTCCAATTTGTATAGAAAGAAAATAAAACTTTCCAAAAATGCGACTTGAGCAGCATTGGTCTGTAGAAAATAACAACTAACACGGCACAACATTATCAGAAATAATTTAGGCCTCTGCTCATCATTTACATCATTACCTTTTACATTGTGTATTGAGATCGCACTGTATGTAAAATGTTTGTTAGCTATTGATGCACAACCACATACACTCAAACCACAAGACACTAACTGGAGGCACAAACGAGCACACCACCCACACACATCACACACATCCATATATTATTTATCGGATATATATATTATATATGTAATATATATATATATATAAACGCAAGAAACATATACAATTCTTTTATACTTCACATTCTAAACAATTTATTGAACATAATAATAAAATCTAAAAATGTATTTTATTCAAACTTTTATCAAATTTAAAATTTATCAATCTTTAGAATTCTTAATAACACAAAATACTCTAAACGTTGAAATTAGAGAGGAAATGATTAAATTCCGAACTGTTTTAATGAACATCACATAACACACACTTTGGTTGCATGAAATCTTCATGATGTCTCTTAGGAAACTAACAAGCTGTAAACTTTAATCAAACCTTATGTTCCAAAACGTGCAACAGTTATTCGACTAGAAGGTAATTAATTTACAGGAAGTGGTATTCTGGAAATAATTCATTAAACGAGAGGTGCAGTAACTTCAATCCAACACATAAAGACTTCGTTTCATCACAAAGAGCTTCCAGTTACAGATCTCTCGTAGTACATTAAAAGATAGTTATTAAATGATGAAAATGTGGCCAATACCTCAAATGGCATTGAATGAAATTATTAATTTCTAGAAACGTTTTAGTTAGTTGATTACATATATTTAAAAAATTACATGTTCAGAATACTTTGTTCTTCAAATGTTTTAAACATTACAATTAAGTGATTTTAGTGGGTCACTTTCATAAAAAAAAAAAGCAGGGCAACATAACGTACTGCAAAGGCAGAATTCAATTAATACATTCGAATATAAATTTTTTTAAATTGTATAAACTGATAAATTCGAAGGAAATCTAAATCTTTACTTCCTTAAAGCTCGAATATTTCCTCTGAGAATATTTGTAAGAACAGGTAGGTCGTGTCAGTATCGGGCGACCGAATCAGTAAAATGTTATCGTATCAGGATGTGATGGTTATTTATTAACGCAATCATTTCCCGTTAGAAAATAAACAGTAAGTTAATATTAATCATACATATTATTATCGCATTTATTATCCACACGATGAATATTGAATTAAAAATGTATCACATTAATATGTTCTCAAAATCTTGAGCTTCTAGACAAATCCTGTCAGTAATAGAACCAGCGGTACATTATGTGATCGATTAAAAAATTCCCGACCCAATAAGATAAACGTTTTTGTTACCAAGTGTAATAATTCATCAAGGTAAATTATCACACATTAAGGGACGTTTTATGATAATTTTCAAGTTTAAGGGAATGGAAACCTTGTTACAATTACTTTAATTAATATTTTGTTTCAATTAATGTAAAATTGTGAATATTGAAACGCATGTACAATTAATTTTAATTTTATACCGGAGAGAAACTTTTACTGAAAAAAATATTTAAAAAACGTAATATATAAGTATGTGATACCACGACCTACTTACTGCTCAAATTATTTGTTCAGTGGTCAAATGACATTCCAAATGGATGTACCAAATATCCGTCTACTAAGTCTGAATGTAGAAATTTCTCCAAACAAATCCTAATTGTCCAAGTTGGGAACAGAGTTTTGTCGTGTAGCCAAACCGGGAAACAGGGAAGAGGGAAATTTCTCGTCGTAGCGAGTGGCCGAAAGTGATTTTGCGGTCGTTTGCACAACCGCATCCACAATGAACAATTACTCCGTGTTTGTTGCGCATGGTGGATCGAACTAGGAACTAGAGAAGCGTATGCAACTGTTTCTTCTGGCTCATCAGCTCTGTTTGTGCTCTGACCTATTCCGAAGTGTTTGGAATTCGATTTGTGCTCTGTGTGACGTGGTGCAGTGCGCAGTTAATTCCATGAAACTCATTGTTCTTGTGAAGATATTGGAGTTCGATGAAAGCTGTCAATTACGTATTTACTGTTTGGACCCTTTCAAACATTACGTATCCGTTACAAATAATACAACTAATTTTGGGTCCTGGCATACTGAAAACGTACATCAAACTGCGAGTAATCAAATTGGGTGTTCCATAAGCACACAATATTAATAAATAATAATAATAATAATAATAATAATAATAATATAAAAACTGACTGATTCTTATAATTATGTTAAATTACGTTAAGAAAAAGAAACTTCTATAGTCTAACTCCGCACAGAATGTTCAATTAAGACCACACTGACTAGCACTGCACTGCACTTCACTTGACTTCACTTCAATATGACCGTTAGATTACTTCTCGACTCTACACATACATCACTTATCCTTCGCTCTATAACCTACTACTCTTACTTAAGTCCTTCATTTACTTAGTAATGTCCTAAATTATTGAACTCTTCGAGGAAAGGTTTCAAAGGTTTTTGCAGGCCATCTATTCCATTCTTTTGTCGTTCAATTTGTGAAAGAAAATTTCCTGACATCTGTTTTCTCTGCGGTCTAAAATTTATTTTGTTCTTGCGATCCCTTCTACTGATATTATTGACTTGATGTTATGTCTATTAATATTACTAAATCACTACCATAGTTAAAATTTTATATTTTGTAATTTTACAATTACTTTACATAGTAAACATTATTGTGATCAGCTTCTGAGATAATATTCCCATCATCTTAATAGTTTATTTTTTATTTCTAGCCTTACTACATACTTACTAAGTAAAGAGAACGTATTGTAAAGCGTTAAGACCCTATTATAGGAAATGCGCATAAATTTTGTTCCTCTAAGTAGTAAATTACTTTCTCCAACATGTTATGTAGTCAGAATTCACGTTTTGTAGGTCCTTAATACGAAAAACAAAAGCAACAGTAGCACTGACAGCAAAATGTGTCTCTGACACCTTTATATTTACGTAACTTAAGCATTTGTATAATACATTGATTTAATCATTTCTGCTTCTTTGAATACGTATGTATACTAAGTAAGTATGAGTAAATAATAGGACTATTGTAAGTAATTCTAGGAGTGTAGAGTAAGTTCTGTAATTCTGGTGAAAATAGATTTGGAGATTTAAACGGAAATAACCCGATCTGAGTCCCCTGATTCGCAATAGTGTTTTTTAACATCTATTCGCCTGTCTATATGTCTTTCATGTCTGCCTGTCTGTCTATTCTTCTTCCTCTCCGTGAACGACACTAGCGCTTAAAATATTCGTGGGATTTTTTTTCTGAAATGAAAATTCCACGACTCTACGACTCTCGCAAATAGACAAAACACACTGGAAAATCGTAAAAAATTACTATTTTAACCTCAGAGAAGTAATTCGGAATAATGTGACGTCGTTATGTCATTTTCTTTCTTTTTAGTCTCCACACACACATACACTCATTCTTCGGTCCATAAGAATTACATGGAGACAATTGACTCGGTACGTCATCCGCTGTGATGATCAATACTCCATTTGTAGTGAATGGTATAGGGAGATATTTTTGCCCGACGGTGATGAGATCCGGCGCCAACCTACAAGTCATTTTGCGGGTTTTATCTCCTATAGATATCTCCCTCTAGCTGGGCACAGTCCCAACTGGTCTCCCGAGAAATGTGGTAGCGTAGTTCATGTAACTGTGTGCCAGTGCGTGCGTGTGTGTAGTGTAAGGTGAGAAGAGGAGACAAGGATGAGAAAGAAAAGAACGCTTGCATTACGTTGCCCGTTTGCTAATGTACTGCTCCGGTATTCACTTCGTATTGTTCGGAGAACCCACGGAAATCTAACGTACAGATCAGTCGGCTGCCTCCCCAACAGTTGAATTCTATCTCGCTGTTATGGTAGTGTCGATGGTACCGCCACCATCGCGATTCAAGTCGGATCTTCCTTCAGAGGAAAATTGGTGGAGAAGTATGCTAAGTATCGAATGAAAACACGAAGAATCCTACGATTAATGTACCGAATCGGAAAGAGTGAGATATCGTTTTAGGCCACTTTCAAGCTCCTTACTAACCAGGCCATCAACCATGAAGACAATATGATGATTGTGGATCCAATAAGTTAGAAAAATGTTGACACTTTTGAAATTAAATTTCCCAAAATGATTACATTCTTATCTTCGAAATGGTTGCGTTAAACATACCACTAAAACTGTTTCATCGTGCTATATGAAATGCACTATTTTACTAAATAAACGTATTTTTTTAATAACTTGTTATTGAGTAAATAACTCGATTCAACAGACTTTAATATGGTTATTCACTATGACACTGCAGAAAACTGTCAAATGAATTTTATGTGGCAAATTAAAAGTTATGTTTTGATGTTTGTTGCTAATTATTTTTTTAATTCATGGCTATCCGGGAGACGCCGCGTCGCTGGCTGGGAGGCCGACGTTTCGCCTGACTAGTCGCAGGCTTCCTCAGGGCAGAGACCCTACGGCGTCTCCCGGGTAGCCATGAATTTATGGATTCGAGCCGCGGAAGCTTACGTGCGCTAATTATTTTCGTCGTCCTACATGAGACCAACGCACAGATGCATATCAAGGTAGCACCGACTTCTTTGAGCCTCTCTCACTTGATTGTTGCAGGGCGCCCTGATAAATTCGGTCCCTCCCCGAGCATTTATTTCCGTTTCGTCCGCGCGCGCTCCGCCGTCGCACGAAATGGCGGCGGCGGGGAATCCCCTGAAAGGGGCTCCCCTGAAAGGGGAATCCCCTGAAAGGGGCCCCGGGCGGTGGCCGCGCCGCGTCCTCCACGCCTCACAAATGACCGCGCGCCGCCTGACGAATGCCGCGCGACGTGCGCTCGACTGCAGAAGGGCGGAACCGCTCCCGAGGCGCTCCTTCCGCGATAGAAAAGCACCGGCGCGAGCGCGCCTCGCGCTGGGCTCAGCCACGGGGCACGGACCGGCCGCGCTGGCTGGCGCAGGGCTGCTGCTCTAAAAATACGCTGACACTTCATCAGCTGTGATGCTGTCGGGAGCTTGGACGTCACTGTACTGTCTATTCTTGGATATAGTAGTAGTTCTACTAGGAATTTACAGTTAGGTGACCCTCGCATATCAGTTTCCATTTAAGTCTGTCACTGCAGTCTTCTGCAGTTTATGTCTCCATCTTTGGTCATATCACCATTTTTTCAGTGTTGTATTCCATATTAAGGGATGTAATTGCCTTGTGGTATATATATATATATATATATATATATATATATATATATTATGACAGTATTTCGTATTTCAATTCTGTCTCGTCACATAAACACCACCTCCTCTCCTCCTACAAACGGATTTTCTGCTTTATTTAAGTTTATTACATGTCCCGAATTCAGGCACTTTTCATAACATTTTCGCTTCATATAGAAAACGTGGTGTTCGTCCTCCGCGAAGGTAACTTGGTCGTCTGCATATTTAAGAGAAAAGAGCATGGAAACGGCAAATTGTATTCCCAAATTGCACCATTTCCTCCTCCAATTTTTCACAGCTTCGTTTACATATAATTTTAAGGGAGGGGAGCAATGGAACATTCTTTCCGTAAAAACTTATTAATCGAAAATTGTTCGTAATTTTTTTTTTCAAATTTTAATTTCACTTAAATATCTAATATGCAGACTTTTAACAACTTTCAATAGAAACATGTTAACATGTTAACATCTTGTTTATCCATGGTCATCCAGAGTTTACTTAATGAAACTGTGTCGACGAATTTTCTTAAATTTATAACTCCCATGTGAGTTTCTGAATTATGAGCAAGCTGTTTGTTTGTCACTTGACTGATACTAAAAATATCATCAGTATATCAGCGTCCAGCTCTTAAGCCTCTTAAGCCTTCCACATCTATAAGATCCGCTTCAAGATGAAATTTCAGTATTTATTCATTCAGTGGGCTAATACTACAGAGCACAGTAATGTCTCTGATTTCGAGTGTTTCCTATCAATTCGCCTTTCCTATCATCCTATCTCCAGCCTCATTTACTGTATTGTCATTCTCTCTATCTTCCATATTAATATTGTAGACATTAATGAATAATTGTTATTGTGTTCAGTTTTTGATATTAATTTATTACTTCCAGTGTTGTAGACCTTTAACTTGTAGGGCTGAACATTGTTTTTCATTTATTCTTAGATTTTTATATTTTCAAGACCCTATTGTTTTTATATTGTCAATACATTAGCTTCACGTTCCTTTTATCAAACATCTTGGATACTTAGCCATATTCTATAAGCATTTTCTTTATTTTTTACTTCCTTTTTTAAAGAACTGATTGTTGGATAAACAGACTTAAAACGAATCGTTAATAAAATGCAGTAAAGCATACTTGTATAACCAAAAAATAGGCACCACAGGACGTCCCACGTTACTCTCTTTCGGGCACGGGGCACATTTGCAATAAAGCAGAGGACGGGTGGCAACTGTAGCTGCTGGGGAGGCAGCCGGCAAATACGGTGCGCGTTGTGCCTCGCCGCACTCGCAGGCGAAAAACGACCGCGCGCTATCTTTGTGCCCGAGGCGGCGGAAGCGGCGGCGGCGACGGCGGCGACGGCGGCGGAGAAGGCGCTGGTAGCGCACAGTGGTCTACAGCTGGAATAATATTTGTCTACCTGAAGGCTAGCGGCTGTCGGAGTTCCGTTATCCAATCAGAGGCATCAAAGTCCGATCATCTCACTGCAGAGTTGCCGATGCTTATTAATAAAAAATATTTCTTACAGCGCGAAACAACTGAAAATTGAGTCGCGTCATTACTTGTTTGGCTATGCGTCGTGTGTGCAGTTATGTGTTGTTTACTGTTCGGTGCTCTCATTGCGATTTGTTTCTAGCTACAACTGTGTTGTGATCTGATACAAAAACGACCACGTGACCACGTGGCTACCACCCGAGTAAGCGGCAACAATGCTGTACCTACGCCCAGCTGTCAAGTAGACAGAAATATTATTCGAGCAATAGTACAGGGCTGCTAAAGAGATCGAACCACACGACGTGCCATGGCCCAGCGGTTACCAAAAATAGTTTTTTGGAATTCCTCAATTTCTAGCAATGATTGGTTGTTCTGAGAGCGTCAACTACTATGGTAATTAGTCTAGGAAGTATATGTCCGTGTGTTGTCCGGCAAGAGCTTGTTTTATAGCGGGAGATCGCGGTGATTTCCACCGCTGAATAGCGAGATGCGGCGCCTAACTACACGTCGGTCTCCGGAGTTTCCCACAACTAGGTATCTCCCACCAGCGCACCACCGCTCCAGCCAGGACAAGCTCTAAGCTCCAGACTGAGCTCCCAACAAGTGTGGAAGTGTAGTGCATGAAAGTGTAAGTAAGGGGTGGGGATGGTACAAGAAAGATCGCGCAGACAGTGGCCCGTTTATAAGGGGAACTGCGTCCTCTTTCACCTGGTGTTGATTGTAGAAACTAGATCAGAGTTGCCGGCCGCAAGAAATCTCCTTGAGACATCGGTTGAATTCGACTTAGCTATGTAGCGGTCGAAAACCCTGACACTGTCGGTATTCGAACCCTAGGACCTCACGGTCAGAGGCACTGCAATAGCATCAATGGATGCCCTGAGCCACCTTTGCCGGTTTCAATTCCTAGGAGGTGCCGTTTGCGATTTAAAAATTGACAGGGAAATGGGGGATTTATTTTCGAAATTAAACTATACAGGAAATGTAGTTTCTATTTGGTCGGAGTGAGTAGGAAAATTAAAGTATTAGTTTACAAACTAATGGTTTAATTTTTCTACTCACTCTGACCAAATTCTGTGATCTACATTTCCTAATTCTACATCATGGTCATGAATTCTACAATAGTCAAACGATTTAGGAATTTCTCAAACAATATCAAGAATTTTATTCTGCTTGTTAGTGTTTGAATACAATTGCATACAAAAGAAAATTACAAATAAACCCTTTAAAAACAAATAAAACAAAAAAATAACAACAACCTACAAACATATAGTTATACTTCTAGTAGTGATAAAATTGCAACCTTGAGTTTTAATTTAACCGGTACTTACTATTGATGTAAATACATATTATTTCTAGTATGATTCTTCACTTCAAACACTGAAATATAATATTTATTTTATAACAGAATAAAGTCAAATACAGTAATTATTTACAAATTTGAACCTTTTGCTAGACAGAAGTTAGAGGCTTGATCTTACATAATTCATCATTTAATTTAAAAATCTAACAAGCAAACACTAAAGCTATGATTCATACACTTCCTAACCATTATTCATACATTTTACAATGTGCTGTTCACAGAGCATGAATCTTTTCAACAAAGTTGCATATTTTTCTTTCAACATATATTTCAACATATTTTTCTTCTAGTTACTAATATGTGAATTACTTCATTAACCAATAAATCAAGAGTGGTTTGTTTTCTTATTAAGTGGAAAGCAATTGTTATCCTCTTTTACCATTCAAACAGCAAAGGTTCCCTCCCTTTTGTCAGAGTAAACCATCAGATTGCATAAAAAATGGACCGGAGTATACACCTAACATTGTTATAAGTACTGTTAGGGTTAGCTCATTACATTTCTTATACAAAAGCTTATTCTCACACAAACGTTTCCAAATATCATTCATTTTGTATGAATGTTATGCTTTTCTTAAAGAGAAAGAATTGTAGTGTTTCTTCACAGTTATTTCATATATTGCAGAGGAAATCTTCTTCTTGTGGTCTTTGAAAACACATGTCAGTTGAAATCGCCCATGCTCCGGCTCTCCATGGCAGTTAACTTTCATTTTGTAGGAGCATATCTCTTCACGTCCTTCTCGCAACATTGGAATTCATTACACATCAGAAAATGCCACAATGCATAAGCAACTCGAATTCTAAAACTTATTTTTTTCCAGGGAGTTTCTCCAGCCGATAGCCGGTTACCTTTTATGTCCCAATGGGACTTAAACATTCGACCTTACACTAGACACAAACACACTAGCAGGCTCCTCTGCTGTGAGTTCAGCAGAACGCGAGACCCTCCGCAACAGCACATGCATGTG
Source organism: Gryllus bimaculatus (assembly GCA_017312745.1). Classification (NCBI taxonomy): domain Eukaryota; kingdom Metazoa; phylum Arthropoda; class Insecta; order Orthoptera; family Gryllidae; genus Gryllus; species Gryllus bimaculatus. The sequence continues at coordinate 10,312,444 of BOPP01000033.1, read as the reverse complement.
AAGCAGGGGACAAACAGCCATGTCCAAGGCGACTTGAACCCGCGACCCTTTGGAACTAAGTGCTACTTCTGAACGCCTTTTTCTAAGGGCAACCGATGTCTGAAGGAGATTTCTTGTGGCCAGCTACTCTGATCTCTATGTAAACGGGCCACAGACCGCGCGATCTTTCCTTATTCTTGCTTATACTATCCCCACCCCTTACTTACACTCCTAACATAATTTTTACTCTTTCGTGAATGAGTACAATAGGAAATCTACGACTATAAGTTCCGAGGTATTGCCATTCGACTGGCTTAAGCCCCTGCTTTTTCGTCCGCATTGGAAGTATTAATGTATACATTTTATAATAAAGCTTATGAAAGCGTTTTGCACATATGCGTTTATAAAAGTTCATCATACAGCTTTAATGAAATTTCCTTAAGAGTAGATGGGCTTTAATTTGTTTATCGAAAGATAAACTTGTAAGATTTTGGGAATCAGTGACATATTTTGTACTCTCTCCTGTCCACTGTTTCTTACTATTAAAAACTGAATAGTGGCATACGGAAAACCTACGGCACGGATCTCGAGAACACGCTGCAAGCCTAGGCTCAAGAACGGGGCATTGTACCTTAATCTCCGTTCGCTCGCATTGGTACATACTATCACATAGAAACGTCTATAACGCTGTCTATTCAAGCGCGATACTACAAGAACCGCTTATAACATTTAGAGACATATTGTTTTCGAACTTTTGACCGCACATTTTCTTGCCGATAACTTGTATTATAACAGACGTAAGAAAGGAAAAAACAAACAAAGAATTCCTACTCAAACCGGACAACGCATTTTCGGATTTACGACCATGCATTTTCTACTCGTTAACTTGCGTTACTCAGAAACGGAAACTAATAACATCAAAACAAATAAAAGAATGGTATTAGCGAGGTTTAAAACTCCGCCTATTGCATCTTACTTCAATTCGAACTCAGTCCAGACAGTCCTGCAATTTTTTGTGCAGACACCGCATTTGCGGGTTTTGGACCGCGCATTTCGTTGCCGCGTATGCTGCGCGCCAGTGGAGCGGCAGTCGTCCGTTGCCTTCACGCGACATTATGCCGCCCGAGGAAACGGCGCCAGCCCGCCCCGGGCGCCCGTGAAAAGGACGGCGGCGAGCCGCGTGTGCCAACGGCGAAACCC
>BOPP01000033.1:10290759-10310924 GCA_017312745.1 Gryllus bimaculatus | reverse complement strand
CCCCGCCCCGCCCCGTCACGCCCCGCAATGCTCCGCCCCGCCCTGCCACGCTTTGCGAAGCAAGGAGCAAGGCGCGCCGCCGGGGATCTCCAGACACCGCCGCTGATAAGCTCTTGTGCATCGCACGAAACGCGAGGGCCCGGAGGCGAGCCACGTTTGAAACTTAATGTGAGAGGGAGGGCGTCAGCGTATGAGTGGTTGTATTCTTGGCTATCCGGGATAAGCCGCGTCTCGGTCAATTGTACTGACGTTTCGGCCATCTTGTTGTGGCCTTCCTCAGAGCTATACTGCTATTCAGCAGTATAGCTCTGAAGTAGTATAGCTCAGGCCATCTTGTTGTGGCCTTCCTCAGAGCTATACTGCTATTCAGCAGTACAGCTCTGCAATAGGCCACAGCAAGATGGCCGAAACGTCAGTACAATTGACCGAGACACGGCTCGTCCCGGATACCCAAGAATACATTGACTCCGGCCGCGGTAGCCTACGAACCCAGTAAAAGAGTGGTATTTCCGGTCGAGTCAACTAGTTCGAGCTATAGTGCTGTCAAAGTACTGCTTGTTGTAGTTGGAAGGTGAGTGAGTTTGGTAATAATAATAATATTTATTGAGTCTCATATACAATTACAGTCGTGTATGAAGAGTCAACATGATGTCTTGGGTAGAGAGAACGAAGTTACATTACTGTTCAGGAGCAAGCAAGGGGCCAATTCAGCATTTGCTCAAGGGACCAGGGAAACGAACAAAACCTGATCAAGGTGGAGTCATTTGCCTAGAAATTATACTACAATACTTGTTACAGATAGATTAGGATATTACACGGTGTATAACTATTTTTAGTCGCAGATAATTTAACATTTTAAGATGTTGTTTTAATGCTTCTACTTATAATAATAATAATAATAATAATAATAATAATAATAATAATAATAATAATAATAATAATATTAAAATGGTACATATCAATTCTGTCAGCAACTACATAAAATTTAACAATATTAGTACATTCTATATTTAAAACTTGAAATAGTGAGGAGAAGGCAAGTTTTGACCAGTTTTTTTTCTTTTTTCTTCTTTCAATTTACACACGTAGTCCTACTACAGCACCTCTTGGTAGATGCTTCACTGTTTGAGAGACTAGGCCCAGGCACAGACACAACGTTCCTGCCGCCATTCCGTGTCCTTCCTGAGGGTGAAGTGCCTGAGGAAGGTCGCAGAATGGCGGTCGAAACGTTGTCACATGTGCCTAGGTCGCGGCGTCTCTCAGACAGCCAAGTAGCTACTGAATCCGGCCAGAGAATCCTCATGTGAAGGTTTTTGTTCCACAATGGATTGTGCGATCCGATGCTGAGATACAATTCGGTTATCGAGCTACTTATCTCTTCTCACCGTCCTCAACCAGGGCGAGCTGAAAAATCCCGACTGGTCAGTTGGTTCACGGGCCTTCCCCACCTGAACCGTCAACCGTCAAACCATCTGCCTCAACAACCGACTAGAAGAGTTGAAAAAAGTTCACCATTGCCCCATCCTTCTTTCATCTGATTGAAATCATTAATAGAACCTGGCTTTTTAGCGTGTATCTTTCGATCATAACCTGACCTGATCAGACAATTCTGTCTGCAACTACATAAAATTTGACAATATTAATATGTTATATATAACAATAACATTCTATATTTAAAACTTCAGACTGGTCAGTTGGTTCACCGTCCTTCCCCACCTGAACCGTCAACCGTCAAACCATCTGCCTCAACAACCGACTAGAAGAGTTGAAAGAAGTTCACAATTGCCCCATCCTTCTTTCATCTGGTTGAAATCATTAATAGAACCGGACTTTTTAGCGTGTAGCTTTCGATCGTCACCTGACGCCTTCTGTACTCAGTTACATCATTCCACTGTGTTTTTTCGCCCTACTGGCTTTAAATGAGGCTCTACTCGTTAATTCTAAGAGACTTCAAGTCCAATGCGACAGAGAACCAAGTGCTGCCAATCACAGCTCGTAATGTCGCGTTATTGGAGGTAGGGGGTTAAATGGCGGTCGGGTAGCGCACACATAGCACCCGTTAGATCTACTTCGTACGAGTAACTTACGCCTATTCGTCTTAGCTAGGTTGAAAGAAGCTGTTTGAGCTACAAGACACAGCGTAAGCTTCTCCTTCTGCTACTATTGCTTGGTCATCTGCAAAAAGTAAAGTTCATAATTTTGATGTAGTAAGGTCTAGACTATAAAATTTTAATTGGAACCTGTTTTTTCGCCTTTTCAAAGGAAAATAAAGCGGATGCACATTTGCGCAGCGGATATAGGACCCCTGATCAATAAGGGGGCGCGGCTCCTTGCATTAAGGGGAAGTGGTCGTCTGGCGGATTCCCGCGCGAGTGGCCTCACCCAATAAGGAACTCGCAACACAACACCACGTTCAGGTTGCGAGAAGACTGCTAAGGAAATCTGTACTAATTTCTTGGATATGGTATTTATGCAAAATGGTTATTATTTTATTTATTAAATCTATATGATGTACATTGCATTTTTTTGTATTCATACACGTGTACTAATTTGTAATTTAACAAACGTAGTTCGGTACCTGTATAATCTGCGCGAATATATACGTAATTTGTGTCTTATTTGATTATTCAAAGGGTTTGCCGCAATACAGATGCAATATAATATTCTCAGTTAAATTAGTTGCTACAGTAGATTTTGCAAAAATAGTGAAAGTTACCTATGAACTGAAATGGTAACGAACTATGTTTTCAGATTTTTTTGTTATCGCAGGAGATATTATGCTTAGGAATGGGATGTTTCGCCTCGCTCTTACACTTGGAGCACAAAAAATATCGGTTACAGTGTTACATCTTCTAGTGTGACACAATACATCCTTGGCAATGCAGCTAAGTCACATACTATAACGGAAATTGTTGACAAATACCCAACGAATCCTGACAAATCCCAACAAATCCTGATCCGCCATATTGTTGTTTAGTGTTGAATTATTTTTTTCTCTAGAGCTGTTCACTACATTGGTATTAAAAACACTACGCACAGAAGGTGTGGCAAAACATGCCTTTCGAAAGAATTAAGAGACATGCTGACAGTCCTTGGTTGGCACTTAGATCGATGGACAGAAGGTTCGCCTCCGTGCAGCCAGGAGCAGCAGGTGTGCGCGCAGCCAGACGCATCGCTGTGCGCAGAAGACAGCATCTGCGAGGGCCGCCAGCAGATGCACCATCGGCGCTTCGTCCCCAAACGAAGGATCACAGTGTCTTCGCAAAGCATGCAGAAAAACCAGCTCCAAAACCTTTTCCCAATACCAAGAAAGACACACTGACCGATCTTGGTTGCTGGGTAGTGTGTTTGGACTGCAAATCCGTCGCGCGGGCGTCGAGGCGCAGACAGACGCACAATTCTGGCAAGCCTTCAGTTCCAGCCGCGAGGTTGTTTCCTCCACAAGAAGCACGGGTGGCTCAATGAGTCTACGTAGCAAGCACAACACAACGACTCGAAAATATCTCTTTCACAATCCCAAGAGGCGCACTGACTGCCCTTATTCCCCTTATAGTTCATTTACGCAGCAGATGTAGTCCGTGTCCGGTCAGGCGCAGCAGCTGCGTCCGCAGGCCGACGCACAGCTCTGCGCAGAAGACGGCAGCTGCGAGGCCGAGGCCGGCCGCCAGCAGAGCGACAGCGTCTGTCAGCCAGAAGCGACACCCAGAGCACAGCATGACAGCCTACAGCGAGCCAGTCTGCCAGAAGCGAAGCGTGGCCTTCGCTGTGTCTTGTTGCTCAAACAGCTTCTTTCAACCAGGCGAAAATGGTCGCGCCGACCGCCGTTAACCGGCGCGTAGCGTGCGCGCGCAGCAGGCCCATCCCTCGCGCGGTCAGGCGCAGCAGCTGCGTTCGCAGGCCGACGCACAGCTCTGCGCAGAAGACGGCAGCTGCGAGGCCGAGGCCGGCCGCCAGCAACTGCAGCGGCGGGGCTGCCTCTGGGAGGCCCAGCGCGGCAGGGGGCGGTCCCCTGGGTGGCGGCGGGGCCGGGGGCGATGAGGGCGCTGTCGCTGGCATCAAGAAGCGACACAGCGCGGAGAAGTGTCTGTAGAAGTCTGCGCGCCATTTGATGAAGAACCCGCCGGCGAGGATATTGTGGATTTTCTGGTTCATTGCGTCTTTCCACGGTGCGTTCCTGCAAATCACAGTAGAGGGCGCGTTCACGCTTTCGACCCTGAAAGCAAACCTTTTCGAAATCCATTAGCGAGACAACTGATTTCAATAACGGAGTTCCATTCTATGTGCAACGCGTAATAGAGGTGAGGGAAAATAATTCGTATTCTGATATTTTCTTCGATATTTAGTATTATTTATAATTTGAATTTTCTATAATCGCCTCAAGCGTACCTCGCTTGGTTGAGGGTTTAGCTTACTGGCACCTAAATCCCCACTGCGAGGGTTTGATCCCGGCCGAGGTGCGTGTATTTTCGGAGGGCGAAAAATCCATGGTAGCCATGTCTCTCTTTGTGAATGTAAAAGAACCCTGGCAGATGTCCGACAAAATTAAAACGCTCCAACAATATCCCGCCGTAAAGACTGAGAGGTGGAGTGGTATAAGTTATTTACCATTAATTTTAGAGAATAACATATTTTGCGTGGGAAATTCAGCGAATCTGACTCTCCGGGTCATGTTTCTGCTGAACGGTCGCAATGAAAGTGAGACCTAACCCCTTTTTCAGATGACGTAATTGACTCAGTATTATCCGAATAAGGAATAAGTGAAAATGGCAATTTTAGTTACTTACACGATCTACTTCTCAGCAGATGATATACTGTTTACAACATAACTGCCAAAGGCATTGCAATAATTCGAGAATTTTGAAACCTGAGAATTAGTCTTGTATAATAACCAATTGAGTATTGTCATGTATAAGATGTTACCACACGAAAATCGTTTAGTTCACTTCGTAAAAAGATTGGACTACTATATTTGTTTAAATAACATATTTGTTTAAATCGATGCGTCAAGTGACCTACTGTTGAATAAATGCGGTGTGTAAGCGAGCCGGAATTGGGAATAAGAGCGGCTTGTGAGAGAGATGGGAGTGGGTAGGAGAGCGGGTCGGGAGCGAGCCAAGAGTAAGGGTAAAAGCGGGTTGAGAGCCAGTCTAGAATTGGGATAAGAGTGGCGTGAAAGTAAGGAATGAGAGAGGGAGAAAGCTAATAGTGAGAATAAGAGCGAGCTGAGAACGAGGGTGAGAATGGGTTAGGTGGGAGCCGAGAATGGGGATAAGAGTGTGATGAAAGCAGGAATGAGAGAGGGAGAAAGCCAATAGTGAGAATAAGAGCGAGCTGAGAACGAGGGTGAGAATGGGTTGAGTGGGAACCAAAAATAGGAATAAGAGAGGGTTGAGAGCAGGCAGGAAGCGATGATGTGGGGAGCGCAGAGCAAGTCAGGATGTGCAGCTTGAGATTTCCGTTGTTCAGCTGTGGAGGTTTGTAGGCGAACGTCACGAGAAGTCTTTTGCAGCCAGGGATATCCTCTGCGACTATAAAAGTTAGAGCAAGTAGAAACTACTACTGATTGTTTATGAATTCGAACGCCCTACAATTTATATTTATACAAGTGCTCCAACTTATATTTCTTGATTACAATACAAGTTTGGATACACATCACTCGTGGTGTCTAACAAAAAATATTTAATACACATTTGGAAATAAATAAACAGGATAGTTCAGACGATTTTTGTTTAATTGTTCTCGATTCCTCACAAGCTTTTTCGTACTGGAAGCTGACGAATTAACAGAAGTGTGAGTTGGCAAGGGACAGACAAACTGAGGATTTTTTTACCAGTCTAGCTCTAATACGTAAATTTGAGAAACGTTGGTGTAAATTACGGCTAGAACTCACTTGAGAGGACAGAACAGCGCCAGATACATTTCTTGTCTGAGATGTGATTTACAATACAGGAAAGGACAAGAGTTTTTTCAATACTCACCATCTTACATGAATAAACTCAGTTGTAACCATCACTGGTTGTGGAAGAGGATGAATAATCTTTCTGACAGCTTCTGTGTCTGGAAGGTAGTCCCACACAAGTTCGCTGCACAGGATTGCGAATCTTTCACCGCTATACAACTTTTGTAGCAAACGATAAGGAGTGTAATCTTCTTTAGGTGCAGATTGAATAAGTTTTTGCCGTATATAAATTTCTTGTTCTGGATACCACTTGTCTTCATCCACCGTAAGGTCTATCCAATTAGAGAAACTTTGGATTAGAAGAGGTATTTCAGAGGTCTCCAAATCTTGGAGTGTTCTGATTTGCGATTCGCGTTGAGGTGAAACAATGAGAGATACAAGGCGGCCCTGGAATTGAAAAAAGCTTGAGTAAATTAACATTTATTATGTCAAAAAACAATTTTTAAATTTGACTTGATGCGTGAATGGAGTAAAGCTTGAGTCTGTGTCAATAAACAAACAAAACAACAAGAGAGTATTTAAATATACATACATATAGACGAGGTGCATCTAAATTTTAATACCTTCAATTTTTTTCTCAGAACTAGCTACTGATAGAAACATGTGGTTTATTTTAATACACGCGCAAACTTACTGGGAATGCGTGATAGAGGTGGCACCAACGTTCGGCGAATAAGCCTCTATCAGCAGTGGAGAGTTAGGACTGTTTTCGATACTTAAAATGGCGACGTTCTTTGTAGAAGAGAAGCGTGCAATCGTTCCTTCTTTATTAATCACCAAATGTACAGGTTGATTCAAAATAGCTTTCGGATCCCTGAAGATGAGCAGATTCGCGGTATGATTCACTGATGCGATAAAAGTCATGGAATACCTCCTAATATCGTGACAGACTTTGTTTCGTCGGGCGAATATAGCAACTCGACATGACATGCACTCTGTAACTCGTTGGAGGTCCCCTTCTGAAATATCGAGGCGAGGATGCGCTTCACTGAAAATTTCTCCCAGAAGAGCGATACTTAATGCAAATCCTGTAGGTATCTTAGGCACCGATACACAGCAAAAGAGTACGAGAAAGTGTAAGTCATTTTAAAACACCGAACGTTCTGATCAATATTAATGTTGCATAATAAACAGAGTGGTTTTTTGTATATTAAATTAGTGTTTTCATATTCATTGATGCTTGTTTGAGTATAGTTATCCCAATGTTAAAGAAATATTAAGTAATGAAAAATGACCTTTGACGATCTGAATGGCCGAGTTTGCTGGAACGTATGCCGGCTAAGCGCCTCAGTTAGAAGGGTCACGGGTTCGAGTCCCGCCATGGGCTTGATAGCTTGTCCCTTGTCTTGCAGACATGTGCTGTCACAGAGGAGTTGTGTGTCATTTGATCACAGACCAAGGAGCTCGCAAGTGTGTATAGTGTAAAAAATACAATATGTCTCCCCATGAAGGACATAGTGTGTACCCGGCCCAAATTGTCAAAATCAACATCCCCTAAGCTGAAAAAAACAAAAAAAAAAAAACAGGAAGAAAAAAGTGAAGATAGACCTCTCACCCAGAACAGAGACGTGATGCCGACGGCGGAGGCGAGCAGCGCGGCGGCCAGCTGCAGGCGCTGCGGCGAGGCGCGCACCCTGTCCTGCGGGGCGCCCCCGCACGAGGAGAAGGCGCGCAGCGCGGCGGCGGCGCTGGCGGCCAGCGACTCGCCCGCCACCGCGCGCCACGCCAGCGCGTACGCCACCGCCGTCCCCAGCAGCGCGAGCCAGATGCGCGGGGAGAACACGCGCAGCGGCAGCGACCACGCCGGCAGCGGCGACGCAGACGGCACAAGTACGACGATCCTCTTCTGCTGCCAGCTGGCGGGCAACAGCTCCAGGCGGTAGCGCGGGTCCGGGGGGAACGGCATTGCCGAATAACTCACGTGGCCGGACAGCAATTTCCTGGCCGACAGCATTTTCCACAAATCGTTCGATTGCTAAAATAACGTAATCCGAACAACAAACACATAGTGAATCGGAATAAATGTTACAAACTGCTAGAGCATGTAGGGGGAGGACCACGTTTTGGCAATGAACGTGGTGCGAAATCTCATATAACGAACGTACAAATGTGACATGTTCCCCTGATTGGTAGGCTGCCTCGTTCTATAAGCCTCGTCCTACACTGGTGTACTAGGTTCTGACAAAGAAATATAGTATATATACCTACTAAACAACGCGATGGGATGATTTGCTATTCAAAATTTAAGCTACTCCGAAAAGAATAGCGAGAATTTCTAATATTTTGAGAAACATTTAACGTATGCTTCGGGCAACCTCTCAGCAAATGATATTTAATACCATGAAATAATTACGCATTTTGGGTCTTTTTTTAACAAGATTTTCGTAATTGAAGAATTGAATTTTTGCTACCAAAGTACAAAATCAAAGCTTGCTTACTTTTCTCACACCATATTGGTATGCAATGATTATTTAGAGACATTAATTCATTGTACAGATCATTCGATAATTATATCATTTAAAATTTTGCTCTGTAGTGATTTTGGTTATAAGACTAGCCTAAATGTTTTGCACTTTTTTATGCGGAATGCTTAGTTGGTAACAGATTTTATGTCCTCAATGAAAATGTTTCGTTTTGAAATATTTTATTAAAAATGCTATATTATAAGGTTATTATAAGTTTAATGTAGAATCCTTACCCCACGATTGCGCATGTTTTTAGCACTTATGTTGAAGTATGGCAGTGACTCATGTAGTAGGTTCAAAAACTGAAAATAAAATCCTGGGAATACTCTAGTTTCGCCATTCAAGGTTAAAACAATTTCTGAGTATTCCATTTTGCCCGGTATAAAAACAGTCACAAAGTACATTAATGGTATATCCTGACGAATCCGGATCTGATGTTCGATTTCCATCATACATGAACTATAATGAATTGGAAAGACAGACCGGGCGTCCCTTTCTGATGCGAAGTGAGTCATAAGGGCGTGTACGCGCCATCTGGAAGGCCCGTGTTCAGTCAGAAGTCTGCCTCTAACCGTCTGATTGTTAATCTTGAGTAATCTCATAACAATCATTATGAGCATTTGTATCCGTGCACTCATATCTTCCAATTTCGCAGAAGCTACGATGGGTGCGGTTGAGGTGAACTGAATATCAGTCTCCGGTTTGATGTTTTCTTCGTTCTGAAACAAGAAGCAAACGTTAATCAGCCAGTATTAACTAAAGTAGTAGTGTAACTACACTACTGATGCCACAACATCATATATTTTTTTCGTTTTATTTAAATTGTTACGTAATGTAATAGATGATGAATCGGAAAAATGTGTCCAGTCAACAAAATACGAATATTTGCTAGGGCCGAGTTGCGTACCTAGATTCTTGGATTCAGAAAGAAGCCTCTTGTAGCTTGTTGGTGATCTGGGCTATCCGGGTGACGCCGCGTCGAAGGCTGAGTTGCCGACGTTTCGACCCGGATTGGCATACCAGCCCTGAGGAAGACCACGACAGGATGGTCGAAACGTCCGCAACTCAGCCTTCGAAGCGGCGTCACCCGGACAGCCCAGATCACCCACATGACTCTCGCCGCGGAAGCCTACGACCTCTTGTACCTTGCTTGCGATTGATCATCGTGCGATTCCGAGCGTGTCAACTCGTCTAGTAATTTGTCCCGTGAGTGTAATGCATGTTCTATCTCGAGATTAATTTAATATTGTTTCTAACGATTACGCGCTCGTAAAATGATACGGTCATTATCACGTAAGTGTACTGCACGGGTTTTTCCTAGAGAGCTGGCGGTAATCTTTCACCCCTGAATGACGAGATCCAACGCAGACATGTCGTATTAGGGGTTTCCCCAACCAGGTATCTACTACTAGCCCCATCCGGAACAAGCTCTATGCTCCTGACCTGTCACCCGGCATTTGTGGTAGTAGAGTGCATGTTAGTGTGAGTGTATGTAATTAAGGGGTGAGGATAGGGCAAGAAAGAGGTATAAAAGACCGCGCGGGGTCCGTGGCCCGTTCGTTAGGATACTGCTCCGGCATTCGCCTGGTGTTGATCGGAGAAACCACAGAAAGCTACCGATCAGAGAAGCCGGCCGCTAGAATTCTCCTCCAGACAGCGGCTGAACCCGACCTAACTATGTAGACTCTGTCAACAATCGTGCCACTGTCTGGACTCGAAAACTAAGACCCCTCGGGTGTGTTCTTAGTGCGATTGCGCGCTTTGCATCTGCAACATAACAAAATGGAAAATGAACGCGGAGGCGAGCACCTGCGCAACGCAACCGCCGCTAGAGCAGTTGACGCCGCTGCCGACGAAGTCCGCCAGGTGGACGAGGGTCCCGGCCGCGAGGACGTAGGCGGCCTTCTTCTCCAGCCAGCGCGGCGCCGACCCGCCCTGCGGCCGCGCGGGAGGCCGCCACAGCAGCAACGGCGCGTGCGCGCGCGCGTGCAACGGGCGCAGCCAACGCGACGCGTCGCCCAATTCCACCACCGCCACTGCGGCGCCACCGCCGCCGCCGCTCGACAAGGCGTACTCCTGGTCGCATGCGATGGACGTGGGACACGCGTGTAACACTTTTGCCACCTGTTTCTGTTTTGTTTTATTACTATGACGTTCATAACTTAATATTTTTTTTAATATTTCATTATGAAATTATTGCTTTTATATTTAATATTGAGGCTCATACATATTTCAAGTACATAATTTCTTTCTTTGTTTGACTTCGGAGAGCATTTTTCCTGCCAACAGACCATAACCTTACTTTTAAAGAAGTTTCCACTTTAAGGCACTTTTAAACTATTCTGTTTCGACTAATACGCCGATGCCACGTAAGAGGTAATTTGGAGAGAGCGATAGGCAAATGGGAAATGGAGAAAGCGATAGAGAGAGAAAGTGAGAAAAGAGAGAAAGCAAATGAGAGAGAGAGAGAGAGAAGGCTAGAGAGAGAGAAAGCGAGGGAAAAAGCGATAGGGAAAGAGAACGAGAGAGAGAAAGCGATAGGAAGAGAATGCGAGACAGAAAGCGAGACAAACAGTTTGAGAGAAAGCGCGAGAGAGAAATAGGGAGTGAGAAAGCGAGAGAGCAAGAGAGAAAGCGAGAGAGAGCGAGAGAGAGAGTGTGAGATTAAATGTAATATTAAAATTTTACATGTGAATAAAAATATCTTTAATTTCCAGAAAGCAGACATAGTAATTGTGTGCAAATTGTATACTTTTCCGACGGTTGCCACCAACTACATTTCAAGAGTCCTCGCTCAATAAACTTAAAATTAAAAGGTTGAATGCGTAACATCATATTCTCGGAATTGATGATTCTTTTGTATAAATATAATATCTGATATCAAATTCCATCTACTTACCAGCCCATAATTGGGAATAGGTGACTGAAGAGTTGGCAAACACAAAATACGTAAATGTGTTTCGTTGACCTACAAAGAGAATACAAATGTAATTTGTGTTAATATGAAATTGAGAACTACCACCATCACAAACGTGTATATGGATCTGAAATTTCGTTTGTTTAAAGATGGTGTGAAGATGCCATGATTTGATGATGTAATATTTAGTATGACTTATATTTATATTATTTACATACTTTGTCTCCCCGCCTGTCGAATCTACTGAGGGTATGGGTATTTGGCGGACATAAAGTCTTTCCAAAAACTGTGCAATATATTGACCAGAATACTGAAAAATTGAATGAATGTTGCTGATGAGAGGGTCTATCCGGTTATTTATAATTCAGTGAGTTTGGTTTGTGTGTATTTTTTCAGCGACAAGTCAAAAGGAAAATTGAGACCTCATCGTGACTCTTAAGCACGCAGTGTTTCTGAAAATGTCCTTCACGATAATCCGTTCTCTTAGTGTTTTTAGTTATTCATCCGAAGACATTCATCTAAAAAATGTATTATTTTTTCTCTGACACTATAGAGTGAAAGTGAATTTGAAATACCTTATCAAAACGACGATCTCAAATTTTCGGACCTAAAACCCGTGTTTTTCAGCTGTGACTACGAACATGCATGCCTGCCGCATACATATGGATCTTCACCGCAGATTTGACTTACGTAAGAATTATCATTTCATTAGTTTTGGAGAATAAGTGCTTGATGACATGAAAAATTATATTTGAGGTTTTCGATTTTTCATATTTTGCACGTACATTTCTGCAGTAACTTTTATAGAGGTTTTTAAGATATAATAGCACGGGTTCAATTAATTTTATCTAAACCTATGGAAAAATGTAGAGAACTTCATACGTTTGACATGTTCTGAATAAAGTTTCTACTGAGTTTAGTAAATTAATGTAAAAATACATTACACGAACTAATTGGGGAAATTTTTTCTTCTTACACCATTACTTCATGCTGGAGGAGATTCGAAGTATTATGTTTGAGTCATACCTACATAATGTTACGCTATTTACTACTTTACACAGAGAACACTTTTGCAACTTTTTAAAATTTAATGATTTTTGTGAAGGTTGGACAAGTGACATTGTTACCAACGTGCACTGCTGCACTCAACCAAAAAATTATGTAAGGAAAAAGGTGTACTCGATAATGTATCGATTTTGTGACAGAAAGGTATCTTTTGTAAATTTTTGATTCTCCCAAAATTACATCTCAAACTTATACAAATAGTAAATTATCTTCTTGTATTCATGTTATAATTAAAATTCATATTTTCAGAGTTCTTGATACCAAGGAAGGTTTTTGGTATTGGATTTTCTAGAAAATGGATACTTCTTGGTCGATTTTGATGATGCCGCGACCTTTCGAATTTGAAATGTATTTTCAGTTTATTGATTTTTTTCTTTAAGCTACATGTTCATTTAGGATATTACACCATTTTTTTCTTTATAAACTTTTTGCTTCAACACTTCAACGTTTTTTATTAATATGTCATGGGTTTGTTCTTCATTTAAACCTGGAATTGCGGAAAATGGAGGAAAATCAAGAAATTCTTTCATGCTGATAGTACCATGGAGTTTATCGTACAGTTTCTGATCAAATGCTAGCCTTGGTATGTACTTTTATTATTAAAACAATATTTTGTAAGAATTGAGTACAATAAACGGAAGTACATCCCAGAAAGTAATTTTCACTGAAACGTCTTAATTTTTAAAAGATAGAACACTTTTTTCGAATTCCTCACGCATTGTTTGTACGAGACGTTTTCAAGTGTTAGGTGCAGTGTTAGTAGGGTAAAAATTGCAATAATTTAATACTGCGGACCAGTTCTCAATAATATGAGAAAGTATGTACTGTTGTAGCTCTACAAGTTAATTTTAGAGAAAATATTAAGCGTATGCGTACCTTGTGCACCTTAGCGTGGAGAGAATGTGCCGTCCATAAGGCCGCCGTTTGTACAGCTGAGAGTAGCGCCACCAATATGGCTCTGGTCAGAGTACTCGCTCTCCCTGACTTAGCCATTATAATGGTTAATATGATGGTATCTGTTCATTCAGTATCAATATATCAAATTGTTTCCATTGGTGTCAACTCTCTGCCAACGCCTCTATTTCCAAGCGAGTTCATCAAAAGTTACCATTCGTTTCCTGAAGTCTTTTCAGTGAGTTGGGTGCTCCTAAAGTAAATATGTCGCATCTCATAATCAAAGCAGGTTGTCATAGGGTTCTAAGTCATAGAAATGATTGGTTTCGCGAAAAAAATGGCTGAGATGGCCTGTTGTGTTCAAGTACAAAGTGGATATAAATTGACCTCCAATGGAAGAAATATAAGAACAGTGGGAACTTTTGCATGCATTTCAGTTGAAATACAACTTCTTGTTTTCAATTTACTTTTCTTTTTCTTTTCTTCCAAACTACTTACGTAGTATAGAAAAAGTATTGTAATAATGCAGTAAAGACAGCAATATATACACATAAAAACTCGTTTCGTAAGTTACTGATAAGAAAAATTTGCATAATTCTTATTTCTAAATGTAGTAAATAACTTCCTCTATCAATTAGCGAAGTCAAATGTGATATTTAGTTGGTCTTTTATACCGAAAAATCTGTTTACAGCGAAACGTCAGGCCGTCCGACTGTCCGTGAAGCGGTTACTGCTAAACCACCGTTAGGATTTCTTTCAACATTGATTTTCCGCGATCGATCTGGTCGATGTCGTGGACCCTAGAATTTGAAATAAATAATCTGATTTTTGGGAGAACTTTACATTAATCTTCAACGACAATTTTACAATTTGCGCGATAATGGCTCCAAATGTTTCATTTAACTTTTTTCTCGTATATTTCAAAGCATATATAAAATATATGCTCATATTCATGTCTCATTTTCATTGAACTCTCTAAAATTTCGAAAATAGCTAGAGTTCATTTTTTCGGTCGTCTGGATATTCTTCAAATTTTAACTTTGATTTTCAAGATACATATTTTTCTGAACGTAATCGGTTCTTCAAATTTAGACCTTTAAATGAAGTCATTTTACGAATTTTAAAAAATATTAAGAGTTTTCGTACAATTTTGCGTGAAATCGAGGCAGTTAAAAATATTTTATAAAAAACCAATAGATTTAAATAAATAATTAATTATAAGTAACTATCGTACTTGTGATGAAATAATCACGATATTGTAGTAATAAATCTGAGAGCTGAGAAGTCGTCTTTCTTTAAACACTGTAATTCTCTGCAAATGTGATTGTCTAAGCCACGTAGCGATAAGGATGTACTGAGAGCGGACACTGACACTGACGCAAGGGAACAATTAGAACAATTTTCCGTACGCAAGAGGGAACACGCAACACGTGATGCGTGGCTTTTAGAGAATGACGACATTACATCGATCGTTTTCAGCCTTGAATGTTATTGGCTTATATTGCTTAAAATTTCATCAAAATTAATGAAATGATGTCACTGCAATTCAAGAATATATTTCACGCAATGATACAATTTAATTTGACTCTTCTTAATCAATATGCATGGTGGAAATAACTATATATCGGTTGTATCCCTGTTGTTGAAAACGATTATGAGGTTTTCGAATATAAACTAGTTGTTCACGAAAAGTTCACAAACAATCACAAACAGTAGCTCACAATTTTGAAAAATCAAACATGACCTCATTTAAAGACCTGTGTTTTATAAACACATTTCAATTTAAAAAATGTATCTTAACAATTGTAGTTGCAAACAGAGGCCAAATAGTTTTTAATGTTTTAAATGTTTTGCAAAATCAGGCATTTCAACGAACATGAGACCTGCACTATTAACTTAGGCGGCCTTTATATAAAGTCTCAATTTAATTTAAAAAAATGTTGTGCGATTTTTAAAAAATAATGGTTTGAAATAAAAATTCTCTACGTTTGACACAAAATTGTGCAAAAATATTCATCTTTTTTAAAAATCGAACAGGCAATCAAAATTGTAGTTGTAGGAAGACGTCGAACAAATTTCCAAATTTTCCACTAACACGAGACTTGCACCATTTTCTTAAACGTCCTTTAGATTATCCAACAACATTTAATGAAAATCGATGGGGCAGTTTTTGAGAAAAATATGTTTAAACTTAATTAAAAATTGCCTATATTTCACACAAAATTACACGAAAAATACTCGAATTGTCGAAAATTTGTACATGACCTTACTTCAAAATCTATCTTTAAGGAACACATTTTATTAGAAAAAAAGCTCTATCTTTAATACTTTAGTTGTAGAAAATTACCGAAAAAAATGAATTTTTGCAATTTTCGAAAAATAAGGGTTTTTAAACTACATAAGACTTCCACTGTTCTCTTTAATGTCCTTCAGACTATCTAACTACAAAATTTAATCAAAGTCAATGGCACCATTTTCAAAATTTTTGAAAATGTTGCAGAGGTTTTATGTAAAGGACACCCCAAAATTAAAATATCAATTTCAATTTTATGGGGTCACGAACTCGACTCGAAAATCGGCTCAACAATTTAGCCACTAGCGTTTTTCACAGTCGGCCAGACAGAAAGCCAGACAGACGCCCGACAGACGCCAGACAGACGCCAGACAGACGCCAGACAGACGCCAGACAGACGCGTCTGTCTGGCGTCTGTCTGGCGTCCTGTCTGGCGTCTGTCTTGGCGTCTGTACTGCTCTGTCTGCGTCTGTCTGGCGTCTGTCTGGCGTCTGTCGGCGTCTGTCTGGCGTCTGTTGCGTCTGTCTGGCGGTCCTGTCTGGCGTCTCTGGTCGTCTGTCTGGCGTCTGTCTGGCGTCTGTCTGGCGTGTGTCTGCGTCTCGTCTGGCGTCTGTCTGGCGTCCTGTCTGGCGTCTGGTCCTGCGTCTGTCGGCGTCTGTATGGGCGTCTGTCGGCCTCTGTCCTGGCGCTGTCGCGCGTCTGTCCTGGCTCTTCTGGCGTCTGTCGCGTCTGTTGGCGTTGTCTGGCGTCTGTTCTGCGTCTGTCTGGTCCCATGTCTGGCGTCTGTCTGCGTCTGTCCTGGCGGTCTGTCTGGCGTCAGTCTGGCGTCTAGTCTGGCGTCAGTCTGGCGTCAGTCCTGCGTTGTCTGGGCGTCTGTCTGGCGTCTGTCCTGCGTCTGTTGGCGTCTGTCTGGCGTCTGTCTGGCGTCTGTCTGGCGTCTGTCTCGCGTCTGTCTGGCGTCTGTCTGGCGTCTGTCTGGCATCTGTCTGGCGTCTGTCTGCGTCTGTCTGGCGTCTGTCTGGCGTCTGTCCTGGCGTTCTGTCTGGCGTCGTTGGCGTCCTGTCTGGCGTCAGTCTGCGTCAGTCTCGCGCGTCAGTCCTGGCGCAGTCTGGCGTCTGGCGTCTGTCTGGCGTCTGTCTGGCGTCTGTCTGCTGTGCTGTCTGGCGTCTGTCTGGTCTGTTCTGGCGTCTGTCTGGTCTGTCTTGGCTCTGTCTTGGCG
The DNA here is from genome assembly GCA_017312745.1 of Gryllus bimaculatus. Lineage (NCBI taxonomy): Eukaryota > Metazoa > Arthropoda > Insecta > Orthoptera > Gryllidae > Gryllus > Gryllus bimaculatus. Next base: position 10,294,112 of record BOPP01000033.1, on the reverse strand, counting down.
TACTGTCGTTGGCGTCTGTCTGGCGCTGTCTGGGTCTGTCTGGGCGTCTGTCTGGCGTCTGTCTGGGTCTGATTCTGGCGGTCTGTCTGGCGTCTGTCTGCGGTACTGTCTGGCGTCGTCTTGGCCGTCTGTCTGGCGTCTGTCGTGGCGTCTGTCTGGCGTCTGTCTGGCGTCTGTCTGCGTTCTGTCTGGCGTCTGTCTGGCGTCTGTCTGGCGTCTGTCTGGCGTCGTGTCTGCGTTCTGTCTGGCGTCCTGTCTGGCGTCTGGGTCTGGCGTCTGTCTGCGTCTGTTCTGGCGTCGGTCTGGCGTCTGTCTGGCGTCTGTCTGGCGTCTGTCTGATGGCGTCTGTCTGGCGTCTGTCTGGGACCGTCTGTCTTGGCGTCTGCTCTGGCGCCTCATTCTAGGCGTCTGTCTGGCGTCTGTCTGAGCGTCTGTCTGCGTCTGGTTGGCGTCTGTCTGGCGTCTGATCTGGAGTCTGTCTGGCGTCTGTCTGGCGTCTGTCTGGCGTCGTTACTGGGCCGGTGGATGAGCGTCTGTCTGGCGGTCTGGTCTTGGCGTTTCTGTCTGGCGTTGTCTGGCGTCTGTCTGGCGTCGTGTCTGGCGTGCTGTCTGGCGTCTGTCTGGCGCTGTCTGGCGGTCTGTTCTTGGCGGTCTGTCTGGCGTCTGGTCTGGCGTCGTGTCTGCGTCTGTTGGCGTCGTCTGGCGTCTGTCTGGCGTCTGTCTGGCGTCTGTCGTGGCGTCGTGTGCTGTGGGTCTGTCTGCGTCTGTTCTGGCGGTCTGTTTGGCGGCTGTTCTGGCGTCTGTCTTGGCGTCTGTCTGGCGTTCATGTCTGGCGGTCTGTCTGGCGTCTGGATCTGGCGTGCTGTCTGCGCGTGCTGGTCTGGCGTCTGGTGTCTGGCGTTCTGTTGCTGGCGTCTGTCTGGCGTGTGCTGGTCTGGGCGTCTGTTCTGGGTCTTCTGGACGTCGTGGTGCTAGCGTCTGTCTGGGTCTGTGCTGGCGTTGGTCTGGCGATCGGGTCTGGCTCTGTCTTGGCGTCTGTCTGGCGTCTGGCTGGCGTCTGGTCTGGCGTCTGTCTGGGGCCGTCGTGGTTCTGGCGTGCTGTCTGGGCGTCTGGTCTGGCGTCTAGGTCTGCGGTGGGATCTGTCGTGGGCGTCTGTCTGCGATCTGTCTGGCCGTCTTGGCTGGCGGTCAGGTCTGGGCGTCGGAGTTGGCGTCAGGTCTGGGCGTGGGCAGTCTGGCGTCCAGTCTGGGCGTCAGGTCTGCGAGTCGTCTGGCGTCAGTGTGGCGGTTCTGTCTGGCGGGTGCGAGTTTTGCGTCAGTCTGGCGTACAGTTTGGCGTCTGTCTGGGGTCTGTCTGGCGTCTGTCTGGGCGGTCGTCTTGGCGTCAGTTTGGTCGTGCAAGTCGGTGGGCGTCAGTTCTGGCGTGCGAGTCTGGCGTGCGGTCTGCGTCCAAGTGCTGGCGTCGTCGGAGGCGTGCAGGTCTGGTGGCGTGCAGTCTGGCGTCAGTGCTGGCGTCGGTCTGCGCGTCAGTCTTGGCGTCGAGTCTGGCAGTCAGCTCTGGCGGTCTGCTGGGCGGTGTGTGGGCGTCAGTGCTGGCGTGCTGTCTGGCTCAGTCTGGCGATCAGTCTGCGTCGAGTTCTGCGTCGAGTCTAGGCGTCTGTCTGCGTCTGGTCTGGCGGTCTGTCTGCGTCTGTCTTGGTCTTGTTGGGTCTGTCTGGCGTGGCTGTCTTGGTCTGGTCTGGCGCTGTCTGGCGTCTGTCTGGCTCTGGCGTGGTGGGATGGCGTCTGTCTGGCGTCTGTCGTGGCGTCTGTCTGGCGTCTGTCTGGGCGGTCTGTCGCTGGGCGTTCTGTCTGGCGTCTGTCTTGGCGTCTGTCTGGCGGTGCTGGTCTGGGCGGGGTCTGTCTGGGTGTGTCTGGCGTCTGGTCTGGCGTCTGTCTGCGCTGCTGTCTGGCGTCTGTCTGGGGTCTGTCTGGCGTCTGTTGGCGGTCTGGTTCTGGGTCTGTCGTGGCGTCTGTCTGGGTTGTCTGGCGTCTGTCTGGGGGCGATGCTGTCTGGCGTCTGTCTGGTCTGGTCTGGCGGTTCTGTCTGGCGTCTGTCTGGCGTGGCTGTGGGCGGTCTGTCTGGCGGTCTGTCTGGCGGCTGGTCTGGCGTCTGTCTTGGCGTCTGTCTGGGCGTCTGTCTGGGTGCTGTCTGGCCGTCTGTCTGGCGTCTTGTCTGGGTCTGGTCTGCGTCTGTCTGGCGTCAGTCTTGGGTCAGTCTGGGCGTCAGTCTGGCGCGTCGGGGGTCTGGCGTCTGTCTGGCGTCTGTCTGGCGTCTGTCTGGCGTCTGTCTGGCGGTCTGTCTGGCGTCTGTCTGGGGTCTGTGTGGCGTCTGTCCTGGGCGTCTGTCTGGCGTTGTTGGCGTCGTGTCTTGGGCGTCTGTTCTGCGGTCGTCCTAGCGTCTGTCTCGGCGTCGTGTCTGCGTCTGTCTGGGGTCTGTCTGCGTCAGTCTGGCGGTCTGTCTGGGTTCAGTGCGGGCGTCAGGTTGGCGTTCAGTCTGGGCGTCAGTCTGGCGTCGTCTGGCGTCAGGGTGCTGGGCGTCAGTCTGGCGTCGTCTGGCGTACAGGTTCGGCTGGCGTCAGTCTGGCGGGTCAGTCTGGGGCGTCGAGTCTCGCGCGTCGTCTGGCGGTCTGTGGGCCGTCAGCGTCTGGCGTCCGTCTCTCTGGCCGTCGAGTCTGGCGTCGCGTCGCCTGCGGCGCGTCAGTTCTGGGCGTCCGCAGGTCTGGGCGTCAGCTGGCCGTCCAGTTCTGGCGTTCCGAGTCTGGCGTCGAGATCTGGCGCCCGTCCAGTCTGGCGGTCGAGTTCTGGCGTGGCGTCTGGCGTCGGTCTGGCGTCAAGTCTGGCGTCATCTGGCGTCGTCTGGCGTCAGTGTGGGGTCCAGTGTGGCGTGCAGTCTGCGTTCAAGTCTGGGGGGGCGTCGAGGGGTGTTGCGTCGTTCTGGGGCGTCAGCGGAAGTCTGGGGCGTTCAGTCTGGGCGGGGTCAGTTGTGTCAGTGCTGGGCGTCAGTCTTGGCGTCAGTCTTGGCGTCAGTCTGAGGCGTTCGCAGGTTTCTGGCGGTCAGGGCTGCGTCGAGTCTGGCGTCAGTCTGGGCGTCAGGTCTGGCGTCAGTCGTGGCGTCAGCTCTATGGCGTCGTCTTGGCGTCAGTCTGGCGTTCAGTGCGGGGCGTCCAAGGTGCTCGGCGTCAGTCTGCGTCAGTGCTGGGCGTCAGTCTGGCGTCAGTTCTGGCGTCAGGTCGTGCGTGCGAGGTCTGGTCGTCTGGCGTCAGGTCTGCGCAGTCAGTGCTGGCTCCAAGTCTGGTCGAGTGATCTCCTGG
>BOPP01000033.1:10239229-10290734 GCA_017312745.1 Gryllus bimaculatus | reverse complement strand
GACAGACGACCAGACAGACGACCAGACAGACGACCAGACAGACGACCAGACAGACGACCAGACAGACCAACACACAGACGGACGGACAGACAGACAGACATTTTGCACACGTAAGCTTCCGTGGCTGGATTCCATAAATACTTGGCTATACGGGAGACGCCGCGTCGTTGGCTGATAGGCCGACGTTTCGCCTGACATGTCGCAGGCTTCCTCAGGGCAGTGACGACATTTTGACGGCTATCAACTTTGCGGTGTAAAGGGCCCACAAACTGCACCACATGTTAGGACATTTTTATTATAAATTTCGCATCTGGTTTTTATCCACATTTGTGGTACAAGAGCCCTGTAAGAAAATGTTTTCTGCCAAAAATTCGCTGTTTTTTTTTTAGCATTACATAATTTATTCTTTCTACCGCGGTAGCGGTAGCGAGAAGGGAAATATAGTGGGAATGATTTCAGGATGTGTGGCAGCAAATCTGATTAATATACAAACATTACACGTGCATATTCTTACAAAATTTATATTCACATCTGAACACCACACATAATTTCTGGTATTTTTTGAAATAGTTAAGAAAAAATTAGTGTATAGATGTAAGACTAATATTTGAGTAATATCTTACTAAAATATCTTAACTAATCTGGTAGCTACGTACCAATTGATTAGTGATGTCGGGCGCGTTAACTACTAATGACATTAGTCTCATAAGTGGAGTGCTTGTTTTATTACTGTAGGTGAATGTGATTGTCCTCCGCTGGATGGTGAGACCCGGCGCTATCGTGGTTTCCCCAAACCAGGTATCTTCTAGCAGCCGGGACTGGCTCTAAGCTGGTCCCCCGTCTGGTCTCCCGGCATGTGTGGTACTGTAGTTAGTGCTTGTAAGTGTGTGTAAGTAAGGGATGAGGACAGAACAAAGAAAAGAAAGGAAATATTGCGAGGTCCGTGGCACGTTTGTTAGGGTACTGCTCCGGCATTCGACTGGTGTTGATTGGAGAAACCACGGAAAACTACCGATCAGAGCAACTGGCCGCTAGAATTTTCCTTCAGGCAATAACAGTATTTTCAACAAAACAATAAATTAAAAATATATAATAATTAAAAAAACTCGAACAATTCTTTGGAAAAACCTTATTACAAAGCTAGATGAGATTCGACCCCTGTCTTTGAAAACACAATTCACTGCAAACGAAGACTAATACAGTATACCAAGTAAAGTAAATAAGATGAGATTGAGAATAGGACACACTAATGTAACTGATACCTATTTATTTTACAGAACATAAAAAAGTTGGAAAACTATAATATGGAATTGACTGTTACACTGTAAAACATAGTATTACAGAGTGTTCAAAATTTGAGGAATTTAGAGATAATGTTCCGAATGAATTACATGAATGTTGGAATAATAAAATAGGTTGTGTAACGGCCATACAATTTTAAAACTCTATTGGTTTTTACAGTTTGATTTAAAGAGTTTTTTTAAATATAAATTCGCATTCAAATACATTTTTAATTTATAACTTAAAGAAGATATTAATACCATTTGAATTCCTTCAAATATGAAGATAATAAGTCGCTGATGATACCAATGTTACAAAGCGACTAAAGCAAAGCAAATAAAAAAAGATATATTTAAATTTGGCTTTACCGTGTTATTAACTAGTAGAGCAAAGTAAATAGATCTTTTGGAGAATCGGCACAATCACGATAACTACGTACTCATATTTTGAAAACCGATCACAAAACATCATTTCTAATGTTTCACAAATTACGGAGATTTTAATATTTTCACATCTTTATAGAGGCTTCTGTGATGAATATTGGCAAAGTATAACTTCGAAAGGTTATGTAGAAAATTTAAGAAATAGACAGAATCTTTCCTTTCCTATTGGGTGTCTCTCAAGATTCGCCAATTCCCGAAGCTTACCGGGACCTTTTAAAGCAAGGCAAATCCTCCCATGCCACTTGTGACGGAAGATGTAACTTCACTAGGAAGGCGGAAATTGCGTTCACGGCGATCTACATTTAAGTTATATCTCCAACATTCACCAGAAACTGGAGGAAGTCATATGAACGATCGACCAGAATAGTTGGAATTTCAGAATGTCATGGACGTCGACTCATGTTATATGGTATTAAAATCAACCTCTGTTAGACCACGACATAAATATTCAGTCTACAAACTATCTATTGCAAACTCGCCACAATAATCACTAAGATTTGTGGGTGGAATTCTGAAAAATTGGGGCAATATCACATCTTATTTTAAGTTTTTAGAATAAAAGGAATTGTGTTATTATCAATATCTCATTCTTGAATTGCACTTTTTTGATAATCGTAGACTCACGATTTATTGGTATTGCAGTTATAAAAACAAGTTATTTTTAATTTTAATATAAATAAAATATTGTCTGATATATATATATATATATATATATATATATATTAATCATTTAATTACAACTATTTTAATGTGATTGTGAAGCGAGGTTATAGGATTTAGATTTTCACTTGTGCTTTCACTTCTTAGTTCCCATCAAATGACAGTACAAACCTACTCACTCTCTTTTCTGCCACTTCAAGTAAACCATCGATGCAACCACTATCTTCAGCAAGCATCCCTTGGTATCGCACCTCCGAGCAAACACCCCAGGGCGCAATTACCCTCGATTAGAGCACGTGGGCCTGACACTTCGCCACCGTTTCCCCCCCCCCCCTTGCGCGATAACCGCTCGGGTAGACCTAACCCGCATCTACCGGCCTCCATTGACCAACAAAACCTCGACGCTGTCTAAGGGTGCCATTAATCACTTGATCACCCTCCCCCTGCAAATACTCCCGCGCACATCCCGTATCTAAACCCTCCCTCCCCTGTTCGAGGCTTCAGTGAGGTAACGGTTAGCGTATCTGGTTGTTGCGTCCAAGTTCGCGGGTTCAAACCGAATCGAAGCCCTTGATATTTAAAGGTGGAAATATTGCTTCGCACGCCTTGGTTCGGAGAGGAAGTAAAGCCGGCTGTCCCATGTTGTGGGTGTACTGCACGTAAAAGATAATCAAGCCTAAAATAATCCACTGAGCAAAATTGAAATCACTTGATTCGTCACCCGAGAGATACCTTCTTTCTCTTACCGTCGCTTCGTGGTCAGGCAGAAGAGTAGGTCTGCTGGCCTGTGCCTCACCACGCAAAGAAGACTGAATTGAATTAAATTGAATATACCTCCTTTCCTCCATCCTGATTCTTTTCTCCGAGCACCTCCGCCCGCCTCTTCCACTACGCCTTCCCACGCCTCACTCTTCTTTGTATCACTGTTTCCCTTGCCCTTCTCGCATCGTGAGGATGCGGGATACGTAGATAGATAGATAGATAGATAGATAGATAGATTTGTTATTTCTGCAGGTAGGTTTATACAACATGTTGGCAGAACCCTGGAATTTACATATTACAATTAGGAATATTAACACAATGTAATATTCATTTTAAGACAATAATAATAATAATAATAATAATAATAATAATAATAATAATGACAATGATAACATTAACTCTACATTTTACTGTCCTGGAGATATTTTAACTAATAGATACACTTTTAAATACACTGCACTCCACTTCACTACACTTGCACTTCACTTCTCTTCCTACTTCTCTATTGCACTACACTTTACAACACGTCACAACACTCCAATTCAATTACTACTCTACGTATAATTATATATTTAATAACGCAATGCATTTAATAGTAATTTTCACAATACTAATAATAACAATAATAATAACTGTTTTAATAAGTCTTACTTTCTAATTTCTACAGTTTACAAATACTATTAGTTAATACACTTTTAAATCTTTGAACACCTAGAGGAAAGATTGAAGTGAAAAATAGTATAGTATATAAATGGGGTTTAACCGTGGGACAGTGATTTTAATGATGTTGTCGACTAGTAGCACAGACACTACAGAGATATCAGTCCAATACCCAATTACTATACTGCCAAGATTTACGTTGTGTCGGAATACTGAAAGAGATGGCAATGAGATACAGATATGTAAATACAGCAATCCACGGTCTTTACAAGGTCACAGGAAAAACAACATAAATCTTAACAATCGGAAAGAGATTTTTTCAATTGATTCATCCGAATTGACTTTTCCTTGGTTATTGAACCAACTAAATAAATAAAAAATGTGCACCTATACTCCGTCAATGCAATTCATTTCACTTGACTGTATGTCTCTTCGGTAACCTAATTATACATAACGGTAAGAATATGCATGTCAATTTGCCCGCACTTTTGTTAGCTCGTATCACTGCTCATCACTGCACTCTACGCTGGCGCTCTTAAGAACTCACGAGCGTATAACGCTCGAGCTTCTGTGAAGTGTCATCAGCTTCTCTGTAGATCAATTGTTCCAGTCAACAATGGTCCAATTCACAAAGCTGATTTTTCCTATATCTGTTTTTTTTTCTTTCAGGATTTTATTTACTGAATGGTCGTCCCTACCCCGCCCCTTTCCATGACAGTAGCTTTGTGTGAGCCGTCATGAGGGCACTCAGTTGCTCTGCCTTTCCACGTGTGACTAATGAATACCAATTGATATTTGCCCCGTTGTTTCTGTTCGCGAGTTTAGTCGCTTTTTTATGCACTCAGTTTAACGCTTTAATCCGACATTCGCGACGAAGATCACAGAACGTCACTTCGTATTCCATTATGTGACGAAATAAAGAGGTGTAAGCCTGCATTTTCGTGTTACAGTTAGATTTTTTTGTAATATGCGCATAACAAAATGCAGAACCTTCTAAATCTTCTCTGAAGTATATATTACGTGATCCGCCTCATCAGGTACACCCAGATATTATCGTATCCCAGGTATTATATTTCTCTCCCTTGCATAGTGGAGTGTTCTCAGATTTCGAGCCTTCATAAATCTACTTTTTTAATGTATATTGATCCATCAGATTGACGATAAATAAACCTAACATATTGCTCGCGTGACTTCGCTGAGAATTTGCGGGCTCAGTCCACGGCCTGTCCCCAGCTGAGCGTTATCGGTGGGCGTGCGAGCACTTGGCGCAAAGGTTTGGTCGCGGCCTGGATGCGAAGCGAATGAGTGCCCGATCAACAGTGACAGGCGGCGCTCCCGTCGCTTCCTACAGCTCGATACAAACAGAGAGAGTGGGAGAGAGAGGCAGAGAGGGGGAGAGAGAGGGAGAGAGAGGGGTGAGAGGGAGAGAGTGAGAGGGGTGAGAGGGAGAGAGAGGGGATAGACGGAAGAGAGGGGAGAGAGTGGAGAGAGAGGGGGAGAGGGAAGAGGGAGAGGGAAGAGGGAGAGGGAAGAGGGAGAGGGAAGAGGGAGAGGGAAGAGGGAAGAGGGAAGAGGGAAGAGGGAAGAGGGAAGAGGGAAGAGGGAAGAGGGAAGAGGGAAGAGAGAAGGAGGCTGAGAGGGGGGAGAGGAGGGCAAAGAGGAAATCGAATCCTTTTGGCCGGTTTGGTCTGAGGGTGACCTCTCCACGGTTCGGTGAACGTTGATGTGCAAGTTGAAGGTGCCTGCGCAGAGACAAAGAATCACTAAACGTTTGTTTGCCTTCGAACCGATGCCTTCCAACGAACTGTTCTATATAATCTTATTGTCAAAGGCTTAAATGAAATTATTAAATTTCATTATGTGTGTGATGTATTATAGAACTATCCCCATCTTTACTCAATCGAAAACTGAAAGCAACAAAACCTTGCAGTCTGAATACGTTACTAATGTCTACATTAATGTCTACATTAAGTCGAATTTTAAAAAAAAAGTAGTTTTTATATGGAAACTAGTTGCATTGTCTAGTGGTTCAGGGTGTGTTAACTACTGAGGTCATTAGTCCCATTAATATAGCGCATCGTTTAATCGCAGAAGGTGACGGTGGTTTTTCCTGGCCGGATGGTGAGATCCGATGCCGACCTACACGCCGGCTAACAAGGTTTTCCCCAACCAGGCATCTCCCACCAGCGGAGCACCGATCAACCGGGACAAGTTCTAAGCTCCCATCTTCTCTCCCGTAATGAGGAGCAAATATTCAAAATGTGCACGTCCAATTCACTATTTTCCTATAAAAATGAAACAAAATATGGCACACACTTAACACTTTTCAGCATGACATCGTCCCACCCCAGAAAACTCTCAGAATTCGACTGGTCTCCAGACATGTGTATTAATGAAGGGCATGCAATTTTGTGTCTAATAAAGGGGTGAGGATAGAACAAAGAAGAGGAAAAAAATATTTTTGCGCGTATCATGGCCCATTTCTTAGGGTACTGCCCCGGCATTTGCCTGGCGTTAATCGGAGAAACCGCGGCATGCTACCGATCAGAGCAGCCGGCCTCTAAAATTCTCCTCCAGGCGGCGACTGAATTTGACCCACCTATAGAGTTAGTATCGAAAATCCCACCAACGTCAGGACTCGAGCCCTAAAACCTGTTCTGTAGTGACATTAGCTAATATCTTGACTCACCTAAGCAGACGAACTAGCTAGAACCGGTACACATTCCACGCCTTTTAACTTACAAACAAAGCTTCATACTGGAATACAACAACAAATTGTTGTAACATCATTTGTCACAGAATAGAGTTAACCACTACAAATTTAACAAAACGTGCAAAAGGTTTCAACTTACATATTATGACATAAGAAACAACCTCCGTTTTCCTTTGGAAATAGTTGATGGTTAAATGGGTAACTTGGTTATAAGGTTCTAGAACGCATCATTGCGCAGCAAACCAGAAATTATAAGTCAGTGATGGCATAGATCTTTGAGTTTTTAGGGATGGAACATGGATAACAAGAGGTTAAATTTCACAATAGAGGATTTGTACTGTGATAGAAAATTTAATAGCGTAAAAATTGAAAGATTTTATCGACCAGTTGTAAAGCATGTCAGTCGTGAAAAAATAAAGTTACAACAGTATATGCTGAATGGTGGTCATGAGATTCTGTCATTTTATGTACGTAAATACACGGAATTTAATGGAAAAACATTTTTATACAAACGTTTTAACAAAAAATACTACTTTAATTAATAAAAGTAAGTTATCAATATTACGAGAACGTATCTGATGTAGCACCACCTGTTATCGTCATCAGTGTATCTTATGTCGGTAAGGAGGAATTTGTCTATTCTGCCGCAGTACACTTCCAAGTTTTGTAACAATGATTTTATATAAATGTACAAAATATCAATCTTTACCAAGCGTGTTCTGTATGTAACAAATGTTAATTCTCTTTTGCTGGTTGCAAAGACCCATGGGAGATGTCGTTCTGATGCATGAATAAATCAATTGCTTCTTCGAAGTTCGTGACCCTGCCGAAGACGATTGGTAGTAATCGCCCAATTTTTAATATATTTGAAAACTTGCTCGTGTTGCTAAAGAAGAAGAGGCAAATTGTGGACTTTCATTTTCTTTTAATACATTCATAATATGCTTCATGAATATAGATAAAGTATCAAAGTCAAAGAGGTTCTATGCTATTTCTACAATTGAAAATATTCCTACCCAAATAAAATTAAGCTGTTGTTAGAGAGTTAATAGAAAAATAATTGTATGAAAGAATAAGAGAGAAAAAAGGAAAAAAAGGAATTCATCGCATCTTCCGCCCTAGTAATTCAAGCGATATAGATTATCTCCTTTTCGCATTTATTGCACAAATAACCTAGTCTAGGATTGTAAAGAGGCCGCCGCCAACTTAAGCAAAATAAAAACGAAAATGAATGTATAAAGAATTACATTTTAAATTTAATTGTTTATTTTACATATGCCGGTAGTTAATTTATTTTTATAAATTTCAGTGAAGGGTGTTCCAGTTAGGCGCTAGATCACCTATTAACATCAATTCCAGTTTTACAAATTATGTATTTTCTGAAACTATCAACAATTGGAAGCTCTGCCTTATACAAAAATATAATAATTCTTGCCTGTGTTTTTGAAGGTGCACGAGCAAAATTAGTTGTTTGCTCCTCGCAAGGAAAACAATGTTTCTCGTAGTATTAGACATTTTAGGAATTGATCTTCCGAGAAACAATTAATGTTTTGTCTTGACACATAAAAAACTTTTGTAAAGAATTATACACATATTTCGTTGAAGCTCGCGAGGATTTGGACAATAAGCGTATCAGTAAAAACAGGTGATAATTAATTTGACAACCCCAAGTAAATTAGAGTGTTTCCGCTTAATTTAAAGCGTTCCCTCTAGGGACAAAATTACACGAGAATGGGAAGTGGAGGAATAATAAAACGTAGTGACGCAAAAACGACGCGGAAGTGGAATGCGACGACGGATTAACAACGACGCACGAAGAACTCAGAAGATTACGAGTGTACGGGGGAGACATAAGATGTTGCAGAGCGAGCTGGCTCCGAACAAAAGAAGTGCAAGAAGCAACGGAAGGACGAGGGAGGTAGAAGTAGCACCGTGCAATTCAGTGGAAAGATGTCTTTGGAATGTGCCAGGATAGTCTTGTAAACTGAATAGTAGCACACCGAAACATAATTACTAGACATCGGATTTGTCGCCTGTTTTACTGTTTTGATGTAAGCATTCAAAGTTAATAATTTATTATAAACACGCCACGTCTATGCGATATTACAGGAAATTTATCAGTACATTTTTAGCATCTATGAGTGCGAATTTATTTCACGAAGTGACATTCTTTTATATTATTGTTTTGAACTTTATATCAAACACTTTCAGCCCTTCTTATTGGTAGCGATTGTCTCAAATTACAATACCGCAAAGGTATTGTGCTTTTTTCCCTATATACTATAGTATTAAGTTAGAACATTAGAATTTTCTGATTCGAAATCTGTCAATACAGTACTTAAAAAATAATGAAAATTCCTGCGACCGCGTTCCGAATTTAAACTAGCGCGTCGTGATCTCAAAGAACGTCTATTGCTCGTATGAGGGAACATCATGAGAATAGTAAATGGTGAACGAAGAGTCAATGAGACCGAAGAATTGGTTCCTATTCCGTAGGTGACGCGCCTGGGAAATGGTCGAGCGAAATCAAAGAACTAGAGACTGGAACTCACCTATACAAAAGTGCGTTTTGCATTGTAGTTAAAGTTGGTTTGTGTTTTCTTTGTGGAGAGGGGGCGTGAACTTGCCAAGAAATTGTCAGAGAATTCTTTTCAACCTATACTAAAAGATATTTCAGATTATGTTTCCTTGCTTGTATTTCTTCATATAAATTGTTAGCTTGTCTTTGTTGTTTAACAAATTGTAAACGTTTTGGCATAAAATGCTTTAGAAATTGCACATTGAACAGATTCATTCATATTTTATGTAGATATTTAAGGTTGAACACACATCAACTTGGGCAAGTGTAGGGAAGCGTTAAATGCGTATTAAATATGCATGTTATTGTTAGAAGCTACTGCGCTTGCTGGGTCGTGTTGTCGTTCATCATGTTTTGCGGAAATGAATCGATTCCTTAGGGGAGTCGACGAATCGCCCATCTATTTAGATGTACTGTAGGCTTTTCGTAGCCAGTAGTATATGCTATTTTTGAAAACAAAGAGCAGAGATGCGATTTGTGACAAGTTGTATGTTGATGTGAGCAACCCATGTTGTAGATTTTTAGTAGTGAATGTGCTTTATCATATTTATAATGTTCACAAGCACATATCTACCTTTATCAAGATAGTTAGGTCTTCACATAACCTGAATTTTCATCGCAGAGAATTCTTCACTGAAGGCTACGTCACTGAATTTGAAAGCTGCCATGCATAATTATTTGTCTTTTAGTCTTGGACTGTGCCACCATGGACGTGCAATGAAACAATAATAAAGAACAACAATTTACAACAATAAGGTAAAACATTTTTTCCAATTGTGTGAAAATAATCAGGGCATCATGAGACATAAGAAATTTTTAGTGACAGTAACTTCATTTGGTGCTCTATATAAACGAGTAGATATTTAATGTACTCAATGCAGATCAAACTTATCAATTTTTTAAAATTAGAATGTTTAGTACTATACATAAAATAAGTTTCACTAATTTTTTCTAGTTCGAATCGAAGTGTACAGAAGTATGCACTGTCGTTGGATGAATTCTTATTAAGAACTTTTAAGAATTAATAAGAATTAAGAATTCTTATTAAGAATAAGAAACTGCTTAGAGATCCACTAAGAAAAAATCTCATTTTTTATTTTGAATAAAATTGAATAACAATTCAAAATAATAAAACATTTATAATATTATTTTTTGGAACTGTAAAGGTTATAGTTTATTTTCACCTTTTTATTGATTAGTAGTATTCAATTTTGAAATGGTTTTAGGCAGCACAATATTTTGTTACTGAAGAAAGCTCCTTAATCTGACCCTGGTCTAACTTTTTTTATATATTTCATTACGTTATTGAATCTTATATACATATCTATTTATTTTTTGAACAGTCATTCTTAATACACATTATTAAAATTTATTAAAACTTTAAACGTTCACATCACACTTCAATATAATTAAAATATATCAGTTTTATTGTCGCATTCTTTTCAAAATCATTTATATATACTTAAGACAAAACTTTGTTTGTTAATTTTACAAAAAACATGCATGTATAAAAACTAATTTTTCTGTTAAATGTGTAGAATTCTCTTTGACTACAGAATGTTCGAAGGAGCCAGAGGAGAGGATGGTAATACTAAGGATATTAGGAGAATTAAAAGAATTCCTAATATGATCCTCCCCCGTTCGTTGGAATCTCTAAGCCAGAGTTTTGTAGTGCAATGGATGTCATTCAAAATTGGAGGTCTCATGTGTAGGTAAAGACATTTTTATTGTACCTTTAAGTTTTGAAAATTAATTAGAAGTTTCTGTTCATCCCATTGTTTCACAAAATTATTCATCGTGTAATATAAATATTTGCTTTAGCTGCATAAATTTTTGTTTTCGGTGAAACAAATATTAATATATATTTTGGTAAACTTTAAATACAAAGTAGTGTTTAGAGCAATGGAATAGAATGTAGAGCATTTTAAAAGAATAATACTTTCAGAAAAGGGCGAAAAAACCATGTGTTAGGAATATATTGGTGTAGTATACATAACGTGATACAGCGAGTCTTCCCCAGTAAGTAAAAAGAGTGAATCCGTTGATCACGTACTGTGAAAGCCCCTGAGATAATTAAATCGTATATTTCAGAAACCCATCAAACGCCAAATTCCTCTTTTCGAGAAAAATGAGAAAAAGTCTCCCAATTTTTCAGATTTCAAAATATTTTTTTGTTAAAGAAGTTAATAAATGAATACTTTTCATATAAATATGCACTAAACGATGTGTCTATCATCCTGTTCGATAATGTGTCGCTAAAGCGTGTGTTCTGTTTTGGCGTTTGACAGATTTCTGATTCAATTTGTGTCTTTACCGACCATTATGGCGATGGCACGCATATGACTTTACACGCCTTCCCATGATGTGCTGTTTTGAAACTTCCTCATATTTCAGTAATTGAGTTGGGCATATTGTTGAAAAGGAACTTTCCAGTATTTCTTTGGAATATTCATAATTTCATGTTGGATTTTCACGACTAATTTCGATCGTGGATTTAGAGTTGGAAGGAATATACTCGTACTCTAGGAAGTGAAGCATATTCGTGTGTTCGATTATGCTACTCAAGTCGGTAGTAAAAGATAACGGTAAGGTCTTGTGTCAATGATTGACTGCGATAGTATATGTGCATTATCAAATTTATTATTTTAATCTTTTTGCCTAAGATTTAAAATTGTTTTGTTGTAAATCACATAAAAAGAGTATCGTGTTCAAAAAGCGCTCGCAAACAAGAACACATTAATGAACGTAGCAGCAATTCAACTGTCAGATGCGACTACACAAAAGGAAGTCTTCGTATGACCCGAACAGTTTTATCTATGAAATACTTCGATCATAAATTTTTATCATATAGTTTTCATGTGCACTCCTAGAATTAGATCCTCTCTAATTAGAAAGCTCAACAAAACAGAAATCCTGCTAATTTTGCTTACAACTTTCACTGTTTTTTCACTGTTTTTAAACCGATTTTTCAGTTTTACTTATTTTCAGCACTTAGAAAATACTTATTTTACTCTCTTTTCAACCAAAAAAAGTTCGACTTACTAAACTTATCATCACCTTAGTGATATTGCTGTAAAGGCGACAGCATTCATGACATAACAATGGCAAAGTTTTGAAAATTGGATACTTGGAAAAATGTTATTAATGTAATATATATATATATATATATATATATTATATATACTATATATTACCGGGTGGACAATGCCCATTTTTATACTTAATTACTTAACTTGTGGAGCTACAGAATGGCATACACCTTCTTATAATATTTCATTTCCTTTGGTCTCAGCTAATTATTCGGACTTGGTACACACTCTTGCCAGATACCATCTCTCGCCGCCCAAAGTACATTTTTGTGACATTTACTTAATTTCTCATTTTTATAAATTTGAAATTATAAGTTATTTTTCTCAGAAAATGTTTGAATTTTTGAAAAGTTCATTAGAAGTCATTTGAAGCACATTTACTCACAAATACAATAGTGTTTACAAATTGATGGATATGTGCATATTAAGGGCGTGAGATTTCTTTAAAAAATACAATTGTGAAATTTTGGAAAAATGAACCAAAATCAACTTTATGTCATATTAAAGGGTGCAATAAGCACCATTCGTACGAAAAGTTTGAAGTAAAATTTCGAGTCATTTTTGAGAAAATTTGAGTGTTTATGAAAATGTGGAATTTTGAGCTAGTTTTCACGGAAAACAGTTGAGCTTTTGAGAAACTGTGTCTGGTATTATTTAAGGCACATGTTCTCAAAAATATAATAATGCGAAATACAATAATCGCCGCCAATGTAGTAAATAAAAACGACGTGAGAGAGAAGTCAAAACAATTACATTTTTGTAACTTTGAAAAAACAAAAGATTAGAGCAATATGGCGATCCTGTCATCTTATGAGTACATTTAGCACTATTCCTCCAACAGTTTAAAGAAAACAATTGGAGCCGTTATCGAGAAAATCTTGTTTTTGTATTTTTTTTAAAATTGCACATATTGGAGGTAATATTGCACGAAAACTACTAAAATTTTCAAACAAATGTGCACTACCTTAATGAAATAAACAAATTTGAAGAATAAATTTCATTTGAAGTAAAAGTTTCTATATTTAATTTTGTAGTTGTAAGAAGATGCCGCAGTTAACTCAAAACTTTGCAAATTCCGAGCTAGCCGCGAAAATCGGACCTATGCCATCTTTATAAGTGTGTTTTACTCTATTCTTACAAGAAATTTAAAGAAAAAAATTGGAGCAGTTTTTAAGTAAATTTTGAAAATGTTCTGTTTCATGTAAAGTACACAAATTTTGAAAAGTTTGTCAAAATCCCTGGGCTTGTGTACCAAATCCACTAGAGAATATCCTTTTGAAAAAATCGTATGTATGGTTTACGCGCTGGTGGGGTTCACAGACTGGCGGACGAATGGACTGACGTTTGCCGTCAATTTGTTTGTCGATACCAAGGACTCACAGAGCACAGATTCTGGCAACACCGCGTGTTAGAAGATTTTTTAAAATTTAGCAACTGGATTTATCTACTTTTTCGTTATTAGTACCCGGCAATGATTTTTTTGCCGAAAATCCGCCGTTTTATCGCAAAAAGTAGCATATCATTTTCACATCAAATGAATAGCGCTTGTGTTTAGCGCTCAAAACAACGGGTGTAGCTGCCCTTCCCTAGGCTCGCAATTGCACTATTCTGGGGAGCGAAGGGTCGTCGAGGGAGGCCGACTGCTCCCGTAGGATCAGGGCTCTCTGAAGCGCCTGACTGGTTGCAGGGGTCGAAAAGGGCGGGGAAGCGGCGGAGGCGGACGCTGTCCCTACACGGACTCTGATCAAGAGGAGTCCCGACGGTGGCAGCAGTTTCGACACTAGCTTATTAGCAACGTCGAATTCAGCCGCTGAGTGGAGAAACATTCTGGCGGCCGGCTGCTTTGATCGGTAGATTTCCCGTCAATATCAAGCAAATGCCGGAGTAATGCCCTAACAATCGAGCCAGGAACTGTGTGCTATCTTCCGTTCTTTTTTGTCTGGCCTTCTACATATACGCTCTCACTCCACATCCAAAACTCTGGGGAGACCAGTCATCGACTTGGAGCTTGTCCCAGCTGGGGTGGTGCGCACTGCGGGGAGATATGTATAATAATAATAATAATAATAATAATAATAATAATAATAATAATAATAATAATAATAATAATACCTTTATTAATGGCGTGGCTCAGGCCATTGGGCCTGATCTTCCGCCTAACCACACGCACGTGAATATAGGGAATGCTCCTGGAAGCTTACGTGTAGGTCGGCGCTGGATCTCACCATTCAGAAGGGGGGGAACATAATTTATTTCACCAAGACTAATGATAATAAAGTTGACTTTATCGGAATCATCAAACAATCATAAATCAACGGAAAGGAACGTCTGCAGCGGCCACCCCACAAATGAAGTGCGAAGGGTAGACAAAACGGAGGCCGGAGAAGCTGCGCTGAGCAGAGCCAGGTAAACAGACAAGTAGGACGAGGAAAGCGTAAAGTGTGACGGGGATATGGCCAGAAGGAGCCTGGGATGGGCATGATTGGACCTAGAAACGGGCAGGAAGGGCGAGGAAGGGGAGGGCAATTGACAGTGGAGGGCGTGGAGACTAAAGAGGGGCGGGCAAAACAAGGCTGCGCCTCAGAGAGGTAGAAACTGGCGTGGGAGAGTTTGAGAAAGGTCAGGGCTCGGTGTAGGGGGAGTAGAGAGGGGTAGGTAAATATGATAGCGGAAATAAAATGCAACAGAAAACGCGGGGCGAGGCGGGGCGAGGCGGGGCGAGGCGCGGGCGAGGCGGGCAGCGGGAAGGCCGGGCGAGGCGGGGCGAGGCGGGGCGAGGGGGGAGGCGGGCGAGGGCGAGGCGGGGCGAGGCGGGGCGAGCGGGGGAGGCGGGGCGAGGCGGGCGAGGCGGGGCGCGAGGCGGGGCGGGCGAGGCGGGCGAGCGGGGCGGGGTCGGGCGAGGCGGGGGGCGCGGGGGGGGCGGGGGCGAGCGTGGAGTAGGAGCAAGTATGGTTGGGTGACGTGTCGCCGTCCGGGGTCGGATGAGATGAAACGGGTCGGAACAGAGGAGTCGTGGCACGCCAGGCAGGGGTCGGGCTGCTAGGTACAACAGGCCGCGGGCAGCGAAGGACGAGAGCGGCCCACAAAGCGAGTGGCGGGGGCGGGGGGCGGGGGAGGGATGTGGGCGCGGTCCGGTCCGGTCCGGGCAGACGCGCGATTGCCGGGCCGCAGACGTTGTCGCTCGGGTGGGGGCGCTGCTCCCACGCGCGCTCAAAGGCGACTCCCTCGCTCGCCTCACATGCGTGGCGCACACGAGCCGAAGCGAGAGCTACTTGGCCCAACGCCACCCCGCGCCAGCTTAAAGACGACGCGGGTTCGGAAGTCGACGCAGTGGATAGTGTTTGACTATACATAAAAAATGCCCCAATCAGGGCTGGGCATCTTAAAAAGTTAATCGCTTTTTCTATCCTATTTTACTTAGTGCTTCTCCCTACTTTCCAATGTGACTCATCTTAGGAGGCAGTACATATAGATCGCTATGTCGATGTACAATAACCAGGGTATGTAGTGTAACATAACCTCTTTGATTTTACATAGCTTTTAGTTATTTTCAATATTTGACGCATTTTAGAATGCTCTGTTGGGCATAATTTCACTCGTAAAAAGGATACACCACTAGTGCTTTGAAAATTTTCAGACAAATTCCAAAGAACTCGTGGTGTTATTTATGAAAACTTCATGTAAGTTGAATACATTAACTCTGCCCAGTTAATCCAATACACATTGCGTCCTCTGTATGATTACCTGTGGGCGGATTTTAATGAAATGAATTATTTTCTTTTTACTTTAGAACAATACCTTTTAGTATATAGAATAATTTTATGTTATGACAAAAGGAAATGTCCCATTTCTATGTGACATACTTTTGAATTTTTTGCCAATTTCGACTAATAAGTCATTTTTTACATTTTCCCGTGATTTTTAATACTTCTGTTTGACATATTTCCGGATAACTAAAGACAGAGACAGTCCAAATCAAAAGTTTGCTAGCTGAGTTCACTTGAACGAAAGGAAGAAGCCCCATTTTAATCTGGAACGTATCCAACATCCGAGTTGGCATATATTTGTAAAGACTATTTTTGTTAAATTATTTAATTTATTACAATATCAATCGTGGGTGTTTTATATGCAATGTTACGGTGGGAAATCTACATGAAAATCGCAGAGCCTCTCACCAGGAGATTCCAGGGTACGTGTCCCGAGCGGTTAGAATTTTCGGCAATAGCTACATAGTTATGTGGAATTCAGCGGATGTTTGGAGAATAATTATAGAGGCCGGCAGATCTGATCGGTAGTTTTTTGTGATTACTCCGATCAACACTACGTGAATGTCGGAGCAGTACTCTATCAAATGGGTCCCTGACTGCACATAATCTTTCCTTTCTCTTACTAGTCCTATCCTCACCTCTCTTACACACTCACTTACATGCACTCTACTACTACACATGCCGGGAGCTTAAAGGTTGTCTCGGTTGAGCCAGTGCTCAACGGGAAAATCCTATAACCCGACAGAAGGTCGGCGCCGTAACCCGCCATCCAGCCCGCCATCACCACCAATTCCCGCGATAAAACATGCAGTACTCTCACGGGACTAATGACCTTAGCAGTTGACGCGCTCGTAATCATCAATTTGCTCAAGTGTTTGGGCCAGGAATGATTTCAATTTTACAGCTCAATATTCAGTCATTATAAATTTTCAAATAGATGAAGTGGTCGTCAACAATATGAGACGCCTGTTTAGCCACTCGTTTTTGTTTTCTATCTAGGACTATCAATTTGTATATTTCGATTGTTGTAGAATTATTATCTGTACACGTTCATGAAATTGATAAAACATACATAAATTCTGTACATATAGCATGTACGTATATGTTCGCCAAATGCAAACGTTTTCACCTCTCTTGGTCGAATACAAAGTTCGATCAGAGGCAGCATTGAATAGAAATGAATTACCACGACACGGGAAACGATAAAATGGGATTTTAAAATTAGTTAAAATACTCCCGAATGTCAGGCGTGTCTTCAATTATATAAAAATGTATTTTTTGAAACATTTCCAATAACTAAAATGAATATTGGGACATGCCACAGCTTTTCGGTTTTTAGATGACAAGTGCGTTCAGCTGAAGGACACAGAAATATTTTGTACTACCGCAGACGCGTTTTACAAACCAGCGATATTCAATTTTTTTTAATCTGTCAAAATTTTTGAGACATGAAAGATTCATATTACAAATTTAGCATGGAAAAAACCTTGCAGTCAAATCATACTTATTTCTTCTGACACTATCCATACGGCATAAACTGGCATTCCCTTTCAAATTAGAATCATTCACATTAGTACTACTTACAGATATGAATGTGATGTGAATTACGTGGAGTTTAATAAAACTTCGTGCTGACGTAAACACGACCATGACGTGCAAATGATTCTGATTATCTACTGTTCTTGAAAAGAAGAAGTGAAATAAATATTTTATTTAGAAGGAATGGAAGGATTTTCATGGAAACAAATCCCTGAGGAGGAAGGTCCCGTCGTAAAATTAGAAGGGTTAGTGGGTTAAGTTCGCCTTAGACGCATTTCTGCTTAAAAGTATTTGGTAGCCGAAAATCACCGTGATCTTGACATAAGTGGCGGGTAGGGACGGGTTTATCCACCTACCACGACTTTAAATGATGCGTGTTTCACGCCTCAGGTCGTAGGTAATACTTGCGTATGTATTCAAATATTCCGCGATCAACCAATATCAGACGCGACAGATCATAATTTTCTCAATATTGTAAACGAAGGTGAAAATACTAATATTGCTCACATGGCGAAGGCACATTCCACATAGAGAGATTTCGGCAGTGGGCAGTAATTTTTCAAAGATTCAATTTGTATTTCGACACTGCACCTGCAAAAAAGCTGATTTAGGCCATATAGCGGAATGGGAGAGAATTGTAGATATTGGCAGCTCTAGCTAGTCGCTTTTGTCGTACTTAATGAACATACTGACATTATGTGAGAAAAAAATCCGAACACGAACCTTCTTGATGTGTATGCCTGTGTAAATTGTATATAAACCTACATGTAGCAATGTTGATTTGGATGGTGCAGCTACAGAACCTGTCACTTATGTACATCGCAAAAATAATGTTTTGCGATGTAAATACTTTTTGTAAATATATGGATTTGTTGGAAATGTGAGAATAATGCGTGGTATGTAATAGTTCAAATATAGTATTGATAAGAAAACCTCGAGTTAATAATTATTTTAACTTTAGTTAATTCTAGTTTATAATTAAGTTCTTTCCCTTGGAAAAAGTAACAAAACTAATTCAAAAAATTTCTATTACATTTAATTTTTTTAAAAGATACTAATAAATCGAACGTTCAAAAACTGTTAGGAATAATATAGATCCTTCAAGGTTTGCTTAAACCAAGAGTCTACTAAGATTCTTAGGAGATTAGCAATATGAATAATAATGAATTTTCCACAAAATAGATTTCCATATTTTTAAACGGCGGAAATGCGACAGTTGCCTAAAAGTAGGGAATAAAATAGGAGTCTTGTTATATTAAGTAAACATCTGTGCGGTTCTGTTGAAGTTGCTCTTCCGTTTGATTATTAGTTATTAGTTGTAGGTTCAATAAATTGTGTGGTGTGAGTCTATCACACACCACCAATTTTCCCATCTTTCTTCAGGTTTCAGAATTTACGGGCCTTCTTTCTGGCATCAGAACAATACCACTTGCAACTATCAATATGTCTCCCCCACTAGGTCTTTCGTCCTAGACTCTTGGGTAGGGAGGTTCTCGAGTTAGAAACTACCAGCTTTGAAGTTGGTCGAGAAGAATAAAACGAATAAAGGGTCAGTAAAATTGTGTACTTTTTTTATTTAATTGGGGTCAATGACATGTTGAATGAAAATTTCACAAAAGGTAACCGTGAATTATCCGGGGGATGTAGAGGATTTGTAGTTTCCCAATTAACATCTTTTGACAGCAATGACGTGGGTACTGGTGTGGTAATCTTTGAGTGAGCTCTCACTCTAGCATCACGAGTCGCCATCAGTAATAATTCAAACAAAAAGAGCATTACACGCAACATAATGTGACTCCAGTGGCCCGTATAGGATAGATTTTTGGGGGATTAAAATATCTATTTTTTATAGACAGTCAATTTCAAATAAATTGTATTAGTGAATTTGTTTTATTGTTTTAATTATTTGAAATTGACTATATATGATATTTTAATTTCAATAGACGGACACAAATTTCATATAGAATAAATTTCTATTCATCGAAATGCGCCTTTAGTTACACGTCTTAAGCAATTGAAAATACATATTACAAACATGACATTAAACTGTCAAACTAGTCAAGAAAATGAGTGAGCATTTATTATCCTTCAACTGAGCTAGAGCGAAGTCCTTCTCCTCATTGACAACAGAAGTCATGTGCAAAAGATGTTAGAATCAAACTCAATTGCTGGTTGCGTAAGCTCTGCGGTAGCATTGCGGGTTCTGCATAATCGTTAATGAGGTGGCCGTAGGTTTTGAGTAGAGACAATGGCTCACACTAGTTATAGAGCTCGGTCCATTTCAACCAGCGCCCGGGAGAACAATTCTACCGGCCGTCTTCATTAATTGAACAGCTTTATTATCTTACCAGAGAAACATTTTGAAATATTTTTCCCGTGGGCCATATTATACTATCCCTTTGCTTGAGTTGCTTGCCACAATAGCCGAAACAAACTTGCTCAAAAAAAGTCTCTGCGAGAGAGAAGAGTTCACTCTTCTGTATCCTATCGGATGCCTCTTAGAAAAATTCCCCTCCATACCCTACAATGTGTACCTCAGGCTACATACACTCTTCAGGATGATTTTTACTGCTTCGTCAAGGAAACATTTCGAAATATTTTTCACTAGTAGCAAGGCGCTATCTCTGGCTCTCAGCTGCGAGCGACAGTGGCGGTGCCTGCGGCCGTGATGAAATCGATGAGGTGCCTTTTATGGCGTTGACGCCGGGGGCCTCTGTTTACGAACTTCGTCGGAGCTGCGAATTCGCGACCGAATAAATCCCAAACACGATCTCTCGATGGGCTTTAATAGCCGTATTTTAACGGAAGTGTGATGTCACCCTAGCGATGCGACATTGACAACAAAACATCGATGTCCAAAATTTAAATGGCGCGCGGTGATGGTTTAACGGTTAGCGTACATGATTGTTATATCCAAGTTGGCGGGTTCAAACCTGATCGAATTGTGAGGGCTAAAAAATCCTTCGTACGCCTTCCTTCGGAGGGGAAGTAAAGCCGGCTGTCCCATTTTAGTAGCTTTACTTGCATGTAAAAGATCCTCAAACATAAATGACGCCTCTGAGCTAAACTCATATCGACGGTTTCTCGCCCAAGAAATACTTCTTTCTCTACTAGTTGGTGAAAGGAGCGTAGCGAAATTTGCGTGGTCAGACGGAAGAGCAGGCCTCATGGCCTGAGTCTCACGTAAAATAAGGCATTAATTCAATTCAATGTTAAAAATACATTGTCAAAGAATCATCGATGTTTTTAAACATCGATATTTCAAAGCTGATGTGATAACCTCTAGCATTAAATTCGTGTGAAACAAAATTTAATTTGACAGCGGCCGTCTATGGTTTAATTTATATTTAAAATTCAACTCAAGGCAAAGTTTTGAAACGCCTTTCTACGTGCGAAATACGAGGAAAGACGAAGGAAGTACTAAGAATCCAGGATGATCTCGGGAGAGGGAGAGTGTGCTCGATGAAGGTAGCACAAAGCGCGTTTGTTTGGATCCAACACCTAAGCAGACAGTACTTTTTTCAAAATGTAACTTTTACAAAATTGTGAAAATGGGAATTTTGCATCCACAAACAAAACACCAAATATGTAAAAACATTGTGTACAAAACATCGATGTGCAATAAAATTTAAATATCCATGTTATAAATCAAAATTTAAACAGATATTTAAAATAAATTAATATTCAAAACAAATTTTTATAGACTCATCAACGTTTTGAAAACCTCGGCGTCAATGAAGCATGACTATTTCACACCTCATTGTTCCCCAAAAGCTGCATCATCGACTGCTACATACGCAGCCGTCGTTGAAAAAACCTGTGACGTGAAGTGAAAAATGCGCTCCCTCTATTTCATTATTCAGTGATATTGAAGGTCAAGGACACTTTTTGCGTTTTTTTGTATTTCAGTTGTTTTCTAGAAAATTACGTTTTTGGTACTCAACAGACTGTGGTTACATCGAAAGTAAATAAAGTAAATTACTAGCATATTAACAAAATGTCTAATACTTGGGTGTCAGGGAACCACAAAAGGGGTTTGTCTGTTGGAAAATGGCAATATTACAGAGCAGCTATACTAATAAATACGGAAAAAGGAAAACGTGAAGCGTAAGAACCTTCAGGGAATTTGTGGGATGTTGTGTGTATACTGCACACAACATTCACGAGAAAAATTAGGGAACTTACAATCTACTATTTCGCAGGTTCATGGACTTTCAGAATGGTAATCTACTAACTTCTCCAAATGCAGTGACGTCAAATGTGACGTTAATAATTTTTACCTATGTTCTACGTTCTATACATCTTTATTGATTGCAATATCAGTGTAATTACCTTCATTATGTTCAACACAAAATCGATATTTTATGTCAGGGATGAAATTTCTACCGCTATCTACACTTAATTAAGTTCATTGTATTCTGATTATTACCTCATTCTGCACTCGCATCTTTTTAAATGTGAGCTCTTAACCTCTAATGCTCTCCTTGGAGTAAATCCAGTTTAGACTCGTGCATGCTTAAGTTAAATGCGTTGGAGATGTTTTTATTTTTTTTCAAAAACCGTGAAACTGAAGGCAGAGGGAAATCACATTCTGAATTTAAATACAATATTAATCAGTGCCGTCAGAGCGCAGCCACCGTTTCCATATGATTTATTGTGTAACCCGGAACTAACCTTCAAAAAGCCTGGTACTGCCACTAAAATTCCTTATACCAATGACATTGATTTTGAAATTGTTCATATTGAATCTCTATTTTGTTTTAAATGCGCTCAGGATGTTCGTTAAATTTAACTCGATATCGACTAATTTTTTATCAACAAACTAATTGGGAGCATATTGGAAAGAAAAAATTAATGGAACACTTAAGACGTTGTATCCTTTTATCTTATAGCATGTACCATTCTACCTCTGTCTTCATGTTTTACAGAAAATTTTACACAAATATCACAATTACATATTCTATTGGTATTTGTTTTAAATTATTGAATAAAAAATATACGAATCTTAAATTGTACATTATCAATTACGTCTTAAAATCCTGGTATTTAAGTGTCTCCATTCTGGTACATGGTATCTTCATTAAATGCTGGTAAGCAAGGATCCTGGTACGTCTGGCAACGCTGAGCGTAGCACTGGTCAAGCCAGCGAGGCAACTGGGAAACAAAGACGCTACGTTTAAAGGAAATCAAAATTCTAGGAAGACGCCTGTTACAAGCTTTGTTGGAATTCGAGCCAACACTAGTTGGAAGTGAAGCAAGAGAGCACATTTTGCCTAGTGTCAAGAGTTATTTGCATCACAACTCAGTGGGATATTAAAACCGGAGACTGCAACTCTTTGAATGCTGGAACCGTGCGCAGAAAGCCGAGCTTGCGTGTATTGCAGATCAGTTGAAGATTCATTCAAGCGGAGATTTAATAAAAACACGTGAATATAACGCCAAACATGTTACATGTAATATTCGCCTTGAAGTATTTACTGTTTGCAACGAGATTCTAACGCTTGTACGTGCTGTCAACGTAATTGGTATTTTCCAGGAAGCAGAATCGATGTCACTTAAGAGATTAACTAGGCAGTGGCGCGGTTACTCTGCTAAAACTGACAATACCTATTTCAAGATGGCGGGCCGAGGTGGTGGACCTGGAAGGTTGGCTCTGGTGGCGCGACCAGAGAGGCCGACACGGGAGATGGTGCCGAACAGATATATTTGTCGAATCAATGAAGAAGGGTGTGACCGGATGAGGATGGAGAATATGAATTTGGAATAGTAGAATGAATCCATCGCTCGTCCCTTTTCGTTAGCTTTAGAAATACGATGGGAAAGATAATGTTCTTGGTCGCGATGCGTAGTATAAGGTGACTGTTGGTGCAAGTGCGTGGATGTGCGGAGTGGACAGTCAACCAATGAAATCCCTCTATGTGCGGCAAGACTAGCATAAGTCCGTCTGGAATCCAACACACAATATTCTGACTCTTTATTACGTTGCTGTATCCGCTCTCTAAGCTACGTTTTGCAACCAGAAAATGTTTCCCTCACAGCTAATAGATTGAATACTTATTTTGAAATACTAATGCGCGTGCGTATGACAGAAGCGAAGTATACGAGCTAGCACTGTCTGATTTCTCACAGTAGCATGAGTGTAGGTGTAAAAGAGGGTGCTTTTAATTTCATCGCCAATCCTTAGCGACATTCGGACGGTGTAATGTTTTTAAAATCCTAGAACGTCAAAAATCAACTTTTGGATACTATACTACGTCTAAGATACTAAAGAGAAGTCAAACATGCTAAATAAGTAGTATGTCCGTCTGCAAACAACTCTAGTGCCTAAATCGTACAAAGGCTATTCAAGAATATATTTTCCGAATTGTCGCCCCTAATGTAGCTGCCTTTCGTATTGAAATGTTTAGCAAATGTTTTTCCATTTGTTTGGTTCGAATAAATGAATAATCTCTCAATACTGAGACTTAGAATTTTTATAAATTCCCCAGATATTTTGAAAAAAAAATTGTCGTTCAATATACTATTTTCTCCACCACCCAACAATGCGTGATTAAATGAAAATATTTATTTCTCATTGCAATATATTTCTCAATATTAAATATTTAACGTGTTTCCAGTACACTATTTTTATGTGAGTAATGTTGTTTTTCTAATCCAGCCACACACAAAAATTGTGTTCGTGTTTGGATATCAGACCATGTTTTCTATATATTTTATGTGATCGATAAATCCGAATCTGGTGTCTGAATGAAAGATATTTCTAGGCGAGGGGTCAGACCATGTTAATTGTGTGTTTTGGGAGAAGCTAAAACCGATTCTGAAGTAAATTTATTTCCTCACATAATTTTTTTAAAAATTTAGACCAATTATTGTTTATAGAGAAGGTGGCATTGACCCCTGACGGGACAACACTCATGACGTTTTTGTATGGCAGATTGCCTATATCGTTGGCCCCATTTCACTAGCCTTCTCTCCTAGCAGACACAGGTTTTAAAAGGTTAGGTGAAAAATTTTGAGGTTATG
Source organism: Gryllus bimaculatus (assembly GCA_017312745.1). NCBI lineage: Eukaryota > Metazoa > Arthropoda > Insecta > Orthoptera > Gryllidae > Gryllus > Gryllus bimaculatus. Next base: position 10,266,219 of record BOPP01000033.1, on the reverse strand, counting down.
TGAAAAATATATGATTGAACGGACATCATATTTTGTTTTAAAACAAAAACATAGTTAACATGATCTCACTTATCGGTTATATATATCTTTTATTTTTTATATTTAATGAGATAATGTCAAAACCGTGGTGTGATGGAGTAAAATGGACACCGAAGTCGAATTTAGTGACCGCCGAAACATACAAAAAACATGGTACGATCTTGAGACACGAACACAATTCTTTTGTGTGGCTGTATAATCAATACAATATTAAAAATTCTTGTAGCATTTGAAACCCACGGAATGCACGTAATAATCCATAGCGTGAAGGATGGCTTCTTGCGTCGTTAGCGTACACACTTCGTTTGAAAATTGATGTTTGGAAAAATATTAATTTTCTTAAAACTATTTGAAAAATAGACACAATACGCTGAATTTAATAATGAAAAGCTATTTTCCTTCGAATTTTGAACTACAAAAATGGAAATACTATTTTTTAAACCTCTCACGCATTGTTTATTAAGAAGTCTTTCATATAATTGCTTAAATGTTTAGTAGGATACATGTTCCAATCATATAACATTACGTACCCATTAATACGAGAAAATATTATCCGTTTTACTCTCACAACAGTTGGTTCTGTACGTCGTTGCTATCCCTAACGTCAGGAAAGAAGTCCCTTTGCGCAGGTGTTTGATAATGGACCCTGTGCTCTAAGAGACCGGAGCCATTAGCGCAGCTTTCGCGTCGTGACAAGCTCTGCCCCTAGGTCGTGCCTCGGTCGATGCTTCGCCCCCGAAGGCAAAGTGCTCTAGGAGTGCGCGAGGGCAGGCGGGAACGGAAAAAGCTGCACCTCTAGCCTCGGCGCAGACCATTCTATTACTAGATCAGTACCCAAGAGTCTCACCAGGCGAATGCCGGAGCAGTTCTCTCACAAATGGGTCACAGAACGCGAGCGATCTTTCTTTTCTCTTCCTTGTTCTATCCTCACTCCTTTACCATGCACTATACAATCACATGCCGGGAGATTCGACCGGGAGCTTAGAGCTTGGGCGGTGCGCCGCTAGTGGCAGATACCTGTTTGGGGAAACCCCGCTAGCCGATGGGTAGGTCGTCGCTTGATGTCACTATCCAGCGGGCGAAGATACCTTTTAGCCGAAACTTGGTAAACACGACGCGAGTTATATCTAGTTGTGCCGTTCGAGGGACCGTAAAGATATTTTAATTTTCGAATACTTAACAAAATCTCAACGTGACGTTTTCAAAATTTTCTGAAAAATGGAAGCAAATACTTTCTTTATTTTTCCGTGAATAGAGGAATAATAAATACGGTATATTGACGATTGCCAATTAAACCTCTGACATTTTTTCTACAGTAAAAGTTCAAATATTTTCCAAATTTGACGTACGACACCAAAATTAAAGCCGGAAATTTCTTTTTCAGTGCACATTTATCCATAATTTTAAATATTTGAAATGTATCATTCATTTTGTTTGAAAATTTGAATAGTTGTTGAGTAATAACACAGAGGATAAATCGCGAATTCCCACTAGCCTTTATGTCTGCACTGAAGAGTCCTCAGGGAACTTCTATTCACTCGACGTCTATTAAAAGCATTGGCTCGTATTGTGATGTTTATTGAGTGCTCAGATATTTCATGCAAAGTCTCCGTGAAGATACAGAAAAGCGAGTAAAATTAATTAACTTTAAAATTTTATTTTATTTGTGAACTTTTTACTTATATTGAGGTTATCTTCATTATCATTTCATTCACTTAGAAATTAGCATTAAAGTAAATTGTGATTTTACTTTGAAAATTTCACAGTTTTTATTGTTACAATGGAAAAAGAGTGAATACACATTATGATTCATCCTTTTTATTTGTGACAGTAACATACATTATAATAACCTAGACCCGCATAAATATTCATGAAATATTGTATTAACAGATGAATAAAGTTATATTCTCACTTGCAGCCATGACTCTGATATATTATATATTGTGTGTTGAAATGCATATTTGGTGAAATAATATCCAACAAATATTAATTGTATTTGCTATAAAATTACGTTTTTGTTATCCAAAAATAAGATTTTACCGTGATTGTGGGCAGGGTGGCTGTAAGAGAAAGCTGGAGATTCCACCAAGGGATTATGCATGGCGACGATTTCGAAAATAGTTTGTAAATAAAAACAAGCCAAGCCCTGAAGGTCCAAAAAATCACTTAGGGTCATGAATTGTTCTAAGTTTCTCCGATTAACCTCAGGAGGATCTCCGAGCTGTCCCTTAACCAACGGGCAACGGACAGCGCGCGATCTCACCTTCCTCTTCCTTATCCTATCCTTATTCCTTTCACACACACAATAAATATGCACTACACTACCACACATGCCTAGTGACTCGTCAGGAGCTAAGAGCGTGTTCCGACTGGGGCGGTGCCCCGCTGATGCCATATAACCACCCAAATACCACCGCCATCTAACGGGCAAAAACAAGCACTACACTGAAGGGAATAAGGACCATAGATGTTGACGCGCTCTGAATCACAATAAATCAATCAATCGCAACGTCTTTCCTAAACAAAGACGGAGATAGCTTCGCAGGATTCCGTCCTTAAGCACTCCTCCCATTGGTTGGCGACTGTTTAACCAAATTCACAACGCGAGCGTAGAGAGCTTCTCATAACAGCGCTGTTACTCTGAGGTTTGTCTCGTAGCCTTTTCAGTGAATATAGCTGAACAGTGAAAAAAATATTTTGAGTTCGTCTGATTTTTTCACTTCTTGTGCAAATTCATTATTTCGCAACCCTGAACCTTTTATACCCGCGTCATCTGCTTACGTTTATCTTATATTACATTTTCTTTCATACAATGCATATTTTCTTTTGTTCACGCCGATTGTGAGTAAGGATTTGAATGCACTGGGCATCACATACTAATAACACATCTATTCCCTTCTATGATAAAACACACGGTGCGTTATTAAAAAAAAGAGTGGCAAAAGAAACGTGATGCAACGCAGATGGATGTGATAATATTGCAATGTAATTTGAAAATAGTTATTATTTTCGGGTTCGTTTTTTAAAAACTTCTTTGAAAATTGATGAGTGAATTATAAGTTGAACATGTACTGTATACCGAATAATATGAGGTACAATATGGAAAAATGCACTTGCTCTCCGTGAGCTGCATGTTTTATGCAAAATCCTAGCGTTTCATTAAAAAGCATTTTGTATGAAATTCATATCGCGGTGTTACAACGGAATCTGAGGGTTAAAGCAATCTTGTCTTAAAGCAGATATGTTGTAGCCACCTCCCGTTTCAACACTCTTATAATGTGAACTTCGTATATATAAGAGAACTTGTATATATAAGAGAAATCTTATATACAACATACAATTTAATTCTCTTATATATTGATTAGATTATATAAAAACGTATATCTCACTAAATACATATATTAACAAATTTTAAGTATACAATTTAAAAAATCTTTCTTTCGCACAAAACATGCATTTAATTTAGATCTCGCCCATCAATTAATAAACGGACCTTAGCCGTTAAATATAATTTGCACAATTGTGAAATGCTCTTGAATCCAGGATTATGTGTACAACTAAAGATTGCAGCTTTATATCAGCCGTGTGGGGTAACAAAAGACACTACAAGTACGACATAATGAACTTGTGTGTCTGAAAATATTAATAGTTTACAAGGCAATTTACAAGTGAATAAAATAGGACATTATGTGTAAGTTAGATCTAATGGTCTATTTGTCCAAGTCTAATGGTTAGATATAATGGACTATTACCCACGCGTAATGTATAATGTGTTATTTTATGCGATTACCGTTTTCAAATTTCGACACATTTTAACAGTGTGTCTACATAATTAATGGCATTGACCATGACGATATATGATATAATTATTGACTATTACAATTGAACTCCCATGGTAAAATATAGTTGAGCTGAGCGGTGATTGAAAGTAGAAACCGAACGAAGTGTAATTATGATTGGAAAATTCCTCGTAAGTATTAGGATTGAAATGGCTATAAAGGTATGGAAAAAGAAGAAGGAAGGCGCGAAGTGAAAGAAAGAGGATTGATTGAATGATTAGTGATTCAGGTCGGGTCAACAAATATGGTCATTATTCCCGTAAGTATAGATCATGTTAATCGCGGGAAGTGACGGTGTTCCTCCCTCGCTAAGCGGCGAGTTCCGGCGCTCACCTTCCCGTCAGTTAGTGGGGCTTTCCCTAACAAGGTATCTCCCACCAGCGAGGCACCGCCCCAGTTGGGAAAAGCTCTAAGCAACTCACCGGTCTCTCGGCATGTGTGGTAGTGTAGTGCATGTTAGAGTGTGTAAGTAAGTAAGTATATGACGAGGAAGAGGACGGAAAGATCGCGCGCGGGCTGTGGCCCGTCTCTTAGGGGAATACTCCAGGTATTGGTTAGAGAACCGAGGGAAAACGCACGTTTAAAACTGCCGGCTGCTAGAATCCTCCTCCCGACAGCGAGTGAATTCGATCTAGCTATGCCAATAGAATTGAAACTTCCGCCGCCGTCAGGAACTTGAACCCTAGGAGCTCCGTGTGGCGTCGTTAACACGAGGGCGAGAACCGTTAGGTCGGTGAAAGCACGCTGCAAGGGAGGAAAGTTTGCGGGGTTTTGCGCTCTGGCAGCTGACGCAGACAGCGTGGCAAAGCCAAAAATACCCTTACGCTGTAAACTCCTAGGAAGCTAGCCAGCGAGCCCTCGCTTGCCGACAGCAAGCGAGCCTACCTAGTAAACTTGTGTGGTGGGGGTGCAGACCCCAACTATTTAACGCGGCGCCATCTGCGCCCGCGCTCTCATTCAGTTTGCATCGGAGAGCGTAGGACGAGTAGGTACGGGGAAATGTCCGGACTGTAAGGGTCAGACGATCTCGGGTGCTGTAGGCACGCGGTCCGCCGGACGGCGACCGGTTTAAATTTTGGCGTCAGGCCATGTGACGGTGATAGTCACAGGACGGAAGTCCGATAGCTCGCATCACGCGTAGCTTTTTTTCTGCAGTAAAGCAGGATACTGGGAAAGAAAAGGTTGCCGGAGGGTTTAAAATTTAGCAAACTATTGTAACTTGTTTGTAACTTTTCAATATTCTTCTTATATTATTGTTATCTGAATTTATTGTTATTTCACTACGTCACAGACTCAGTGGGAGGCCGTGCAGTGCCATCAGTTGCTGCCCCGTGCCACCGAAGCAGGTCGGACGCGGTGGGGCGAGGCTGGCGACTGCGAGGGTTGGTGCGGTGAATGCGGCCGGGGCGGTGGTGAGTGTCAGCGACACTGAAGGAGGGGCGGGGCCAGACAGCCGTAGGGGGGATGAAACAGCAGTCGCAGACGGCGATGGCGGCGAGCGGAGAGGCGGTTCTGTGGGTACGGCTGAGCAGCAGTTGTGAAGCCGGGGACGTGGGTTGGGAGGTGCCAATGTGGCTGAGGCAGTGTGGAGAGCTGGAGGCGTTCGTTGGGGGTGGGGATGGGTGGTAGAAATACTCGACGAGGCGCCGGTGGCGAAGGGGAAGACGCAACAGCAGTTAGTGTGTGTGTGTGTGTGTGTGTGTGTGTGTGTGTGTGTGTTGGCGCAGTGGAACGGCGGTGGCGGTGGCGGTTCAGTGGGGAGGCCCGCGTGCGGCGGGCGCGGCGGGCGCGCCCGGGGCATTGAAGGCGGCCGAGGCGGAGATGACAGCGTGAGTGCACCCGTGCGGCCGCAAAGCGTGCCGTGGCGCCACAGTCGACCTGCGCCATTGTGCCCGCAAACAAACGCCCCCCCCCCGCCCCGCTGGGCCGGCGCGCCCCTGCGCAATCCCTGAAGAGCGCCGCCGAGCGACCGACGGGCCGGTGCGTGCCGGGGGCACGTGCCGCGGCCACACGCGGCGGCTGAGGGCTCGCGGTTGTGCAACTGCCACGCGCGCACTGCTCGCAGGAGAAACGCGCCACGTCCTCGTAGGCAGCCATCGGAATTTCCAGCACGAAATCGTCGTTATTATATCGTTGCAACACTGTTATGATTAAAAAAATCAGAACTTCACGTAAATGAATTTGTCTTCACCTTCACATTCACACTTCTGCCATTCATTGGGGGAATACTCTACTGTAAAGTATACTGCTGTTGCTGAAGGACCTGTTGCTGTTGCTGGGGGTAGACCAATCTGCAATTCTGGGAAGTGGATTCACTCAAAATTCGTATTTTTTGAGTTGTGTCACTAACGCTCCAATTTCTTGTAGGTTCCAATTTTTTGTCAAATACTCTTGCAAGCTACCACGTATCGTCACCCAAAGTACATTTTTATAAACTTTCTAAATTTTTGTATTTTCTAATTTTAGAACTGAAATATTATTTGAAGAATATTATAGAAGAGTAAAACCTCGTCATAAATGGTGATTTACATTGAAAAATGTGGTGCCGTTTTAAAGAAAATGGTGTTTAAACGCTCCTGTAAATTCGAAATTCGAATTTCGTTTTCAGTGAAAATTTTGGAGTTTTCTAAAACCTTCATTGAAAGTCATTTAAAGAACTTTCGCTGAAAAATATATCAGAGTTTATAAATTACTGGAAATGTGCATATTAACAGCGTGATATATCTTTCAAAAAATTACATTTGTGTAATAAAAAATCCAACAAAAAACGAAATAAGCTTTAAGTCATATTAAAGAGAGCAATTAGCAATATCCGTTCGAAAAGTTAGAAGAAAGAAATTGAAGCCGTTTTTGAGAAAATAGCGTTGGAGAGTTTCTGAAAATGCATAATTTTGAGCTAGTTTTCACAGAATACTGTTGAGTTTTCGAGAAACTTTTTATGACACTAATTAAAATTATTCATAAATACAATATTGTGAGCAAATTGCCGCAAATATAAATATTAATGACCTGACAAGTCACAAAAATTACATTTTTGTAATTATTGATAAAAGAAAAGAATACAGTAATATGGCGTTGATGTCATGTCATAGAGTATATTGTAACGTACTAGCGATCGAGCTTCGTGGCAGTCATTTGGGAACGGACAGTCAGGGATTAGTATCAAGAAAACGCCTCGCCACCGGAGGGAGAGAAGGGCTTTTCATAAAAGCAAGCACGTGACAAAGGGAGTCACGAGGCGCTCTGAGGTTCCCCGATCTTAGAGAACGGAGACCCGAGCATCACGGCCCCATGCAAGCAGAAGTGAGATACGGAGGCGGCGTGACGTAGTAGGCCACGTGAGGCACATGCATATATGGGAGTGTACAGAGTGTACAGTGTACAGAGTACAATGGGTGGGTTCTGGAGACAGCGGGAGAACCTCGTGCGGCTGCACAAGACTTGCACTACAGTGGTGCAGCGGCGAGCAGGGCTCGCGAAGCAAGTCACGTGTTGACGCGTCCGTAGGGACTTTGCGTCCTTGGTTGAAAGCCACGACTCACACCGATTCTCAATTGGGTAGGATCGCTCCTGCGATCAACGCCAATCATTAGTTGATTCACCTGTAAGGACTTTGTGCGCGCATCAGATTTAGGAGTGGTGAGTGCCATAATGTAACAGATCATCAATCGGATTGGGTTATAAACAGAGCTAGGATGTAAAGTGTAAATTCAAGTGTAAATATTTATTTTTTTGTAAATAAATATTTTTAAATTTGAAAGCTTGTGTCTGTGTTAGCTGTGAGTATCCATGACGTAACAATATAGCAATATACGTAACAAAATTTAAAGAAGATATTAGGAGCAGTTTTAGAGAAAAACTTGATTTTATTTTTTGGAATTGCACATATTGTAAATAATATTGCTTGAAAACTAGTAAAATGAAATTGAAACAAATGTATCTGACTGAATGAAAGAAATAATTATGGAGAATAAATTTCATTGGAAGGAAAAATTTGTATTTTCAATTTTGGAGTTGTAGGAAAACGTCAAAAAAATCAATTTTTTGAAAATTTCGGAAATATAGAGTTAACAGTGAAAATAGGATCTATTACACATTTATAGGTGTATTTTAATCTATTATTACAAGAAATGTAAAGAAAAATGTTGGAGCCGTTTTTGAGAAAATTTTGAAAATGTCAGTGGGGCTTCATATAAAGTACCGCCAAAAATTAATGAATGTTTTTCAAAATCGTAGTGCTTTGACTCAGGCCACATCGATAGGGGTTTATTCAATTTGGAAAAAAGCGAGAGTAGCAAACGTGAAGGTAGCGATAAAACAGAAGACGACTCCGAAAGACGAAGGCGAAGAAAGATCTGACGAAAGAGAGGAAAAAAGTTACGGCCCAGGGATCGTTCCGTTCGCTCGATTGCATTTGCATCTGTCCTTGGCAACAAAGTTGCCTTCGCCCCCTCGCAGTTCCTATTCACCCACTCACGTCCTCAAAGAAGTTTAAAGACACGAAGAACACGGAATACGAAAGGAAGGTCGATGTACAAGGGTGGCGCGCTCTTGTAAAGAAGCTAGAGAAGAAAAACTTTTCAACAGGAAGCTCTTCAGAGCTACTTTAAACAGATGAAATCCTCTTAGGTCGCAAAGATCATTCAAACATCTGGACACTGAAGTAACTTCGTAATTCTTGATCTCGGTCAAAAGGTTAACTTTCCGTAGCTATAGAATTTCCTTTCCTTGTTACATTCAATCAATAATAACATAATAGACTTGTTTTTTACATTTAAAAATTGATTTCCCAATAATTCAATTAACCGTTATATGTAATTTCTACTGCAAGGAGAGATAGCATCTGCGTGTATGGGGGAGGGGGCCTGGCAGATGTTGAAATACGAAAACCCCTTTTAATCTACTTATCTGAGTCTCTTATTTTCTTTGCCATTCACTCCCGTTCTTAAATGGTATCGAATATCCACGCTTGTCAAAATCAATTTCGATTTAATGTCTTTTTAAATACACAAAGCATATTTTCGAAGAGAAATATATTAGTTATAAATTAAAGGAACATAAAACAAATTATGCGTATACATTAATAACGATAATAATAATAATAATAATAATAATAATAATAATAACAATAATTATTATTATTATTATTATTATTATTGTTATTATTACTTCCTGAACGAAATTTTAGCAGTATATTGTGTCTTCATATAGATATTTTTATGAGCAGATGTATTTTTCTTTTTAATAAAACAATTATTTCTACACATTTTATGGACTTATTATTTATCTTATTATCTTTTAACAATTCTGCTGCCGACTATCAATACATTCTGAAAGATTCTAAATATTTATTTGTGCTTAATATTTGCATTCGTTTTTCTCTGGTGAAGATATATTTTATCGACTTGTACTCCCTGAGTCGAGTTCGCACAAAATGGGAACATTTAGTGATAAGCAGTCTTTCAAGTTCATATTTGTTCTCCCTTTTGTGCCATGGCCACTCGTTCCCCCGATGCGAGCCAGTTGATCGCAAATAAAATTGTTAATGTCATGCGTTTATTAAATAATTCGCGAATAATTCATCCTTCAGTGAATATCTGCACACAGAGACCACTTAAATATTCTATAAATCGATGTATATGAAATAATATTTTTATCATAAAAATGTCATAATGTTATGTTGAATATTGTGTAAACTAAATGAATGGGTAATTTATTAGTGTAATTTGTAGGTGATTTCAGTGTATTTTCGTAATCTAGATTTCTAATATTTAGTGTTTTCGTATTGTTATAATACATGCATGTACCTACACATATTTCTACCTCTCTTTACCATTTTCATCTTATTAGATTTTACCTTCTTACTTCATTAGATTGTAATTTAAATTTTTACTTCGCCTTTACTTTATTGTTTCTATTTTTCATTAGTATTTTGCGAGGCCAAAGTGGAAGACTGAATTTCTATATTATTTCCAGAAATTTCTTTTATGAAAAATAATTGAAATAAATTCCGTGATGGTAGCAGATATCTTGTGGTAATCCATAATATGGTAAAGGAAATAATCTCCACAATCTTTTGCAAGATGGCTGCCACCTAACTGTAACCAGCAGGTTTTGGCGTTTTCACATTTTTTGACCGATTTGTGAACATTCATGGCAGATTCACGTTGCTTGAGCAAGATCCACTGATGATGGGAAAAGTGTTTTCCCGAAAGTTAACTCTGGAAAATTATTACAAAAAATATTAAAACTTTTGTGGAGATTATTTCCTTTACCACATTATAATTGAAATAGTTTCAAAATTCTTAATCTGCTGCAATGCCCAGATGATGTAATTTAATAAATTCCTCATGACTCGCGATCAAGAGAAGCTGTATTATTGAGAAAAGGAAACAACGTTCGGCGGCGGCAAAAATACCCCCGCGATCGCGCATGTGACCCTAAATCGCGCGAGCAATGGAAAGTTAAAATAAGTATCCGTACGTCTATAAATACAGTGAAGGGATCACTAGGATACAGTGAAGGAATCACCGGAAAACTGTCGGAATCATTCTTAAATATGCACATGTCGAAAGGGAATTATTCAATTGAATGTAAAATTGTCCTGCCGTATTATGTAGATACGCAATCCTGTGCATTGATGAACTCATTCGTAGATCTCAGGAGCCATCCCCTTTTGGCGCGAAGTCAAACAATTGAATATTGAGACACTCTTGAATCTGTGATGTAATGCTAGCAGGAAAACGGTCACAAATGAAATTATTTTATAAATATATTATGTTTTATTGTCGTAAATCTTAGTTTATAGTACTTCTGACCTGCAAAGAAAGTTTGCACAAAAGTTTCACCGATATTGGTTCACTACATTCAGCGATTCTCCTGCTGTAACTTAAAACACTTGGCTCTTTATATATTAATATTGATTATAGATAAGTATAACCGAGTCTTCAATGTTTCTTGTTTTTGATAACATCATATTATTAAAGTTATATGTATTGTGTAGGGATCCTTTTAAATTAGTGGTAAATTACTAGGATATTGTCGATTCTGTAACAAAAGTATTAAATATTCCTTTAAAATGATGTGCTATGTTAATTATCTTATAATTCTACAGGAAACATTTTCGGTGTCAACTAGTATTACGTTCTATTATTTTAAAGTTATCAGTATGATTTAAACAGTGGTTTTAGGGCCATTCCGCGTAATTAATGTTTGCTGTAAACCTGGCAAACTGTCCGATGTGAAGCTGAGAGATTTGCAATTAAATTCCGTAAATCACGCGGATTTCGTAATCTTCTTAATTAGGGCAATTATTTTGCCAATTACAAGAACACTAAGTTAAAACCCCTCAATTTATCATTCACATTGTTTTATGTACAATTCATTTAGAATCCACATTGTCATGAACTTATTATTCATCAATTTTGGGCATTAAAAGATGAACTAATTGTAAGTAGTTAATGAAGATGATGATGCTATTATATAAGAATGAATAATGATAATAGAATGTAGAAATAAGAGATTCGAAATTCCGAAGGAACGGGTTTTATACTGACTCAAATTCGGACTCGGGTTTGTGTAATGTGGTAGGATTATGATACGATATTTTACGGTTTCGAATGATCACTAGCGACGGGCATTAACAAGGTTTTTACTGCTTGAGGGTATCAGATATTGGAAGGTCGCATGTTAGATCGCAGGTCAATAACGACAGACGGTTAGACGTTTTACTATCAATCGATTTTGGTATCAGAAACCCTCAAAACATACATTCAGACTACACAACGTGTTAAGAAGAGGTACTTTCCTATATATATACGAACACAATTTATCCACGATTTTGTTACCAGTGCCCGGAAATACGAGTTTTCCAAATAAGAAATTCATCATTTTTCGGCGCACCACTATAGTACTTCCTCTTCTTACGAAACAAGATCGAGAAAGTTCAAAATGGCCATTCTACAAAATCGCATTTCTTGTACTAGTTAGTTTCCTTTGTTTTAAATGGCAGCTACCTTTCCACTTTTGCCCCACATAATCCTTTCGTGGATGCAATTAATCAGTGCTCAATGCACAAGGGTCTTCCGAGGTGTGACGGTGCAGTGACAATCGTTTCCCTGGGAACAATTTGCCTTGACGAGCCTCCTCGTCTTCCTCAATCATCTTGTTCAGCCATCCCTTAGGTCCAATTTGCTCTGCACTGCGAGTATTATATCCATGCCTGCGAATCCATCTCAGTTCTTGACCCATTGCTTTGCGTGTAGAGGTCAGTTCCTTATCTACGCAAACAGAACACAATATCAAACACAGTTGCTGCTCAGCTAAAGGAATAACAGAAGAATTAGGACTTAGAGGCGATTCACTAGAGACAGTAATTGGCTCTTTAATGCTGCACAAATAACTGTAGAATCCATTGTATGCGCTTGATTTAATTCACAACCTCAATTCTTGGGCGCACCCATCCCAAACCCCTGTTCCACCAGGTCGGCCGCAACGTTCTATTTGCAACGGTATCATTATACTATTAAAGTACACCATATAGCGCGTTTCGACCGCTCCGCTAGAGTTTCGTGGAAGTCCGCCCGTCTTCGGGAGTCTTCGCTCCCCTCCGGGTCGTGATGGTGTAAGCGGCGGTGATGCTGTAACGGTTAGCGTACTGGACTGTTGTACCCAAGTTGGCGGGTTCAAACCCGATCGAAGCCGTGGATTTTTGAGGGCGATAAAATCCTTCGTACGCCTTCTTTCGGAGGGGAAGTAAAGCCGGTTGTCCCATGTTCGTAGATTTACTTGCATGTAAAAGATCCTCAAGCATAAATGACGCCTCTGAGCTAAATTCAAATCGCCTGTTTCTCGCCCAAGAAATACCTCCTTTCTCTACTAGTTGGTGAAAGGAGCGTAGCGAAATTTGCGTGGTCAGACGGAAGAGCGGGCCTGATGGCCCGAGTCTCGCCACGTAAAATAAGGCAAATTCAATTCAATTCAACCATCACCAAACGCTGAGTCGTAATTGACTCTCCGGTGTGAACGGTCCCGCGGATTCCGACGCAGCGTCTAGCGGGGAAGTTTCTGTGCCGCACCCGCTACGGATTTTCCGCGCCGGTCTGTGGGAGATTTAACTGGTCGTAACCTTTGCGATTAAATTGCACGGGATGTTTAAAGACGAATCCTTTTATTCGTGTATATATTTATTTGCCTTCTTCATCTATTCAGACAGGAATAGGAACGCATTCTACCTATGGTGTAACCTCTCCCCAATCCGACCGGTTGTGAGCTAGTCTGCGCTGTTCTTCTTCGCCCTGCTCTGCCCTAGACTGCTCCTGCTCAAACACACTGTCCCTTTCCAGCGTCCTCGCCTTTAGATTCTCTTAATTGTTACTTGCAATGTTAATTGTCTCAAGAGAACAGATTGTAAATTAGCACTATAGAAAAAATCTATGAAGCCTGCATTTCGTGGCAAAAGGTATACCAAAAAAATGTTTCCAACAGTTTACCTGCAAGTGTTTCATTTAAAAAAATTAAGAAATGATACGGATTTCAGTTCCGGCACAGATGATGTTAATATTTTATTTCATGTACGAGTAAATATTTAACTTAGAGAGTTAGAAAAGTGTCTTCGTTGTGTATGTGAATCAACTGTAAATATAACATAAGTGTGAATAAATGGTAGGTTTAGTCTGTGATAATACGCAAGTATTCAAATTTAATTCATTTTTAACTTAAAACTTCATTTCCCGCAAGCTTGAGTTTTACTTTCACATGTATGTACGTATAAACGGACTAATATACGTAGAATAGAAATAGGTATGTAATGCTGTGAAAAATCTATTTGGAGATCTCAATGGAAATACACGTTTTGAATTCCTCTGATACCAAAAAAAATGTTTTGTTTCAAAACAAGCGTCCATCAGTCTGTGTCTGTTTATTCGTCTGGTGCATGTGAACAACTATGTCTAAACTAAGTCTAAACTATGCGTACAATTTTTTCCAAACTGAATAAATCTCTGTCGATGTAGACTCACTCGAAAGTCTGCGATTTTGAAAAAAAAAATCATTAATATTTGGGAGTACTTAACGTGAAGCCACTGAGACATTTTCAAAATTACCTCCAAAATTACCCCAAATTAAAAAAAAATAATTAAAAGAATAGGTCAAAAAACACTCAGAAAGAAGGCATAGGTCCGTTGTCCAATGATAACTGCGATTTTTCAATAACTTCTTAAGTGTTAGCTTATTCCTGCCATTTCGAAAGATAGAGATTTTCCTTTCATGTGTAATTTTTACTCGATAGCTCTTTCATTAAGAACATGCTATTTTTTTGAAACTTTCAAGTTGATATAGCGTAATATGTCGTGCAATATGTGCAATACAAAAAATTAGCCAAAACAAGATAAATAAAATTAACAAAACGGCTCCAATCTCTTTCTTTAAAATTTTGGTAGGGGTAGTGCTAAATATACTCTATAAGATGACATTATTGCTCTATTCTTTTGTTTTGTTTCTAATTACAAAAATATAATTTTATTCACTTGTCTCTCACGTGGTAATATTAACATTATTGACAATTTGTTCACATTACTACATGTATGAGTACATGCGCTTTGAATGATGTCATATAAAGTTTCTCGAAAATTCAATTATAGAAATTCGCAAGGCATTTTTAGAAACGCTAAAACGCTATTTTCTGAAAAGAGGCTCCAGATTTTTTCTTCAACATTTTTGTACGGATGGTGCTTAATTATTTTTTGTATTCATTTTTTGCCCCTTCTTTCACGATTTTGATATGTACATTTCCAGCAATTTGTTTGCATTATTGCATTTGTGACTGAAAGTGCTTAAAATAACCTTTAATAAAAATTTCGAAACCTCAGAACGTTTCTGTGAAAAATAGCTTTAAATTTTGCGTTTAGTCTCGCTTGACCGCCATTTTCTTAAATACGGCTTGAAAAGTTTAGACGAGAATTTTCTTATGGGACTCATTTTTGAATCCGTCCTATACCTTCAGTATTAAAGTCTGTTATTGATTTATAAATACTATTTACTGCTCAATATTAGCACTTTAAATGATGTCATTCATTAAAAAAAATAATAGTTGTCGAAGAATAATATTTGTAGGAGAAGACATTTGGGAATACTGCGCGCATTCTCATTATTTTTTGAATTTGCCCCATCCTACTTAGGAACTGGTCTCTGTCCCAATCTGACTTCCTATTTTGACTCTTCCTCAATGATCTCGCGAGACTGAGCTTAGCGTCAATGCTACGATTATCTAGATGTAAGATCATGGTTTTACCTGCAATTGGTCTTATTCTCCTTCAATATTCTTAAAGTAATATTTCGACTCTACTATTAGTAAACACAAAAAATTATAATATGTACCTTAGTCGCCTATAGATGGTAGCGGCCATATATGGAGTATGTGGCAATTCCAAAAAGCTAACCCAGACTACAGAAATTAGAAAAATTCCTAGAACGAGAAAGTCTGTGTCATTCAATTGGTAGAAATGGTTTGCATAGTAACTCAAGAAATAATTAAGTTATATAAATGAAATTTTGTTCATAGATGCAATGACATCATAAACACCATTCAGTACAATGTTTTCTCCGTCATCATAGGTATTAATATATATATGATTAAAATATTTATAAATTAAAGTTAAAAATTCTAGTGAATGATGTATATCTGAATATTAAAAAAAATAAAAATGATTGTAAAAAATCAAGTGGTAATATGTTCTATAATTTTTTCAGGAATTTTGTTATAAGCAATAGTGCATAACAAAGAACAATTAATTAACATTAAAAGCAAAAAAAATGTTTCATAATAATTTTTTAGCTTTCAAGACAAAAATATGATTTCATTAAAAAAAGGTATAGGCAAAGATATATATCCCCCTTTAAATAATACAATAAAATAATAGTAGTATTAATAATAATAGTAGTAGTAGTAGTAGTAGTAGTAGTAGTAGTAGTAGTAGTAGTAGGTGTAGGTGTAGGTTGTAAGTAGTAGTAGAGGTTAGTAGTAGTAGAGGGATATAGTAGTAGTAGGTGTAGTAGTTAGTGTAGTAGTAGTTTAGATCGTAAGTAGTAGTAGAGGAAGTGTAGGTAGTAGTGAGGGTAGTAGGATAGTAGTCAGAGTAGGAGTAGATAGCAGTAGTAGTAGGTGTGTAGTGGTAGTAGGTGTAGTAGTTTGTAGTAGTTTGTAGTTGTAGTAGTAGTAGTAGTAGTAGTAGTAGTAGTAGTAGGAGGAGGAGTGGAGGAGGAGGAAGTGGGAGGAGGAGTAGGAGGAGGAGGAGAGTAGTGAGTGAGTGAGGAGTGAAGGTAAGGATAAGTAGGATAGTAGGAGTAGTAGTCAGTAGGAGTAGTGTAGTGTAGTAGTATAGTAAGAGAGTAGTAGTAGTAGTAGTAGTAGTAGGTGTAGTAGTAGTAGGTGTAGTAGTAGTAGGTGTAGTAGTAGTAGTGTAGAAGTAAGTAGTGTAAGTAGTAGTAGGTAGTAGTAGTAGTAGGTAGTGTAAGTAGGATAGTAGTAGGAGTAGTAAGTAGAGTAGTAGTAGAGTAGTAGTAGTAGTAATAGTAGTGTAGTAGTAGTAGGAAGAGTAGTGAGTAGAGTAGTAGTGTAGTAGTAGTAGTAGTAGTAGAGTAGTAGTAGTCAGTAGTAGTAGTGTAGTAGTAGTAGTAAGGTGTAGTAGTATAGTAGTAGTAGTAGTAGTAGTAGTAGTAGTAGTAGTAGTAGTAGTGTAGTAGTAGTAGTAGTAGTGTAGTAGTAGTAGTAAAGTAGTAGTAGTAGGTAGTAGTAGAGGTAGAGGAGAAGAGGTGTAGTAAGTAGTAGTAGTAGTACGGTGTAGTAGTTGTAGTCAGTAGTAGGTGTAGTAGTAGTAGTAGTAGTAGGTGTAGTAGTAGTAGTAGTAGGTGTTGTAGTGGTAATAAAGAGCGCGTAATTTGATAATGTTGCAATTTATTAAACGTACTAGGTGTGCTCATGTCAGGTTCCGAATGTTGTAGTCGCATGATCTGACGTCAGTCGTCTATCCTGTTTATTTGTGTAACCTTACGCAGATTGAAATGAACTCTCTTACCGCCTCTGATCCATGTTTAGCACATTGATGAGGGAGCCAGACCAATGTCATCAATGGTTGTGGGTATTTGATAGTCAAGTAGCGGCCGCTCACATGATCTCAAATGTTCACAAGCGCGGAAACTCGCACGTAGGACCACCCAGAGAATTTGAAGCTTCCAGTTTGAACACGTCATTACATTCTCTATGACCGAGCACGGATTTACTCGCCCGGCAGTCGTTACTCTGCTTTGCTCCAGTGTGGATTGTCGCACAAAATCTCAACCGCGGCGGGCAAGGGAGATAGTTGAGAGCGGACATTTTTCTCTCGATAAGACATTGACACCAGACACACAGCGTACACAATGAACATATTTTATCTAATTCAAATTTGTTAACCGACTGAGTTAGCTCCGGGCAAGCATTCCCGTGCAAAGGTGATTTTGCAACCAAACATTTGAGTCACCAACCAATTTCTAGGACCAAGTTTCTTATTTTTGTGGATATCCGAAAGCCGGTAAGAAACTGGATAGACGTTATTAAGGAAAATGACGTATGAGGCGTTAGGGTTTGCGAATTTTTCAAAAACAAAGCTTTCATTGAAAACGCTTATGACCACTGTATTGACCATGGTATTTCGTGCTAGAACGCTGGTTTTAGAACAATATGCCTCATGTTCATAATTCAAACATTTGACTGGTACGGGTCGGTGAAATTTGTATTTTCTGTTGAACAAAGTGTCAAAATCTTACAAATTTTAAAACATTACAAAAGGTACTATTTGTAACGTCAATAATAAATTAAGTTATGAAAATATGTGCTGTTACATTTCCTTAGTATACTATACGGTATATATAGTGTAGATAATATAATATAAGGAGGTAGTAGTGCAATAATCTCAATAATACAAAAACACATTTTAGGTCAAAAAACCGCGTTTAAGGTTCTTTTTCACCTTTTTTGTGACACGCACACACACATATTCACACCCATCATGACTAGGGTCTATTTCCGTTGTTTCGAAGATATTTAATCCGAAAATATGTTTGTTTGACTTTGAATGTATTGGTGGATGGCGGATGTATGTGTTACGTATAACTGATAGATTAGTACATTTAGAAACTCGGTAAATATTCTAGGGATAAGATCTAGTGTTCAGTTGCGGAGATCATATATTTATTTTAAATTTTGGAGATGTTTTACAAGAAGCCTCTGTGACATTGTCAAACTTTTCTGTAAAATACCTGAACTCATTATTTTTGCCTCGAATATAACAAAATGCATTTATAAATATGGTATAGTTTTGATTTTAATTATCACCTCTTAAATTTTGAAAATTTTAAGTTTTCCTATTATTTTTTAATCTGCCATACACCGTCAGTATTGAAGTGAGTTATTGCTCTTTAAATGATGTCATTCATTAAAAAAAAAAAAAAAGTTGTCGAAGAATAATATTTGTAAGAGAAGACATTTTGGAATACAGCGCATTCTCAATAATTTTCGAATTTGTCCCATCCTACTTAGAAACTGGTTGCTGTCCCGGTCTGATTTCCTATGTTGACTCTTCCTCGCGAGACTAAGCTTAGCGTCAATACTACGAGTATCTAGATGTAAGAAAATGGGTTTACCTGTATGCTTTTACATGCGTGTTTCCGAGACAGTCAGAAATAATGGTAGAAATGAAGAGAGGGGTGAAGAGAGAGTGCCACACCATGACATGAGAAACAGCCGACATGCCTTACAAACGCAGACATGCCTTACACACATTCTCTTGCGCCACCCGAACACATCAGAAATGATAGGAATTTTCTTGAAAGATAGGCAGAAATGCGAAACACGCTCCAACACCCATGTAAATACTCATGTCTATTACTAGAACCACCCCTGTTACCGCACCCTTTCCTTTCTACCACAGTCGTTTGGATTGGACTTCCAGTCCTCACGGTGAGAAAGATCTGTCAGGTAAATATTCTTGCCCAATCCGCGATCTTCAGAAACGTTCTCACAATCGCACCATTTTTTACCGCCCACATCCACAACCATCTAGTCACCATGGTGCTACAGGACCGTCAACTAACTCTGCAATACAGTGAAGAAATGAAACCAGCAACACAAGGAAAAACATTTATTTTCCTGAGCAAAATGAATTGACGTGTTTTTACATTCACAACTCGCGATTAAGCAAGTTTTTTTAAACGAAAAAACGGATTACGTCTCCGGCAAAATTCGACACAGAATTAGAGGAGCTTTTGTGCATAATCGTTTTAGCGTTACTCTTCCAAAGAAGGTGAATATTGGTAATAGTTGAGCAACGTCCAAATACCGCTGCAGCTCGGTTCCCGTCAAGGTCTTTCTACCTTCAATACACGTTCTCCCGTCAAAGCGTCTATTCCTTTTTCAATACCACGAAACGGGAACGTTCGATCAAAGACGAAACACGACGAGCACGGAACGTATTGAGAAAGAGATGTGCATACTTTCGGACCGGAAAGAGGCTATTTGTAGTCGGTGACATGGGAACAGGGAGAGACTTCCCGAAAGTTCTGCCCTTTTCTCCTCGAGATCTCTTCTTTCATCGTCCAATATCCCTAAATTGATGGATCCCGTTTAGAATTTTGAGAGGAAATAAGTTTAGTCGTTCAGCTTGAGAGTCGGTGGGTTTGTTTAACGAGAAGATGGATTTTATTTCGCAAGAAATTCAAAACAGTATCAAAGAAGCTTTTGTACGTAAATGTCACACCGTTACTGTCTCACACCAGGTGAACAAATATTGCATAAAGTTCCAAGAGAGAGAGAGAGAGAGAGAGAGAGAGAGAGAGAGAGAACAAAAGAGCGAATAATAAAGGAAAACGCAATTAAATTTAATAAGACACCGCGGAAAATTTCAGACTTTGAAATGTTTCATCCTTATTATTGTAATTAAATAAACAAGTTTACTTCGCAGCTATGTTCGTAGCAAATGACACATGAGTAGACGTAAGAAACAGAAATGTATACAAGTAATGTGTAATATAAAGTGTATTCAAAATTGTGGGTAAGTAGACTTAAGTTCTAAGAGATGATAGTTCATGATAAAAATGGCAGGATAATTATAACACTTTTTTGTGGGAAATTCAAACGCAGTTATTTGTATATCTCTACATTAGTAATTCTTTATGAAATATACCAAGTTTCAGCAATTATCGTGACATCTAATAGATCGAAAACTGCATACTAAAATATGACATGGAACAAAATCAGAGGTATATTATCATGATTAAAATGCCCTGAATGCATGAAAGGGGAAAAGGTTTTGAAACGTGTAGTGTAGTCTGATTGTGCTGCCCGTATTTTGTGCTGAAGGCAAAGCGCAACAGGATGTAGAGTATCACACAAGTCGCGCTATTATTCATGTATCCTCTTTTTTCTTCCTCATAAAAAACCTTATAGAGAAAATATTATTTGAGTCTTAGATCAGGTTACTGCAAAGGTCGATTTCGTATGACCTGGTTCATCTAATCCCTCTTTATAATAAATAAAATAAAAAATTATAACTTCGTAAATATATTTAAGGTTAATTTGTTTTCAGTAGATCACAATAAAACGCCCCTGCGATATGCGCACGAATATTAGGTCTGATGAACTTTCTCGATGCATATTATCATACACGACTTTTTCTCCTTCGCTGTCTCCATCATCCTTCATATATCTCTTTGTATTTTGTCTAGTTTTTTTTTTCACTTTGTTCATTATATAACTTAGAAGTCGAAAAAATTCCGAAAACAATGAAAGTGTTTCAATTTTAAGTGAACAAAATGAAGTATTTAATTGTGTTTTTCAACCTAATCTCATACTCCGGTTATCGACGGAATTAAAAAGATCAGTGAGTCACTGCTTGTGTACAGCTGACGTTATACAACAGAAGAGCAACAAGAAAGACACCGCTCGTCATTATATACTTGCTGTTTACGAGTAGCGATATTGAAAAGCAATTTTTTCATATTCTTCGGCTGTTGTACACCATTCAACGTTTTTGCAGTATCCACGAGGAATATTTTTGTAAAAATAATTTATTGCTGTGTTATACTCCTTTGGTAAGCGCTCATGAATTATAGCAGACTCACTGCGTTTTAAGAACACTATATCACCTTGTGAGAGTCAATTTACGAGATCTGGTGTAATTCTGCGTTGAAGGATTTTGATCCAGTAGCAAGATTACCATCCTACAGGGAGCTCGACAGTTCATGTAGCTCCTCTTTACTACGTATAACGTTCTGCAAGTGGTATTGACAGAATCAGTGCGCCTAATGGCATCACATACAGTTCAAAAAAATACTTAAAAACGACAAAATTGAAGAAAGAGATTTTTATGCAAAGTCTGTGGGAAAAAATTGCTTTTTGAAAAAGATAATGTACATTGTTTTGAAAAAACGTGTAGTCGTTCGTCGTATTGTCGTACAGGTTTCTCACCAACAAAGGGAAAAATAAAAATTAAATGAATAATATGAAAAGTAATTAATTTAATTTTTATAAAAAATTCTTATTAAAATGCCAATACTAATTCTATTTTATCTTTCTCGCATTTTACTTAATTCTATAAGTTGTACACTCAATGTATTTATTATATTTCAATGTATGCGTATACGTTCAATGTATTCAAATATCTCAATGTATTTCTGCATTTCGTAAATCTATTTTCTTTCTTATATTCGATCAGATTGGAACGCTACAGTGGAATATCAGTTTGGAATGCTACAATGATTCTCCAACAATTACTCTACAACAATGCCTCGAGGCTCATTTATGTGATTAACGATTTGTTGGGACATGATTTACCTGCATGAAAATCTTAAAATTTCAACGTCCCCATACTGCCTGTCGAATTTTGCAATTCTTAACATAAGCCGGATTCTCCTCAAAACCAGCGTTCTACCACAAAATTTCATGGCGAATACACTAGTGTTAAACATTCGATTTTCCATTGAAAGCTTAGTTTTCCAGCAAATCGCGAGAACGTACGCCACAAACACCAGTTTCATCAAAAAATGCAATGTAGGAATTTGCAACTTTAAAAAGTTTCTTCATATACAAAATATTTATTTTATATTCACACAAAAGGGCAACATTAATAAATTCTCCTGTGCAAATCTTACTGCTGTAGCGTTAAGAGTTTAGAAGAGAGAGCTAATTGAAAAAGACCATAATTTTTAAATTTTCGAAATCTCGAAAAAACACTTTCAAAGAAATACTCATAAAGGGAAAATGTATCGTTTGAACGAGGCAAATGATGACATTTTCTGAAACGACATAAATTTTGAACCTAGATATTGCCCCAGAATATGTATGTTTGTTGCAGAGTTTCAGAGATATGAGCACTTCTTTTTTGTCTTAAAAAATTAAACGTTTCAACGACTGGGCGGATTTTTAGATTTTTGACATATGCCGGATTCTTGCCGGAACTAGCGCGAAATTTCATAGCGAATCCAGTGCAAACAGCCAGGGCTATTGCGGGACTTGAACTCACGACCCTTCCGACCGAGGCGCTGAGTCTGCACACGCTCTGGCCCCCCTCTTCGGCCATCCAGGTCGACACTCATACTAATATAAAAAATATGTTTATACAATGAAAATCAAATACAAATCTACAACGTGATTAACTTAATGCTATGAAAGTCTCTTTGAAGAGATGATGGTTTCTAATTTCGGTTCGTTCACTCTCTTCCGTCAACTACAGAGAAATTGAATCGGTAAACTGTAGCTCTCGTCTCGTTTAGAAAAAAATATCATCTTCATCGAATCCCTCTCTCCAAACTTTCCTTCCCGTCCGCTTGAGTGCCGTCACGTTGCCAGCGTTCGCGACCCAAGGGACCTTTAAGGCAGATGAATAAAAAATAAGGGAAACGTGTTGCCGGGCACAATCTTGACGCATGTGTTCCCAGATTGTGAAATATTCTTGGTTGTTAAAAGTGTATAGCGGCGTATATCCATTCAGTAGAAAGCAGAGTTTGCATTTGCAAACGGAAGTTCCTTTCGTAAATGACATGTATTGTGCCACTGGAGAGTCGTTTATTTCATGAGAAACTCGTGTACATAGAACACGAGTATTAAAGGAAAATATATTTCCTTTCTCAAGTGAAAAAAGTCTCTAGTAAAAAAAGTATATTAGGGAATGCACACTTCTTTTGTTTAAATATTTAGAGTAATGAGAAAACAAACAGCAATATATACGTGTAGGCTAACGTAGAAACAGAATGAAATTTTTTTGACAATAAAATAATTTAGCGAACACATTTGTTTGCAGTATCATTATCAGATATATCATTTCTATCTTTATCAATTCTATGATATCGCAAAAATATTAATTTATCAAAACATTGCTATTACCTACGTATTATGTGTTTTAAAATAATTTGGACATTTTGATCATGAAATCTACACAATGCACTGTTCTGTGAGATTGTTTTCATATTTTCATGTCAGACTGATTTTACAACCCAAATAACGTAAAGAATATTTAAATTTTAAATAGTACATGTACTACGTGTAGTTTTCACTGACACTATATTAAACAAATAATGAAACTGAATTGCACATGCTATTCATACAGCTTTCATACAATTTGTTTTACAAAATTTTTCTTAACTCTCACATAACACTTTTTAAATGATTTATTACTAATTATGTGATAATTAAATGATTTAAATTATTTTTTGCAGTTAGTCTTGAGAATTTGTAATGACTAGGCCAAAATATAACAATTTAGGAACATCCTAATTATTTCAGTACTATTATTTTACAAAGATTAGTCATAGAACGGTATTCATAAGTAGGTCAATAACAACCAAGCTGGGTGGACATGTGAACTCACCCCCGAAACAGGTCTATTTGCACTGTCCCGGTGTCCGCAGGTTAGGAAGAATGTTTTTTGCATTTTTCATTTCATCTATTTTTCGACCTGTTGGATCCGAGAAAATCTAGTAGGTTTGATGATCAGGAAAGTAGGGTGTGTTCGTGATCATATGGATGTCCGTGATTAGGGAAAGCTGAATAATTTTAAGGTTTTCGGCATTTTGCACTGGAAAGTTCTCATTTATTTCTCCAACAATTGTTCCCCTGCATATCTTATGGAGCAGAGAATGTGTGTAGGAGAGAGTGAGTCCTGGGACAAGGGGTCTGAAACAGCCCCTTATCCCATTCTTCTAACTCATGTGCTTTTGACTAAAATGGCAAATTTTCGGATTTCACACTGTTTCTCAAACGAAACTGAGTGGCAATCGATACTTGAATTAATTTAAAAGAGTTTTGGAATGACGCTACATTTGAGTAATTCACGCGATTATTTCGACCATCAATCATACCAATCTATATTGGAAACCCTCGCCAATGCGTAACGCATATAAATGGTTCGTATTCATTTCAAGATGGTGTGCATGGCTACCTTTTTGTGAGGTTGTGACACTAATTATTTTTCCATACCACCAGCTTGAGGTTTGTATGAAAATAAAAATTATTTATGTAGATAGAATTCAAAAAACCTATAATCCAAAATTTATATTAAAATAAATACTTTTCATACGGATCATTGTTAATTAAAATTTGGTAGTATTTATTTTAATTATTATTACTACTTTTACTCATTCTTTTGACTTGCTCATCTATCCATTACGAGGAAGGAGGATTACTATTTACTTTCACACTTTTTCTCATATCGTTTGGATTCGAGAAGAAACAAGAACTAGTGCGTATGTTACGAAACGAAAATAGCACTTGGTACGAGTGTATCAACTTGTAGGGGAACGAACAATTGAATAATCTAGTAATATAATTGCTTTCTCAGGAGGCAGGTTTGTTTTGGGTAGATACCAGCTAGGATTCGAAAAAGAAGGACGCATGGCGATTACGTCGTGATATTAAAAGTGAAGTTTTTGTGGCGGAGGCGGCTCTGGCTGTGACATCAAAAGTCGTGGAGGCGGCGCCGATGGCCTCGACAGGGACGCTTGCGACTACACAAAGACGTGTAGGTTCATGAGATACATCTCGGCCTCTTCTTTGAATGGAGCCTGCTGTCTCAAATTAAGCCATCCTTGCCATCCCCTTCAAGAAGTAGCTGAGCGATTACGCCCGCACTCACATCATTCCGCGCCCAATGATGGCAAAATGGCCTAAGTGCAGCGACGTATGGATTTTTTATATGCACTAAATTAATGGCACTTGAGTATCACACCTATGAGCTCGCGCAGTCAGCGGAATTCGCAGAACAACGAAACGTTGTCTCCGGAGCAGGGTTGCCAGATTGGGCGGAATTCCGCTTTTTGGGCTGAAAAACGGCTCTCTCTCACGGGACAAAAATTGATTTTGCAGAATACCACTCAACGGTTGGAAATGCATCATAAGTAAGTGCGGTTTTGGGCGGGTTTTCAGATTACGACAAAACTTTCAAACAACAACCACAACGACGTTGACAGTGAGTTTGATTTCTTTAGATTTTTACATTACATATTATTTTTCAATAATCGCTTGTTAATTCATGCACTTTTTTCTTTGAAAAGTGAATAATGTTAGTTTGTAGACCTCTCAGAAAAGGGTGCGCTCTAAACGTCATACTCATTTGTCGTGCCCAAAATGAATTTATATCAGTTGGCAATACTTGGAGTTAATTCCAGAACACGCCATTTAGAATTGTTCATATTTTGGAAGTGAAGTTTTACTGCCAGAATTTTCCTTTAATCCGTAGGGAATAAGCATGCATATGTAAGCATTTCTGTGATCTTTCTTTGCGCGGATATTTAAGAGAAGCAAGGGGAGTAATAACGGGAAAGTGGGCACATTATTTTATCCCTTAAAGTATTCCATCTGTCGCAGTCATAAGAATAGTAATAACTAAATTTTAATTATTAAGATATAACTCATTATTACAAAAATTATACGTTTTTATATAAATATGATTAATTACAATGTTCTCAAACAAAAAATAAAACTAAACATGCATTTCGTAGGATCACTATCTCAAAAAACTTCTAATATAATTATTTTAATACCAAATTCAAATTAACCGCATTGAATGTAGAATTTTTCTTAATGGGCAGAATTGGGCGGTTTTACATCCATACAACGGCGAATGTTTGTACGAAGTATCGAGTGACCCTCCCCCGGAGAGCAGAAAGTTCGAAGTGGCAATTAGAATAGTAATGAATTAGTTCGCTTGTCTGCCTTCCCACGAGAGCTATCGCTCCTACTCCTATACAGACATAACTTTTGATTCGTTCAATTTGAACAACGGGTAACGGAGTGAGTAGTTAGAAGTGGACATTTTAAAATGTTGGTTTACACTGAAGAGAGTACCCTCTTCTCGTAGCTCGGGTTGCCGAAAACATTCGGTAAAATAATTTATTCATTGAAATAATTATTGCGAACCATGTTTTAATATTAGGCGAAAGTATTCAAAAAGAAGACTTTGCCCTTTATACACGATTTCCACTCTTCCTTTGGATGATCTCTTTCGGCTGTTTCGGGGGAGCGAACGTGTGTAGGCTCCCTAAACAACTTTTCAGTTGTTCATCGAAAGGAAGCGCCTAAGTCGGGTCTTAGAGAACAATAAATCTTTATTTTATAGAATGTGCATGTCTCTATGAAAGTAGAAATATGATAGTAGTCAATTCTAGGAGGTATTATCTACATACACATTATAGTATTTTTGTCATCGAGACAAGCTATTGACGATTATTCACTTCATCATACTTCCAAATATTCCCAAGAGAGGGGCAAGACGTTTCCACAACGAGAGTGGAAATATTGGGACCGTGTTAGAACGAGGCCACCGACGCAACATCTTTTTATTTCCACGTTTCCAGGCCACTCAGTCACGTGCTCTGTTCGTACGCGCCGGGTGCGGTTCTTCGCGCACGAAAACCTGTGATATACGACGCGTGTGTTAGGCCGTTTCCTCCCATTCGCCCAAGCGACGTTGATGGGCGCCGAGAGAGGCGCTGTCATATCGTTCGTGCGGACGGCTGTATCCTGCTCGGCGGGGTGGGGACACGGCTTTGGAACTGAGTGGGTGGGGGAGACGCGGGGATGGCGGG
>BOPP01000033.1:10226847-10239214 GCA_017312745.1 Gryllus bimaculatus | reverse complement strand
GGCGGGCCGGGGCTGAGAATTGGGTGGGGTATGAAAATAAACTGGACGACTGGGGATGTGGTGGGGGAGGGGCCAGCCCTGGGAGAAGGAAGGGGAACCGTGATCTGGAATGGGATGGGGAAGGAAGGAGGGACTTCGACCGGGCGTGGGGGAAGGCTTGGTGAGGGGGGTGGAGGCGAGTGGCGTTCTAAAGAGCTGTCGCGAGGGCGGAGTCGGGCCTGGGGATGGGGATAGCTGTGTGTGGGGAATGAGTGAGGGCGGGAACGGGAAGTTGGCTGACAAATGGAGACCTCTAGCAGAACTTGGCATCTCTCGCTTCCTCCCACTATTTCAGTTTTTGTTATACTTTTCCTTGTTCTTTTGACATCTTCACCATTTGACCTCCATCTCTTTTCGCTCCCTCCGTCCCCCTTCTCTCTCTCTCTCTCTCTCTCTCTCTCTCTCTCTGCCTCTCCCTGTCTGTCTATTTGACTCTTTCTGCGTCTCTTTCTCTCTCTGTCATACTCTCTCTATATTCTCTCTGTGACTTCACTCCGATATTCTTTTTGTCTCTATCTCTCTCCAATATTGCTTTTCAACCCAGGTCAGACGATCTTCTGATATTAGGTACTTGTAGAACATATTGAGGGAAACTTTTGAGATCTTGGGGCACACCACATATCGGAATGTAACTTCAGTATATAGACCTGCGATGAGGATGAAGAAAAGGTTCGCGAGCTCAGCGTCATCCATTGTTTAAGTTTCCTGCTACTCAGTTATCCAGCTGGAATTGATTGATTGGTTGATGATCAAGTATTCACGATTGTTTCTTTTCTCTAGCTTATCTATTTCGAAGTAACGTACAAACTACAATTATAATGTACAAATTATAATGTAAATAGTAGTAACACCTAACATCACAAGTTAGGAGAAATTCTGATTAACTCATCTGAGTCCCATAACGTTTACACAGAATTACCTGAACGTCTCCGAAGGAAATTATCTTCAGTGTTATATTTATTGTGTAGACTAAGTTTTCACTAGCGTAATTTAGATTTTTCTCAAATTTGTATTTAAAATTAGCGTGCGCCATGTACAAACGCCCAACACTAATTACGGACGGTATGTGCAGAAGCTCGCTTTCGAAAGTCTAATTTTATCTTTTTGTTTTGAGTTAATTTGAACAGGGAATTATTACAAAGCTTTGTTACACAAAGTTACAGTAAATAACTTCTAAGTAAAATTGCAAGACCAGAAAATGTTACTCAGGTTCCGTAATTGAAGTAGTTTAATGGTATGATATCGTATGTAAGATCATACATTTTTAAAAGTTCTTTGGAAACACAAACAAACACCTCTTGATTTTATATTTTGATCTTTTGATCTAACCATGGCTTTAAAATGACGTAGATTCACAATGGATATCACACATGATATTATTTCAAAAGTAATGTACTTCCGAAAATAAGAAAATGCCTCATAAAACACGTTTCTTTCTTCTTTCATCGCTTTTCAAAATATTATTTTTCAATCCGAACATTTTCACAAAGAAACATTTAGTACTTGGTCCTTTACCATTATGCTTTATCTTCAGTATCATGGGCTTTCTTAGAAACCTATAGCAATGTGTTTTTCAAATTTTGATTTTTTATTTATAGACTCGTTTGGAAGGAATAAAGTTCTAACCACGAAAATTAGTGAAATATGAAACCAGGAATTTATTGCAAAAACTATTCACTAGCGTTGTGTTTATGTAACGATGTGTAAATTATGCTATACGGTTTTAATTTACAAATTCCGAATAATTTGAAAAACTTACTATTTAATCAAGTTAAAAAAAGCCTTTCAGCAAGTACAACGTTTCCTGTAAGCACTAACCCTTCATTTTTTTCTGCAAACCGAATTAATAATAGAACTGTAACAGATCTCACCACCATCCCAAATTTATTTAACATTTTATTACAGATTATGGAACAACACTAGACGCAGGTACTAGAAACAGGTTATCATTCTTGGCTGGTTAGAAAAAATCCATCTCGCATGAAAATATTACCCACAGATGTTCGTGACAAACTTTTTGGAAAAAAATGGAAGAATAAGAAATAATTATGATTAAATGCTGGAAAAACCTTGAAATGTAGGAGACATTTTCCCCTAATTCTCGTCTCCACAATACCTAAGCTTTATCACTGTGTTTGATTACGTAATATCTCAGCCCAATACGTTGAATATCTGATCTATTCAAAACTTACTTGGAAAGCACACGGAACGATTGCTAAAGAAAAGTGAACTAAAATGTTAGAATTTTACAAATTACTTAATAATACAAAGCCTCAATTAATTAA
Organism: Gryllus bimaculatus; assembly: GCA_017312745.1. NCBI lineage: Eukaryota > Metazoa > Arthropoda > Insecta > Orthoptera > Gryllidae > Gryllus > Gryllus bimaculatus. The sequence continues at coordinate 10,236,890 of BOPP01000033.1, read as the reverse complement.
TAAAAACTGAAATTTGATTACTCATTCACAATTTTATAAGATCCTTGTCGAGTAATGCCATTACGCGTTACATCCGGTATACACATCCCAACATAATTGCTGAGAGGGAGAGTAAAAATCTTGACGTAACAACGACGACTAGCTGGAGTACAGACATATATTTAAATCAATTACAAGGCACCGGATTTTACTGAAATACGAACGTACCAAAGGTATTTGAAAAATTTAGTCTATACTCCAACATTTCTCGGAGCGGCCTCTTTATAAACTCGCGAGTCAGAGGCCGGTCTGCATTCACATTCTCTGGCCGCCGTTTCGAGCGAACTCTCAGAACACCACCTCTGCGATCCAGCGCTCGGCCATGCCTTCATTCCCAAATGCTGTCGAGGGCGAGGTTCTTAGCACCGCAATCGTTTCCGGGCCACTGGAGTCGATATTACATTGCGCCCGCCAGCAGCGCTCCAACGACGCCCGGCATTCTCGCCAACCACCTGGTCACGCGCCGCCGCCCCCGCCGCAATAGACCCACCGCCCACGCCTCCGCGCCGCTCCCCAGCGACCGACCCGGCGCCACCCTCGGCGACGTATTTCCTGGCTCTGCCGTCTAACATCTTTCACGTCTTCGCCACATGCCCGACTTCCAACGCCGTTCCCGCCACCTTCGCCTCTCGCGTCTTCGCCTCGCCTCCGCCCCTCCCTGTCCATGCAACCAACTGTACACTCATTACCGTCCCTTCCTGACGGCGAACCCGATCGAAGTCGTGGATTTTTAAGGGCGAAACAATACTTCGTACGCCTTCCTTCGGAGGGGAAGTAAAGCCGGCTGTCCCATGTTCGTAGATTTACTTGCATGTAAAACATCCTCAAGCCTAAATGACGCCTCTGAGCTAAATTCAAATCGCCTGTTTCTCGCCCAAGAAATACCTCCTTTCTCTCCTAGTTGGTGAAAGGAACGTAGCGAAATTTGCGTGGTCAACGGAAGAGCGGGCCTGATGGCCCGAGTCTCGCCATGTAAAATAACGCAAATTCAATTCAATTCAATTCCTGTTTGACGCCTTTGCCCTGATTCCCACCTTCACCATCTCCTCCTTTGCCCGCGCCCAGCCCATGGGACCATCTCAGCACCCGACGCCATTCTATCGCCCACCCCTTCACGTCAGCTTCGCCCCGCCCCCAACGCATGCTACCACCACGGCATCCGTCGCCACCCCCTTCTTCACCGTTCCCGGCTCGTTGTTGGTCGCCAAGCATTTTTGATGCCTTCGGCACAGTCACGACACGCACTGCCGATCCCGCCACCTAATGTGTCAAATGGCCCAGTGCCTGCGTGCCACCTGCGCCCCACCTACGACCTCCTCGGCACCCGACGTCATCCCCTCCTAAGCCGCTCCTCTCTGCCTGACAACATTCACGCATTCACATCTGCCGCCGTCTCCGCCATCTAACGTCTTTGCGGTCTCACTGCCCACGCTTTCGCCGCGGCTCGCTGTGCCCCTGGTCCATGCGGCCACCTCAACACCCGTCGCCTTCCCCTCTTAAGCATTCCCTGCCGCCGTAGGCAGCCTCCCAACCCACGTCGATCAACAGGTTTGTGGGCTAAACTATCACATTTTCGCACCTTATCGTCCTAAATCACGCAGTTCATAATAGTCACCTTTCTCGAAACTGTTGCAATAGTTTTGACGCAAGGTTAATTTAACGAACGATGGCAGATAAAATAGTTCTTAAACAAGAGAACTATTTACTTTTGCGACTGTATCGCTACAACAGCAGAGCTCACACTGAAAGTCAATGACAATCATTCTAACGCTAACGCACTTGCACTTGTTTACATCAGGGTTTTTCTTAGGGTGAACGGATAATAACGTCTTTGCAGTCCCACCTCCTACGTCCTCACCCCAGCTACTGATTCCCATACGGCCACCTCGGCACGTGTCGCTATCCCCTTTTAAGCAGTTTTCCCGCTATTCTCTCTGCGTAACACCTTTTACGTATTCGCCTCTGCCCCCACCTCCATTGCCATTCCCACCACCTAACGTCACCTCATGCCATCACCTATTATGCAGATCTTCCGTCCTTCCCGCCTGTGGGCCTTGTCTTCGCCTGAGAGCGTAGGCTTCCGCGGCCGGAGACAGTATTTACTAGGCTGTCCTACGCTCCACCTTCGTCCATGTGAGCATTTCGGCGTACGTCTCCGATCCTTCCTCCTTCGGCATCTTCTGGTCTACGCGCCCCCGCACCTGTCGACGCATTCACCCGTCCGGACACGCCCCCACCTTGGCCCTCCGCGATTCTACTCACCGCTGGCACACTGTACTTCCACCGCTTCTCACGTCTCTTTATCTCAGCCTGCATCCCCACGGCCGACTCTTTCTCCGGGAGACGTGGCTCAGGGCATCAACTGACGTCATTGCAATACCTATGGCTCTAGGGATTCACTCCCCACGGGGATGGCAGGATTTTCGACAGGAGCTACATACCAGTAGGTCGAATGAATTCGCTGTCTGGAGGAAAATTCTAGCAGCTGGCTTCTCTGAGCTGTAGTTTTCCATGGTTTCTCTTATCAACACCAGATGAATGCCGGAGCAGTACCTTATCAAACGGGCCACGGACCACACGCAATCTATTCTTTCCCTTTCTTAGCCTATACTCATCCCTTACTTCCATGCACACTTACGTGCACTACACTAACACGCATATCGGGAGAGTGGAGTCACATGCTGGGGCAGTGTCCCGCTGGTGGGAGATACCTGGTTGAGGAAAACCTCACTAGCCAACGGTAGGTCTGCGCCGGATCTCACCACCCAGCTGGGAAAGATCACCTCTCCATCTCGAGGAAAAAGATGCATTACACCTGCGAGACCTCAGCAGTTGGCGCATTCAGAATCACTAATCAACCAATCTGACCCTTCCATCGACGATAAAACCACTCAATCCGCAACCCTCACGCCCTCCCCCATTCATCCCTTCCTCACCTCTCCCAACACTCGCGCCACCTCCGCTACTCCTCTGTTACCTCTCCGGCTCTCACTGCCTCGCCGGCGCTGCTGGCCGCGCCTCCGACACGACTTTTTGGTGCTTTTACCGTTCCTCGTTAACGAGGGATATTGTACTACTACAGTCCCTCCTCTACATCCTTTTTTTAAAAATGAGAATTTCTGGCGCGCTTTAACCCTTAGAAATGCCGAGAACGTGGAATACGCTGTTCAATATCTGTAAAATATTTTGTAAAACGCTGTTTTATTTTGAGGCAGCGCAATACTTCCCGCCAACTTTCACTCAAGAACTAGAGGTGGAACAACAGCACAAACATTGTCATATTATTTGTAAAGAATTTGCAATATTGTAATACTGCAACGTCACACTACTAATTTGTTAGCCATCTCTCGACAAACTCTCAACAATTGGGGAGCGGGAGATTTGAATGAGCATTTTTCGATGTTATTTCCGAAGTTACAGAGGTTTTAATGAACGTGGAATATTTATAACCGTAATTTTCCCTGTTCGACGAAAACGGTGTTTCTCGTTTACCCTTTCTGGTACTGGAAACGCCGTCCGCCTAAATAACCAACGAGTTTGCAACCAATGCTGAGCTGACTGAGTGATTCCAGGAGGGCTAATTGTTTGCAAAGATGAAAGGATATGTTTGCACCAACACTTTTGACATTTCGAAAAAAAACTAATACAGAATAATATGAAACATTATTCTGTATTAATTTATAAAACTAGTACTATTAGTACTACAAATATTAACAAGCAATACAATTACAAATAAAAAAATGTTTGAAAAATCAAAATTCAAATTAATTTTTTCAGATTTTAAACTCAAAATCAAAATTTCATATTATATATAAAATTTTAAAATTATTTAAATTTTAAACGATTAAACAAATTAATACTACTTAAGCTACGGAAAGTGTTGCAAATAATCGTTTTTTGGTACTTTAAAAGTCTCATATCTCCAAAAACTTTTTTTAAATTGTGTTTGAATAATGTTGATATGACTCTTACAAGTATTTCGTTTATTATTTTTATGCAAATTTCTTTCATTGGCATTACGTTCCAATACAGTTAGATACTGTTATATAACGCAACTCATGAAAACAAAAATACTTAGAAAATCAAAATAAGTTTAAAACTTTATGTTGCCAAATCATAACAAACTTTAGTACATATTGTAATAAATATCTAGCAAAAATAATTTATTTTAGCATTTTTCACTTTAAATATGAAATTATTTTTGTGTATACTAAGATCATGTGGATTGAATTTGCTTCTCTATACTTTCTCAGTAGAGGAGCAAAATATTTGTTTTTGCTAACGGAATTTTACATGTTTATTCAATGTATTTCAATTCAAATGCATTTCAAATGTAATCTTTTAATCGTTGATTTCGAACTGGTATTTTCCATGAGATTTGGAATAGAACATCAAGACAGCGAATATTGTTTTTCTATAAATCATATAAAATAAGATATTGTCGTAATTCTTATGTGACTTTAATGTACGTATTTAACGTTGTGGGAATTTCACTATAATCACGAGACATGCGAGGTGACGAAAACGTAAGTTTCCAAGCTACAAATAGATATAAAATATGTTGTACTGTTTCTAATTTAGTTATATGAACATCATATAAAGGAAAACATACAGGCGAAGCGAATAGAAGACTTGGTCTTATTATAGCATAATATAATGTTTTAATTGTACGGGTTTTTGTGAAATTCGTAGTCGTTCTTCTGATAAAACCAAGCATTCTATGTGCTTTTGAAACAATGAAATCTATATGTTCATTGAATTTTAGTTTTTAGTCCACAAGCACGCTCAGATCTTTAATTTTCATGACACTTTAGATCTAAAAAAATTTAACAATTTTCAAAACCGTTACTTCAGTGTTATTATGAGTAATATATTAGTATCTGCAGCCTGTCAAATGTCGAAGTCTAACTTCAAAACATTAAGAAGCAATGCTAATTTTACTAAAACATTTTATATTGGTAGGATAACGCATTTCGTATTCCATAAATACAATATGCAGAAACATACACGAAATACTCCGTGTGCGCCGTTTTAAATCCCCTGGGACATTCGTTGGCTGACATGTATTGCTCTTACGGCGTTGATGATTTATGAGCCTAGTGGGCTGTGAATCCTGTCGCTCTTTGTCTTCCTACGGCCATCACTGTCTCCCACCGATGTTACCTCTCCGACGCCGACTAGTCGTCTTTATCATCCCTTCAGCTGTCATTTTCAAGAGCATAATAGAAACCTTCCCATCTCTACAAACGAATTACGCTTTCCGTTCTTATCTACCGCGACCACTAACCCTCTAATACAAACTTCTACTCTAGAAAAATATATTTTAAAAATATTTCCGCGTTACTCTTTATATTCATTTCATCCATAAAAAATAAATTGTAAAAGTAAATAAATGGATTGTAAAATACGAAATAAGTTATTTTTGGCGGTTCCATATTTTTATAAATTACACATACCTTTTCCTTAATAATGATTTGATTTTATGGGTTAAAATTGAAAACAGGGGCAAGGAGATAATAAATTCTTTAATAATTAATTATATGGCAATGTTTAGAATATTTACACTATTTTTATGAACTTCAAATTTTTATGAGTTCAGTAAAGTGTGTACGTTTTTCATCATATTTTCTGTCGAAGCTAAAATTTAAGATCTAGAAAGCTATTATTCTACAGTTCGGCTGGTGTTTCCCGCTGGAAGAATACATAATAATACAATAAAAATATTTTTTTCTAGCTAGTTCACACACTCATATGCATTTGTATTTGTATATTTGTATGTAATTATGCTGCACGTACTGGCGAGGAAAAATTTGTTTTATTGTATTTAAATTTTTGTAAATGATTTTAATTCATATTTATTATTCTTCACATATATATGTATATAAATATGTATATATGTATAGAAATATGTATATGAGTATGTACATACATACTTATTTATTCATAAACATATGCAAACAACTGCGGATAAAAAAATACTTAACACCACAATACATTAACATATAATACAATTATTAGAGTGTCAAGACATTTCCCATTAAAATAAAAAAAATATCACCGATCATCACAAAGAGATAGAAATAACAGAGTGAGGAAGAGATAGAGACAGAAAACTCACTTCATTGCAGTGCAACACAGCACTTGACATAACTTTTTTTTATGAAATACTTTTTTAAATGATACAATTTAATTTCACTCTCATTATGGATCACATTTCGAGAACTAAGGTAAATAATCTGTAACATGTGACAAGCGCGTGCCCCGGATCCCGCCACTTTCGCTGCTAGGCTTGGCGACGGACGGCGTGTGTGTGCGATTTCCATGGCAACGGTGCGGATGGCTGCGCTTTGCGCCCCTCAGTGTACTACGTTGGACGCAGCTGGACGCACTGCAAATGCCAATTACACGAATGTGGTCATAGAAGACGTGGTCGCTCGCCAACAGCAGACGCAGAGGCTGCGTCAGGGCTATGGCCGTTCCTTTTGTCAGCTGGAGAATTATTCATTTCATGGCGCTCAAGAAAAGTAGCGCATGTCACCGAAATATATATCGTACTTGAAAGTGCTAAGATGCGTAGTTTGTGAACTATGTGTGTTGACAGCGAGTGTTGCAATGTGACGTGCATTGCTTATTGAATGAACACCTATTTTCCTCTTAAATCATAATCCATAAACGTTATTTTCTATCTCATGCAGAACTGGAGTCATTCCCAATCCATTGATAGCAGACGTGCAATGTTTTATGTGGATATTTCCTGTTATATAGTACAAAGCCGTTCTTTTTGTCACATGCGAAGATAACAAAATACTGGGATGTATTTTTTGGATGGTGGTAGCGTTAGTGACGTTGATGGTAATGAAGAATTACTCGTAATTATGGCTGTGCTGAGGTTATATTCTGATTTTGACAGTTTTGTCAGTGGCAATTTTGAAGATGACAGTTATGGCGCGGACATTTTGGCGCGGGCAGTTATGGCGAGGACAGATTTGGCAAGGACAGATTTGGTGAGGACAGATTTGGCGAGGACAGATTTGGCGAGGACAGATTTGGCGAGGACAGATTTGGCGAGGACAGATTTGGCCAGGACAGATTTGACCAGGACAGATTTGACCAGGACAGATTTGACCAGGACAGATTTAGCCAGGACAGATTTGGCCAGGACAGATTTAACGAGGACACTTTTGGCGAGGACAGTTTTGGCGAGGACAATTTTATTGAAGGCAGTTTTGGTTACGTTATTTTTTGTTATTATAATGTTGGTAAATGGTGATATGGTGGTAAAAAGGACGCATATAATTGCAACGTTGGCCCATGAGCAGGTCGCAGTGTAGGGGTCAGCAGCGTGGGGGAGGAGGGAGGGCACTCACGCATGTGCGCTGAAATACGCGCCGAGGCGGACGCGCGCCCGAAATTGGAGCGGCCTGCGCCCCTGCGGAACCCCTGCTGCGGCCCGCGCGCGTTCCGTCGATGGCGCACACTCCGCGCGTGGGAGGCCGCCGCTGGTAATGAGGAGCTGCGGAGATGGAACTGAGAAACTAATTGGGAAGCTGGTCGGGGAGGAGGCATGGCCACCTCGTGGAATAAGCTTTACATAATCTACAGGAATGTACAAAACAAAGTTCCCGCTGGCGGTTGTTTCTTGGACGCTAAAAACACGAATGAAATCAAACACAGTGCTCATTGTTGTTTTAGAAGCTTATCTCAGGAAATGTTGAGGTTTAAAACCATGCCGTATTAAGTAAAGACGAGTGAGAAACCTTGTGTAAATTCTCTACTTATATAATATTGATAAGGAATAAAAAAAGAAGCCTGTTACAATTCATTGCAATTAAATGCAACATAAAGTGCTGGACAGTGTGAGGGAAGGAGGGGCGATGGCATGTGGTTGTTGTGTGGAAAGCGCCACAGTGACCTGGAGCGAGGAGGATCGTGGAGTATTAGGGTGGTGTCAAATATGAAATTACTCCCACGAATATTACTAATTATCGATGCGTGTAGGAATTGAAAGAAAACAATGCAGCAGAGAAGGGGGTCGGGTGGATTGTAAAAAAGCGTTGAGAGGCGTGATGGAGATGTAAATAGAATTAATTTTACATTTTGATTGAATTTATTCTCCGCGTTAAATGATCGAAAGAAAATTCCGGATTTACTTTAGATATAAATTGGAAAATATCCAATTTACTTTAGATAGCATTATTCCAAACCTCTCATTCGCCCACCTTGGGGAAATTGTACCTTTGCTACAGCTGCGAGCTGAAAGCAGACAGCCAACATTCATCGTTAGTGGTTAGGCACCTCGACTTTTAAATGACTTGTCATCTCTTCTTAGGTGACTCTTCGTAGACCTTGACAGGTCGTCTCGACCTGCCATCATATACGAAGTTCCTTCGACATATTGCCGAAGAAGTATTTGCAGTGGCTGCTCTCCTCTACTCGAGTTTACAATATTTAACTCGATGTGGCGTGTGAGGTTACATCTGCTTTAGCGCAACGAAGTGTCAGTTCAATCTTTAGAAGTGCTATAGTGTATTCATAACGAAGTTATAAAATAAACCCTGTTGTCAACATTCTTACGAGCAACCTCAGTCTCAGATTTTAAGACGTGTAATATTGTGCTGTAGTCTAAGCTGCGTTCTACTTTGTTTGTGAGCTCTCCCAAGCATTTAAGTTGTTTCGAAGAGTGAAACTACTCGTTTGTTCACATGCAATGTGATGCGACGTCATGTCAGCTGTTTTAAGAAAATACTAACTTCGTACACACACAACGCTATATAAATTCCCTCATTCCGAACGAGCGAAGTAAAATTGTTTACGAAATGTTAAGAAAGTCATATAGTTAATTTCTTTGCCTTCTCTACTTGATTAGAAAAAAATAATGGCATGTGGAACCGTGGTCGACCCTCTCATTTATGAAACGGAGTTTTTTCACCTCACTGTTTTACAATTCGCTGCCACAAACATTTCTCTCAGAAAGGTTTCCATTCGTGTTTGGGAAGTAATATTTTTAGCTTGAATGTTAATTAATGCCAACTTTGAACTTTAAATTATTGTGTAAAATTGTTATAAAAATTAAATGAAGTGCTTGTATTTTTTCCCGCAGAACTTTCTCAAATAACCGAAAAACAGGAATGTTCAACGAGATATATTTTCTATTCTATTTCTGAGGGTTGTAACAATATAGAAGTTGTGGAAAGCGTACGATTTTATTCACGTCATTAAAGTCTTCACGTAAAAGTCTTCTCCATGCCGTTGAATTTTCCTCAATTCTGTGGTACGACGGTAGTTAAAAGTTCAATACTAAATTTTAGGGTGGGAAATAACATGAAATAAAAAGAAATAGTAACTAAATTAGCGACATAACCGAACGTCCAAGAGATATTAATGTTTATAATGGCAAGCTTTAGTGTAACTGTTTTTTCAGTAACTAGTTTAACGTAACAAGTAACCTGTTAATTAGTTTAACGTGTAGGAAACGTGTATCGTATGTGACTCAATGACATCTAATGACGACTTATTATTATTATTATTATTATTATTATTATTATTATTATTATTACTATTATTATTATATAAAGCTCCCTATATGCTCAAATGTACTCTACATATTATAAATAAATTGTTACTGTTAATTTGATAAATGAAAAAAAGGTAGGTAAAACAAATTTTTAACAAAAATTATGAAAAGTAGGTCAATCAATTGTTATACAAATATACACACATCAAGTGATTAAGTCACCGCTTATCGTGACACGCTCATCAGCATTTGCATGTACCCATTCCTCTTTGGCCTTCCCAAGACGCAGCGGCGTATCTGGCATCGCAGTCACGTGCTAGGTCACCGCTTCACCTGCGCGCGTATTTCACTGCGTGGGCTCAGGCAACGTTCCTGCATCGCTGGGCGCTCGGCTACAAATGAACATTGCAACCGCACCCACCACTTCAGGCCCCATGCCGCACCGCTCCCATTCCTGCATCAGCCAGCTCTACATCCCCCCCCCCTCGGC
>BOPP01000033.1:10206089-10226817 GCA_017312745.1 Gryllus bimaculatus | reverse complement strand
CACCGCCCCTACCCTCGTCCCCGCCAACCCCCCTCTCTAGCGTCCTCCCTCGCTTCTGCTTCTACTTCTATTGCTGCCTCTGTATCTGCTACTGCTTCCGGCGTTAATAACGCTGGCCAACACTGAAAAATCTTTTGATAATAAAACAAAAACGAAAATAACATTTAAAACTTGTAGTTAGCTCCTATAGATATAACATCCTCCCTCTTAGTTATAACCCACATAAATTATGAGTAATGCTTACGAAATGTAATGCGTGGAGATCACATTGGCACAACTGAGCACAGCAGTGATGGGTGATAGGTAATATTGATTCTGTATAGCTTCAAGGCTGCATGGCATGTCCGAAAAAAAGAGACGGATTGTAGAATACCACAACATCCCATCAGTCATTGGACCACAGGGAGGCTGCTTGTACCACTCCTTCCGGAAAAGTATACTCAACAGTCAGATGCAGCCGAAGACTGTGGAAGGAGAAATCTTTCCTCTTCACATGATAAACTTCATTTCTTACATCCTCAACTGGACTGCTCACCCCAAATATTCGATGCAGTAAGTTACGAACATAATAAGCGATTCCGTCAGGACATTTTGCAAATGGAACGTACGTGTAAAATGAAATCGCATTGCTGAAGCACTGCTGTGCTGGCGCACTACAGCTGGGCAGTGACAGAGAAGGACAGAAAAGGGGTGCAAGGACCGACCAAAGAGAATATGTTCACGGTAATAAGTGCATTTATATGATAGTGAAGTTATAAAACCAGAGTTAGACATAATAAACAATATCTAATATCAATTCATTATACTCGAATCACAATTAGAGTACTTTGGCTATTTGCTGACAATAAATAATTTCAAAGTAAATTTTGGTATTTCTACTAGAAAATAGTTAATCTAAAAAACTAGAGCTAAAAATACAAATTAATTTTGTATTCTTTTTCTTGACCTCTAATTACATTCGTTTTTCTATTTCCAGAAAAAAATAATTCAAAAGCGCTTTTTTGTTGAATAGTGTAATTACGCAACTTTTGGGGTCTGAGTACGCCATTCTGGCGTGAATATTGCAGCTTTAAAACTGTTGTAAGGCACAGTTGTTTTCACTATGTGGATGGCGATACACACGACATATCTTAACTGAACATCATCCCATCCGTAATCAATCATCCTCTCATGATCACCCAACTATTGCCTTTGCAATTCGAAGGCAAAAAATAACCAGTTCTGTGATCACATGTACAGGAAAAGAAAGCCGAAAAAGAAGACGTCTCTTCTCATGATAACTTTCAGAAAAGAGTTTAATACTCTTCAATGACCGAGAAGCAAGGCAAAAATAATGTCATACAAAGTAATTTTATTACAGTCAAGCTTACTCAGTTCCAAGAGATGTGAAGTTCCGGATATCCAGGAGATGTACCAAGTTCGTAGGATGTTTGCCGTATGTCAGAGAGATATCCAAAATCAAAGCCAAAGTTACCGAAATACGAAGTAAAGAGAATACAAAGCAGACGCCACCCTTAGTGTCTGTGATGGAGCATCTGTGTGTGTTCCCCGCCGGCAAACTATCGGGTGAGCTGGTGAACACAAACAAGTGTGTGAAAGTGCATTCTTGTGCGTGCCAACAAGTCGCATATGACAAGAACCATCGCAAGTTTAACCTGGCAAACACCAAAAAAACAGATTAGTTTATCAGAAATAGGGGCCTATTCTCAACGTGATTACCCGTTTCGCAACAGTAATATAGGAAAGAAAATTAGGTTATACAATGTAATTTTTTTTCAAAACATACCACTTGTCGAGATTATAACATACTGATTGTCAACACACACGAGCGGGCGAGAACGCTATCTAAAACGAAAACGGTTTACTAGAGTCAGCAAAGTACAAACACAATATCTGCTACCGCGGTTTTTCTTTCCAGTTCTCTCCTCTGCAGTAGCTCTGAAGAGGCGGAAACTTATTCAAGATAAGGGATACAATAGTGCTGCAGTCAATTAGCCTTGTGACTGTCATACTCAAGGCATACCTTAAACTAATTAACTTAAGCTTAATATAATGAAAATTAATTTGACTATGTGTCTGTTAGTAGAAAATGTTACGAAATTTCCTTTAAAATTCATTAAATTGTTCAATTTTCTTCTCTTTTTTGTTATGTACTTTCACATTCACATTCATTATTACACAATATATACAAACATGCACACGCTCTTTGCATGTACTTTGTTGCCCGTGAAAGCGCCGAATTTAGTCATGCGTCCGCGGCGCGGCGACGTCTTCGCCTCTAGGCGGCCTCGTTTCGGCATCAGCGGGCGGCGATCGTCTCCCACGCACTTGCCGCCTCCGCGCCGCGGAGGTGGGAGAGCTCGTACGAGGGCAGCGCGCGGAAGGCGAAGGTGACGTGCTCTGTGGGCCGGCAGACGCACCGACCGATGTCACTGCAGTCTCTCTGACCGGGAAATTCCGGGAATTTCGACTCTGGCTTGTCAGCTACGTCGAATGCAACCGCTGACTGGAGGAGAATTCCAGCGGCCAGCTGCTCTGATCGACAGTTTTCCGTCGTTTCTCTGATCAAAACATGGCGAATGCCGGAGCAGTATCCTAACAAAACGGACCATGGACTGCGCGCGATGTTTTCTACCTTTTTCTTGTCCTATTCTAACCCCCCTACTTACACACACTTACACTTACATGGACTATACAGCCACACATGCCGGGAGACCGGTAGGGATCTTAGATCTTGTTCCGGCTGGGGCAAGGCCTCAGTCTTCCTTCCTCCCTCTCTCTCCCTCTCTCCCTCTCTCTGTCTCCCTCTCTCTCCCTCTCTCTCCCTCTCTCTCTCCCTCTCTCTCCATCTCTCTCCCCCTCTCTCTCCCTCTCTCTCTCCCTCTCTCTCTTTCTCGAGGGGTAAAATCCACAAGATAGGTCTCCTATCAACACCAGGCGAATGCCGAAGCATTATCTTAAAAACGTGCCAGGCACCGAGCGCGGTCATTCCTACCTCTTCCCTGTCGTATTCTCACCCCTTACACACAGTTACACTAACATACACTACATTTCCTCTTCTAAGTGAGAAGGAGAAATAAAGATGAATAGCAGAGAAGTAAGAAGATAATGTAAAAGAAAAGAGAAAAGAACAGAAAATAAATGAACCCTTCGCCCTCGACACCTAATACTGTGGTCTATAAATGTAAGGTAGATGGGAAGAAGAAGTCTCAAGGGAAATAAGTGACAAAACAGTTGAGTAATGTTTCGTGCGCCAAAAATATCAAGAAAGACAAAGGAAATAATATATAAATCGCTAGTTGAAAGCATAAGTGCATATGGTTTAAACGTACAGACTCTAGTGAGAGCCAGGAGCAAAAATTAAAATCAATGGAAATGAACTAATGGAGACGCTGTTATGGAATTATATTTTTAATGAAAAAAAATATCCCACATTGACACAAAACATCAAATGGGCATGGATATTGATATAATATGATAAAGTTGATATTAATATAATAGATGCTGTTCATGATAATAGGTTCAGGTGGTATGGTCATACCCAAAGAATGACGGAAATATGGCCTAAGAGGATTTTAAAACGGTTTTCTCACAGAAATAAGAAGCATGGCAGACCAAGAAAAACATGGGAAAACAAAATAGAAAAGGCGATAAAGGAACGAGATCAAGAAAAAATTTGGGACGATCAAAGGACGTGGCGACTGGGGTGCGAGAAGTGATGTCTATAAAGAACCTCTATAATACTACTACTCCTAACTCGATCGGTCAACTGACCAACCAAAAAACTAACGCGTTCTGGACACGGATCACTACTATTACAGCTCGAGCATTTCCAGCATCTGTTGTTAATCTGCGAATTCTCCCTCGGGTAGTATCCAGAACTGGTTTAGTCTTGCGTCTTGCTTCTTTAGTCTCTTCACTTATGAACCGTATAAGATTTCAATTACTATCACTCCTCTCAAAGAGTCTTACAGTTCGTACAGACACAAAACCAGCGTTGAAAAAGTTTTCCTGATTTTAAAGCACATATTCAACAATTAAAAAAGAGTGCAGTTGTAACAAGGAATATAAATGAAATATGTTAACAGCAACATTAGTACCTGTCATTTTACTCGTACTTTATATTTAAAATTATCTAAAAATAATTTAGAGTTTCATTAATGTTTTGGCAATAATATTTTATTCTTCATATATTGTTACGGTTATGGAAGTGATTAGATATCAATATACGGCAGAAATGGATGTGGTTGAAATGCGGCAACGAAAAGTATAGTGAAGGTTTATAATAAATCAACAGTTTTTGTTTTTTTGTGTTAATATCCGTGAGTTGTTCAGTGAATTTTGTTAACCTTCGTATGCAATATATATTTGAAGAAGAACCTGAGAGGGCATCTTTCGCAAAAGATCGTTCATTTGATTAAATTTTCAACCGAATATGAGACTGCTAAAAGAGTCATTTAATTCATTTGTTTCATTCTGTTTTGATATACGATGGTAATCCACATATTGCAAAATCATACGAATGTGGCACGGTCACATCATTTGCACATTTTCGGTGTAGAAATTTGTTCGCTCATATTACACGTATTGTCTGTTCCAACACGAGGCAAATGGTTACTAGATTCAAAAGACGGCTCTGTAAAAGGTTCATGGCTTTTAGCAGTTGGCTCTGGAGTGTATCTGCGTCCTTGGTTTCGGATGCCGACGGAATCGGATTTTCGACTGTAGCTAGGTAGTTAAGTCGAATTCAGCTCTGTTGGGAGGAGAATTCCTATGGTCGACTGCTCTGGTAGGTAGTTTTCCTTTTTTCCCCTTTCAATAGTAGGCGAGTGTCGGAGCAGTTCAGACAAGGGACCGCGCGCGATCCTTCCTTCCCGTTCCTTGTCCTAACCTCTCTCCTTTCACTCGCGATCACACTTACCAGATGTCAGAACTACCAGACGTCTCGCCGGGATCTATATTTACTTCTCGCCCCTTACCTTTCCCGTGCCTTTGCTTCCCAAGGGCTTATTTGTGTTCGGCCCAGTGGTGAGCGCCGCGCGCCTGCCAAGATCGCTCATTAGCCGCGCGCACGCGCCGGGCACCTGTTGTCCCGGCTGCTAATTGGTGGAAGCGGCTTTGAGGGCACTCATTAGCGCGGCCTGTTGACAGAGAGGGCTTAGAGGTAGATGACAGACTGACTGCTCTCTCCTACTCGTCTCACTCTCTCTCTCAGGGAGAGAGAGCGAGAGAGAGATGAATAGATGAATTTTATATATATATATATATATATATATATATATATATATATATATATATATATATATAATTCATCTCTCTATATCTCTCGCTCTCACTTACTAACTTACTCACTCATACGCACACACACCTGACAGAAGAAATCTAGCCCTGGCACCAGGAGAGAGTGAGTGAGTGAGGCTCGGAGTGAGCGAGGATGGAGTTAGTAAGTAGTGAGGGACGGGGCGAGCAAGTGGTGAAGTTGTGAGTGAATGAGTGAAAGAGGGAGTGAGAAAGTGAATGAGTGAGAAATCGAGTTAAATTTTTGTCCAAATGCTCACAAATGGACAATTTCTGCACTTTTTCAATAGATCAAACCAAAATGGGGAAAAAAGCACATCTACGAGTAGATGGTTCATTTGCCCCAGAAACAGAAGTGAATATTTATCCATTTTTATTTACTTGTATATTCTTCTTATTTAAAAATGATAGTAAATGCATTTACAATATTATGTAAATAATTATTCATTATTGTCATTACTTGTCTGTAATAGTGTAGATAGAAGCAGAAAATAGTTTACTAGGAACTTCAACTTGTGAGTCGATTTTAACAGACACTAGATTAATACGTTACTAGGACGATTGTTGTAATTATAAATACCTAAATTGCATAAAATATATTCCCTATCTTAAGTTAATATTATATTACAAAAACTGCTGATAGTAAATGTACGTTGGCACAACAGCTCTTTACGAGCCACGACCTATCAGCAGCGTCCCGGCCTTGTGGTCATGTGTTAACGAGTACGGGTGGTTAGAACATAGCCATCCCTACGCTGTATTTTGTGTATTATCAACCAGAAAAGCGCGTTTTCATCGTCTCACAGCGACAGATACAGGGTCATTGCAAGGAAAGCGCACTATTAATTTTCACCCCGACCGGGAATAGAATCCGGGGTTGCGCCGTGGAAAGCGATCACGCTAACCAACGAGCCACCGAGGGCGTCACTGATTGTAAATAAACAGGCTAACAATAGAAGGATTATAAGCTGAATGAAGTTAGGCTTTCGAGAATCGCGCGGAGGGCATTTACATTTTCTTTGTAAATTAATAATTTCTGCAAACTAAAAGTCTGGGAAATATAGGTTGTGGTTCGAAGAAGAATATTGTGCCTGAGAGCACTGTAACTTTTTCATTATCATCGACCTTTTAAACGTATCTTTCCATAAAAAAATTTTGCTTCGGTTTTGTGCAGAATTTCATACCGTACTCTATACTGTATGTAAGAGAGGGTAAAAACCAAAAACATAGTTCAATTTTTGTTTTTGTATGTTACACGGACGCGTTTATAGAATGCTTGAAATATTCTGTGGAAAGTGAAACCTGTCAGCCCTGTGTGATATCAAAAATGGATCTTCATTCGTTCATTAACCGCTGCCTTTGAAGTCAGTCCAAGTTCCGTGTCCGCACATAATTTTGCTGATGAATTTTTTTGTTTGCATTAAAAAAAGTCACTTTCATTATAGCTTTCATTTTCATTTTTTAAAATATCTTCTGAAGTTGAGAATTTTTGCTCATAGGAAGTTTTTCATTCATTTTGATGTTAGTAAATGTAGAGATAGTCATCAATAAAGAAGCCTGATGATAGAATGGTTGTTTAATTAAAATACTATTTTATTCACTACTAGTTAGTCGTTTAAAGCATACACAATATAAATGTTTTATTTAAGTTCAAAAAAGAGTTAACAATTGATGTAATATGTGTAGATAATAAATTATTACAATTACATTTTATGCCCAGTCTTCAATGTTATATCCATTTGTCATTCTCATCCGTTGTGATTGTAGAACCAAACTTCGAGTAGTGGATATTTCTACAATAATTTCATGAAGTTGCATCACACTAAAGTTTGAAGCACACTCTGTTGTCACTGTTGGAAACTAATTCAACATAGCATGACCGAGTGATCGATTAGCATTCGATACAAGTCGATTGCTAAATCCGGCGGAATAGCGGGCTCCATGGTAAAAAGAGATGGATAAGCTACTTTAGCCCACTGATTTTTACTCGCTCTGCGCTGCATCAGTTTGCATCACCTCCATGTGGCCAGAATACAGTCACTTCGTTTGAAAAGCGCGACCAGACGCTTGCAGTCATGTTGCAAGGTGAGGGAGAAATGTTGAGATATATTTTGAAAGTGGCATGAAGCGACAATTTCCAACCAAAAATAACACAATGAAGGTACAATAAGCAATACTTAATATAATTGATTTATGTATCTATTTCTGTATATGTCTGAAATGGTGATAATTTTGAAATTTGGCTGCATTTAAAATTCCCGCTATTATTGTGACCGAAACTTGAAGCTTATTAGATGAAGAGGGATACAGTGCACTATAGCTCACTCACCTCTTTCCATCTTGGCGGGCTCCACTATCATGGCGAGATCAATTTCAAGGATACGCACAGGCCTATCAGAAGTACCTCGTCGTTGAAGTAAGCATACCGCAAAACTGTCTTTCTGGCAGTTTTGTTTCTTTTTCGATCCCTAACGCCAGCGACCATACATAGCTCCTTCCAATTGATAGTGTCGGGAATATAACTCATATGTGTTAAATTATATTTACCATGCTTTTAAATTGTACCCGTAGAGTGAGATATGCCAAAAATACTTATATATCAGGAGAGTCAAGGATGTCAGACCCGCGGTATTGTTTCTTCAACAGCGATTTACTAAAGCGTTTCACGCTCTGCAAAACCTAATGAATACTCCGCGGAGTTCTGGTCAAGCAATCAACTCGATCAATAGAATTTCTTGATTTCAATTAAATTAACAGTCGATAGATCAAGGATAGTCATAGAATCAATGAATAAATGAGTGATTTCAAGAACAAGTGATAATATATTTCAATCTGTGAAGAATTACATTAAACCTTAAATGATGTAATATAATTACAAACATGCATGCAAAAACATTATACCTGTATAATGCTTTCTTACCTCTAAAATTTAATGAAATGTGAAATGATACGATTTTCTCGAGTTATAATAAATTTCCCCTTTTTTTCAATTCGTTTGCACAATAAATTGTTGTTCAGCGTAGTTTATTGTTCCTTAAAACCCAGTCTTCGTAACCCATCAGAGCCAGGTCTACCTTCAACGCCTTTCGTAGCTCTCAATCCGGCGACTTTTCCCGCTTCGAGGTGTCCATTGGCTGGCGAATCTTCCGCGTGGCCGAAAATAACGCTCAATTTGCTTCCATTTCTAATCGCGTGGCTCTGGGTCGCGTAGAAAAAGAATGCCCCGATGAGTTCTGGCGAAGCAATTAAGACCGTGTTCGATAGAATTTAATGAGGATGCAATTTTCGCCGAGAACGCGGGTTGCCTCTCGTCGCAATTAGGCGAGGAAAACACCGGACAGGCGCACCTTTTTGCCGGCAACGGGACGGGGAGGGGGGGGGAACTAGGATGCTGGAAGCTTTAAAGGGCAAGCACCTCCCGTATTCCCCATCATGCCAATTCCACGAATGTGCGATTTTATATCTACAGTGTTGCGTTAGCACTTGAATTGATTCATTTATTACTGACTTCAGGTTGATCATCTGATAAGATCGTGTGTCCCGTAAGTGTAGTGCATGTTCTATCGCGGGGGCTGCAGTGATCTTCTCCGCTTGATGGCGACCTACGCGTCGGCTACCTGGTGCTGACTTACACATCTGCTAGCAGGGTTTTTTCCGCGTAGGTATCTCTTACCCGTGGGGTACCGTCCTACCCAGAACAATCTCTAAACTACCGGCTGGTCTCCCGGCATGAGGGGTAGTGTAGAGTATGTGAGTGTGAGAAGGTAAGGGATAACAGCAAGACAAGGAAGAGGAAGGAAAAATTTCGCGCTGTACATACTCGTTTCTTAGAGTAGTGGTTCGGCATTCGCCTGGTGTTCATGAGAAACCATGGAAAAGGAACGACCAGAGCAGCCGGTCGCTAGAATTCTTTTTCAAACAGAGGCCGACCTCGACCTGGCTGACAAAGCTCGTGTCGAAAATCTTGCCACCTACGACTTACGACTTCCTAGTCAGACATTCAGGACATCAATTAATGCCCTGAGCCACTTAGACTGTAGCTCTTGAAGCTGCGCCATTGTAACAGGACGTTCGTGGTCTGGGGTGACCCAAATTCGAGGGTTGCTATTTGATATATTCAATGTCGTAATTGAGTCAATGCCATTGTAGGACATTCCTTAGTCTATCAGCTATAATCGGCCAATTACATACTGTTTGCTAACAATTTCAGAAGTGTTTAGGATTACGAATAAACAACTAGTGGTGATACATGACGTACTTTCTCGCATTGTTTCTAATATTTGCAATTTCTGAAAATTCAGGGAGTTTAACGCAAATGTTTAGCGTTATTCTTTAAGCGTCACGAAAAAAATATCTAGAACAAATTTGTAGTGGTTTTGAAAATATTATTTTGTATATTAATTCAAGCAGGATTTCTTCACAGATGTGTACATTATGCTTTTGGAAGATCTGATTTTTTTTAAATTAAAAAATCATTGGACTCAACTTTCTTTGCATTCAATATTATAGTGTTCAATGTTAACTTTTTGTATTTTTAAAAATACAGATTGCCGGAAATGAGACTCTCACAATTTTTTGCCGTCCTCTAATGCACATGAGAAGAAACTTTAAAGAAAAATTGTGAAGTTGGTTTTGAGGAAGTAATTGTCTAAATTGCACGCAACGTTACTCTAAAATTACTCGTATTCTCGAAACATTGTTCATGATCTTGTTTCAATATCTTTCAATCAACATAATATTTTTTAAAAGAAAACATCTTTACCTCAATATTTTGGTAGTAGAATGACGCCGAAAAAATGTAATCTTTCGCAACTTTCTAAAATTTAAGAATTTCAACGAAAATAAGACCTGCGATATTATTTTAAATGTCTTTTACGCTATCTGAAGACGAAGTTTATTTTTTATTTAGAGCTATTTTTGAGAACATTGTGAAAATTGATGCGTAATAAAAAGTATCTTCAAAAATTAAAATATCCGTTTCAACCTCACAGGACCTTGGTGTTCTTTAAATCGTTCGTGGAATATCAATTTTTTGGAGAAAATTGGCTGCATTGTTTAGGCACTTCGGTTGACTTAAGTGAGACAGTCGGACGAACGTATGAACAGATGAAGGGGAAGATGTTTTGACGTGATCGATTTTTCGGTATCAAGGGCTCACAGACCATGGATTCTGACTACTCCTCGGGTCAGAGGAAATAATTTGTCGTATATTATAAGAACAAGATTTATTCTGGTCACTGATTTCTTTAGCATGATCGGACATTTTACACAAATAATCTGTTTCCCTCTATACGTCAGTAAGGCTTTCAGAAATTTTCTTCAGACATTTGAAATGAGCGAATGATTTTGTCAGAAGGACATTCTGGAAGAGCAAATTAAGTCTCTTTCAGAATGTCCTTCTGGCTAAAACATTCGCTCATTTAAAATGCCTGAAGAAAATGTCTATATAATATATACAGGCACACAAACAGCACCCTCCGACGAATGTATTAAAGATAGTTGATGACATTATCATTGAGCCACATCCCGCTAGTACTGTTGGCCGTCGGCCGAAAATTATTTATCGGTTTCCATTTAATTACATAAATTGAGGCGGTCCCGTGGGAATGGTAGTCCAAAATTGTAACTTTACAGGAGAAGCAAAAATTTGTTTATAATCCCTTGTTTGAAACATTTATTAGTTTAAACATAATTTCATGTCACTGAAAACAATTTGACGTTCAAGTTAAATTATCCACAAATATTACGGTAAAAATCCGTGTACTTCTCATCTAAGTCGATTCAATGTCATTTAACCTACTACGTAAAAGGAATCACCTATTAAATCTATTGATTATCAAAAAAGAATCACCAAAAACAAAAGAGTCATAACTAGGCACAATGCGAATATGGACATATGTGATTTTCTTTGCTGAGCAGGGTGAACATACAACTGATGTCATCTATCGGAAAACTTGAGCACTTTATCATGCCATAGGTATCAGCTTGTACGTGCAGATCAATGAAGAAACGAAAAGTAATGGATTTAAGAACTTTCTTACGGGAGATTATCAATTAGCTATTAAAATCTGAATTACCCTGATCTTGATTTCAAAAGCCGCTCAACGCGGCTCGCAAGCCATGTTGTAGCCACCACTAGAATAGTATGTTCAGGGAACAACAGTTCTTTACATCGCTAGTATTACGTCCCAATGTCACCGTGGCCATTGCACACAGGAAACTCTTGAAGTACAATTATACACAATAACAGTTTAAATAGTGCAAAAACAGTACAGTATTACAAGTGTCTGTGAGCGGGACCAAAGATGTTCAGGCGGCGAAATAGTCGAATAGTCCAAACGAAATTAACCCTTTCCTCACGAATTCCGTGGCCTTTCGCTTCGTGTTACTACTGCATCCAGTGCCTGGGACCCTCTAGATCAAACCTTGAAGACGTTCAAGACGCTCTCACTCAGCTTTCCGCATTAGCTTGTGGTGACAATGCGAGCAGGCGTAAAACATTCTTAGCATTTCGACAATTCCAATTTTAAACAAGAGATGCCCAGGAGCTGGTGCGATCGCTGACGCTCCGAACTAATAGAAAGAAGTTGACAATGGACTTCAAGGAACTTTGCACGAAGAAATGAATGTTTGATCAACAGAGAAGAAATCCACGCGGCTTTTTGGAGAAAATTAAGATTATCCATCTCGGAGGCGCCAAGTTTAAAATGTATGATCCTTTCCTCTGAAACGCCTTCAAAGAACATCAAACCCTCTGTTAAAAAAAACAAAACAAGGCGCCAAATTTGAAGTAATTTGGCCGGCAATTGTGAACAAAAGAAATAGCTCGGGATGCCGTTGCCGAGTCTGTGGGAACGACGTTGCTCGCCCCGTGAGTTCTCCTTTTCCCACCCCATGTTACAGTCGTGTTCACCTGCTTGCGAGCGTGCACGTGTCTCATCTCACCGCAATCAAGCGTATGAATTAAATTGACACCAGCGTCCATATATATCGTCATTACCGTCAAAAGACATCATTACCGCGTGCACGTTAATGATGAGGGTTTGTTTTCTTTATTTTCTTTGTTTGTTGCATCTGCTTTCTTTGTTTCTCGTTGGCGTTCACCCACCCAGGAAGCCGCGAAGTATGCAAATCGTTTAAACTCCATGACTTCACGGAGACGAATTCCGCTAGCGACGTGGGCTGTCTTCATGCAAGTCGTCTAAAACTCAAACTCTCTTGGAAAACTCTGAGAAAGGCAGTCGCTCTCCTAACTACGCAGTGCTAAATCTTCATTGTGTTACGCAGTCTGTTGGAAGATGCTGCTCTAATCAACACGTAATCGGGGGTCGTAACTCTGGCGTCACCCTGAGCTTGTCTGCTGGCAACTCACACACTCGGTTGTCATGAGAAAAATAGAAAAGATAGACAGGTAGGGGATCTTTGATATTTCAATTTTTTTTAACAATAAAGAACTGCCTATATCTCACAACCTATGCAACAGACTAGAGGCACAATCTTGGTTCAAAATTTTATGTACTTTCCGAAAATGTCATCATTTCTCATCATCGGATTATAAATGTGCCTTCTTTGTATATTTCTTTAAAAGTCGTATTTTTTCGAGTTTTCGAAAACTTGAAAATAATAGTGAATTTCAATAGGCTCTAACTCCTAAAGTACTTAAGCTACAGCAATGAGATTTTTACAGGTGATTATATGTACGCTACCCTTTATTGTAAATATAAAATGTAATGTTTAATTATAAAAGAAACTGTTTTATATTGCTATTTAGATGAAACTGACGTTTGTGGCGTAAGTTTTCGCACTAACTCCCCGCTCTTCGGTGGGCGTCGACCGCTGCACGGGTCCAAACGAATGACGTCACAAGCTCCAACGGATAAGCGTTTTTATTCTGATGCGTAAGATTTAACTGCTCTTTGTGTTTCTAAAATCAAAATCTAAAAAAAAACAACATTTCAATCAATGAGACCAAAAGTTCAATTAAGTTTAATGCAATCAAACTTGGCTCCATCATATTCATCTTCAGTTACTTTTGGCTTTAAATTTGTTTGTTTCTTATCTTGTTATATTAATTAAATATGTTACATTTTTTCCGTTACAGCAATGTTTTTCTTCTCTTTATTTCTATCGATATTTGCAGCTCCGTTTATTTGCCTGATATGTGTATCTGTACCATACAGTCTACAGGTCCCCCGTAAATCAAGGTACCAAAAATACTTCCACATTCTTTTTACATACCATTTTTAAGATTCCTTGTTTCTTCTCATCTCAAGCAGGTTATACGTGTAACAGCAATAATATAAAAAAAAACTCTGTACCATGACGGAACACGTGAATACCAAGTATTTAATCGCGGGTGGCCTCTTCTTTGGCGCCTTGCTGTCTCGTGACGACAGCTTAGTCGTAGGCTGTGACGCGGTGAGTATACGAATTCATTCGGTAAATCTATTGATTTCATTGCTGCAGACCCCTCGACTCGCAATTTGTGCGTAAGCTGATGTCAAAATTCTGCAAGAAGTGAAATTAATATTGTTTAGAAATATTCTTCCAAAAACTATTTATATTGTATTAATTTATACTTTTCTACTTTGACATAGATTTAATATATTTATAGTTGAAGAAATAATAATAGATGGAACTGATTTATTGAAGTAGCCCAGTGTTCCATTGTAAATATTTATGTGTACAGTGAGATTACTAGTTAACTTTAACCTTGCAATTTCGCTCAAGGGTAGAAGTTTTGCTGTTGTTTACGTCAGCACAAAATATTCCTGTGTATATTTAAGCTGCAAATAACGAACTTGCATGGATGGGCACGGATGCTCGAGTTCTGAAAATGTACATACATCCCACGCTGGCTGCCTTGCTAATTTAGAAAATGAGGGTATCGTAATTCTTTTATACATTCTGCAGACCCTCCTAATGACGATGCCGCGATTGCCTTCATTTAAAGTAGCACTGTTGATACCACATCTCCTGTTGACCTCAAATTGTGAAGGTTTCAGTTTAAAGATGTAAAGTTTTTGCTTTTGGTGCCAGTTTGTGATGATGGTGTACAAAATCTCGAAGTGTATAAGGATTTTGTACTTAACTGAAGAAATGTGCAGAATATGAAAATTTACTAAAATTCCGTGTTATGGAATTAATTTCATATTTAGGGTATGTAGAAAAACCTAATTAAATATACGAATATTTATAACCATTAAATACACAAGTTTTTATTTGAATTTATTGTAAATAAGATGACACGATAGAAGGTAAACAAAATGTAACAGAAATATTTTATGTTATATTTAACGTAATCACTGATGTTAATAACAATCAAACATGACAAATTTCAATCAATTTAAAGTAGATATATTTAATAATACACTAAAGAAATAATTACTGGCTTCTTATAGTCATTTGACTAATACCGAAGTACCTTATCCTTCGCACACAAAATAGCCGCGCTCATGAAACTGGCTTGTGCCGAATATAAATATGAATAATTTCAATTTTATTTGTTTAAAGGATTCACCTATTAAAACTTTGTGATTAGAGCACTCGGTTCAATCACAAACGTCTTCAATTAGAAAACAGATCCGATAATACATATAATATATTATTCAAGTAATGAGTAGATATTTGTTAATATTAATTTATTTTACACAAATATATTTTAGTGTGTCTGGATCATTTTGACACACAATAGTCAAAGTCAAAATACAGAAAATTCATAAACAATATTCATAGAGTTCAAAATAGCTAATATGAAGGAATCATGCAAACGTACACAATGCAGTTATTTATATCAACTTAATCACAGACATCTACAAATACAAAATTCTTCCGACAATACAAAATATATTCTTTAACTCATATATAGATTTTTTAATACTAATTTATTTTCCAAAAGTATATTTTAATGTTTCTAATGTATAATTTTTACCGTTAATCTTAACATTTTAATCTAAACATGACAGTGAAGATACACGAATCACCCAAACAAACAACTTATAATACAAAACAGTAAAGTCAAACAAAACAAATATGTACAAAACATTTGTTCACAATTGCTCCTTAGTATGATAACAAAGAAAACATGAATATCACTAAAACTGCATTTCGCTAGCTTGTTCCAAATCATTAGTAAATAAATGTGCATATTGAACAAAATACTCGCACTCCAATACTTGTAGTTCTACTGTATTAAGAGGGCAGAAAATGATTGTTCAAAGTGGAAATACTAAGATCATGAGTACCATTCATGACTAGCTAAGCTTGTATTTTATTGAATCGCATATTTTAAAATGGAAACACAACGGCACTGAATACATTTTTTAAACGAAATAAGTAGAATGTGATGATAATGAATAAATCTCACACCAGTGCATTGTTTCCCATCGCCCGGCGATTAAGGGAGTGCGCAGCGGAGAAAGATTGACAACCGGTGCGAGGCAGATTTGTCAAGCGAGGCTTGTCAGTCAATGCGTAGCTTTCCTCTTGCTTCGCTCGTGCTCTTCGCTTTTCTGCTCACCAATAACATTCCTTTCTCTTTACAGTAGCTTGATGTCCACGCCGGGAGAGGAAATTAGGATACGAATGTAAAAGTGGCAGTGGTGCGGGCAATTGCTCAGCCGTGGAGTAGAAAGAGATTCACCTCCTAATATTGCCTTATAGTAGCCATTCACTCTACACTTTGAGCCGAAAATACGTTTTGCGACGGGAAACCGTGTAGACTGGTCTCTAGCGTTTGTGTCACCAACTAAATGTAGATAGGTTAATGTTATATTTTTTCTAAACTACATATTTTATTATAAATGCCAGTACTTATATTTCATTGCATTTCATGCCTCCTCATTTCTAATGTGCCTCACGCTTTCCATTTCTTTATTCCTTTCACCCCCCTCACCACGCCTCCTCCCTCACTTTCCCATGGTTTCCGCCCCTGACTGATTATTTCCTTTCCACCGCTTTTCGCCTCTCATCATCACTTCGGTCCGCCTTCTCATTCCTTATCTCACACCTCCCCACCCCTTTTACAATTCCAGCACTTTCCAAACTCACCGCGCAACCCATTACATCCCAGCATTCCATTGTTAAGCCTGACTAATCAGTTACTTTACGGCATATTACATACGACACGAAAAGTCAGCACCCACTTCCACCTTCCACCACTTCCTCTCGCATATTTTAATTACTCGACTCAAATCCTTGCGGGTAAAGAGGATACACTTGCAACAAAGTTGCTGCTTAGCCTTCGTAGTTCCTCATCGTAGCCAGTCATAATTCAAGTCATAATTTCTCTCGTAGCCAGAGTTTGCCTCCCCCACCTTTTCCACGAAGTATTTAGGTCACCGGACTAATATCTTTGTGTCCATATTTGAATACGTTCAAATGTTGGTTTCCTAGTGACCAAATCGCGATAAATCAATATCCGCATTCATTAGTAACCTAGAATTGTGGGGTCTTTTGTGCGTTCTATTCACCACACACAATGAAGGGTCATCACTTTCAGAGTTCCCGCTTTTCTTTGTATTTCCTTCCTTCGTATTTACTCTTTTCGCCGTCAGTGTGGAGAACAATCACTAGTGCGTTCTTTTTCTCCGTGTCCGTGTGGCTCTTCCTTGCCTCTCACTCCTCTGTCTGCATCTTTCTCGCACTTGCCGCGACCTGATATTCGTCACCGCTTCCCCCGCTATGGGCATAGTCACACTCCCCGCCTCTTGAGAACGTAGGCTTCCGCGGCCGGAGTCAGTATTAACTTGGCTGTCCGGGTGACGCCGCGTCCATGGCGAAGGTGCCGACGTTTCGGTCGCCATTCTGCGACCTTCCTCAGGACGTAATGCATTACGATATTAGTTTTCGAAATGCCCACAACACCAGCCGCACCGCCACTGCCTCTTTATTCCTCGCCAACACGTCATCCTTTCCCCAACATTCCTGGTACTCCCACTTCTGCCCGCACCTTCAACAACCCCTGACCACTCCCCAAACTCTCATCAACTCCTTGCCTAGATACAACACCACTCCTACTTACATCGCTATTTATAATAATCCCCGGCAGGCCTTTTGCACTCAATCCTACTACTCCTCATAATTCCAACTCGCAAACTGCGAAGGCTCAGCAGCAACTTCGTTGCATGTGTATCCTCTTTGACCGCTAGGATTTACGTCGGGTGGAGTTTCGACACTATCTTCATAACTGCATAGATATCAACCACTGTCTGCAGAAAAAGTCTAGTGACCAGCTGCTGTAGTTTACCGTGTTGTTTTTCGTTCAGTGGAAGACGAAAATCGGAGGAGAACTCTAAAAACGGGCGACGTATTTCAGTTGTTGCCATCCTCACCCCTCACAATCACACATGCGCAACCTATGCACTACACTGCCACACATGTCCGGAGATCAGTTGGAAACTTTGAGCTAACTCGAGATGGAGCTGTACCTCGAAGGCGTATGCATCTGAAAGCAGAAAACCTGCTGGTTGACACGGGAGTCAGTAGCGGATGGTTCCGTCAGGCGAGGAACACAGCCACCTATCGGGTTAAATCATGTAGTAAACTTACGGGAATATATTAGGATTGCGATTAGAGAGATGTCGGATCTTTGAGGAAGGAAGAATGTGGGCAAGGTGTAATATTCAGGATATGGTGAGTTGGTTATTACAGGACAAAGTTGAAAGGATCAGTATTGTTGATAAAGCAAGCGCTTAGTAACGTATTATTGCGCACTGTTGGTTGTTATTCTATACCATTTCTTTTGTTATTTAAGGTCGCATCAACTTGTAGGTCATTAGCGACCACTATTGCGAGTAACGATATGGTAACTATGAGGATGACACGATATGATGACGATAGGGGGTGAATGGACGAACACAGTTAAACCATGCCCGAGGCGGGACTCGAACTTGCATTTCTACGGTCCGAGATCGCTACGGCACGACTGCCTTATCAATATCGGCCATCTGGACCGTCTATATATCATTATGCAAATCCAACTGTTATATTTACCAAGTTGTAAAATAAACTTATTCAACTTACGGGGCTAAATACATAAGTAAGTGACGCGCTAGGTATTAACCCACGTACTCGTATAACTCCCAAATCACTTCTCCTTCTTCGTCTTCTTCTTCTTCTTCGTGTTCTTCTTCTTCGTCTTCTTCGTCTTCTTCTTCTTCGTCTTCTTCTTCGTCTTCTTCTTCGTCTTCTTCTTCTTCTTCTTCTTCTCGGTGCCATATACTTGAAGTGCGTCGGCTGCTCCCAGGTGGCGTTTGCTTGCTTCTGCAACCAGCCTTCAAAAGCCGACTTGGGTCTTGATATTCTGTGACAATGATTGCTTTCTTCTAGTTGATGAGCACTTTCCTTCTATTCTGCCGGCTAAAATTTATTCTACAAGATCGCATTTTGTTCCTCTTAGAATGTGCCCTAGGTATGTTTTCTTTCTTCTTTCAATTGTCCCCATCAGATCTCTACTCACCCCTGTTCTACGCAGCAGTCAATATTGTTCATATTCTTAATCCATGATATTTTCAGTAAGCATTCGGCGCAAGGACCACAATTCTGTTGCTTGTAATCTCTTCACTGAAGCTGCTTGAATCGTCCAAGTTTGTACTCCATCGCTACTACTAAATCAATTATATCCCCGACCCTTTTCTACCACTCCCCTCCCCTGCTGACATTCCCCGCGACCCCCCCCCCCCCCTCCAGCCTCCCTCCCTCCCCGTCGCAGGCCGCACCACCCGCTCAAAGCTTTCCACTGGATCCGCGCTCAGCTTTCTTTCAATCATCGCTAATGGCGGGGGCCGATAGTTACCGAGCTTTCCTTCATTGACACCGGCTGACTTCCGATTGAACTCCAGCAAGTCTTTTCAGCGCTGACGCATGAACGGCACTGCGACAGAACTGGAAGATTCCGAGACTAACAATTGATTCTGTTATTTGAAGCTCGAAGTCTAGAATATTATGTCTTATTTTTGCACAAAACTATTTTATAGAGTTTGCCTATATTATGTAAAAATAAATTTAGAAAATATTATTATTACTTTATAAGTTACTTTATAAATATTTCATGATATTTACCACAGAGTTTGTGTGAGGTATTGCAATATTCTCCTTCCCTCTCGCCACATATTTGTGGTAAAAGACGGTATTCGTCGTGGGCGGAAACTTTGGCTAACTTTTCACGAGTTAATTTGAGGAAATACGTTCTGGCGTAATTTTAAGGTATTGGTCCTTTCTAATGCTTTAAGACTTGTCTCCTTTTGCGTGGGTGATAAGTATTCGACATCCTAACTCCCTACTTTCGGCAATAAGTACAGAAGTATAGAATTCGATTGTAGATATCAAAGACATAAAATATTATACAGTTTTTAGTGCAGAAACTCTATATATGCTATATAATTATTTTATAAACCTTATAAATGATGTAAATATGCAAGCTAATATTTCAAATATTTTTATGAATATGAGTGTGGTAAAACATCGAAAATAATATTTTTAGTAGAGGGAGTTCGGATATTATGAAATAGTCGTGTAATACGGAATACTGAGCTTATTCCTCTGTCAAGAGCTGCAGCCAAGTGGCTCAATGGTAAACTACTTCGGAATGCTAGCATGATGCTCTGCTGTCAGTCACGCGCCTGCTACAGACCACGATTCATTTTTCGGTTTCCAAAAATGTATGCAGATAGGTTTTAGAAAGCTGGTTTGTTTTCTGTCTAATAATTAGACACTAAACGCAATGTACGCCAGAATAGTTACTTTTTTTTCCGCGCATTTTTTCTAACGCTATTGATTTCAAAATGACACGTCGGGTTATATGGAATACTACGTTTTTCCATTCCGATCATTTGAATTCGAATTAATACCATTTCTGTACCAGGCAACATTGTCGAAGAATGTCTCTTCTGTAATGAAACGTTTACTGAAGATGATCGAAGAGAGATTTAGGTGATTTTTGCAAGTAAACTATTAAAAAAGTATGAAGTGTGTATTTTACAATGTCAGATTACCGATGCGAGGGCCGAGATTGCTAAGGCAGTAGTGCCGGTCTTGAACTAGAAGTTCGAGTCCCGTTTTGGGCATGGTTGTGTTGTGTTGTATGTGACAATTTCATCATTATCATCCTTATTTCATCCGAATCCCCAGGACGAACAATTATAGGGTATAAAAAGGAAACCATTGAAAAATGCTGTTTCTGCCTATAGAAAATGTAACGTGCAGCAACCCCGATAATAAAGTCTGAGTCCCGATGGGATGCTCGTATGGCCCCATGATGGCCGATCTGCGAAACAAAAAGATGTCAGATTATAATTACATGCTTTTTTATCAACTTTATTTATATTTTGTAATTTTGAAATACCTATTCCATATTACTCGAATCTTTCATATTACCCTCAAACTGCAACGTTAAAAACTAATTAAAATTATTGCTATTAAAAAGTTTGTC
>BOPP01000033.1:10148000-10199695 GCA_017312745.1 Gryllus bimaculatus | reverse complement strand
TACGGCAGGCCTTGCTCACACCTACGCATCCCTGAAAGACATTCCCCCACCCTTCCGCTTCCCCCTTAATCCTTACCCATTCCATCACACGCCACACCCGCCCCCCTCACCACATCCCATTTCCCCATCCCGCCTCACCGCCCCCCGTCTCACCCCGTCTCACCCCGCCTCCACCCCACTTCCACCCCGCCCCCGCCCACCCCGCCTCGCCCGCCCCCTCACCCCGCCTCAGCCCGTCTCACCCCGACCACCCGCTCACCCCGCCTCACCCCACTCCCCCGCCCCTTCTCGCCCACCCCCCTCGCCCGCCCCCTCCACCACGCCTCACCCCGTCTCACCCCGCTCGCATCTCTCCTCGTCTCTCTCCCCTCTCTTTCCCACCACACCATCACCACCCCATTAACGCATTTCGCCTCCCGTAGCCCCTCCCCCCGTCCCCCTCCCGCCTCCCCCCCCCGCCCTCCCGCCCCGCCCTCCCCCCCCACCTCTCCCCCCGCGCCCCCCCGCCCCGCCCTCCCCGCCCGCCCTCCCGCCCGCCTCTTTTCCGGCCCGCACCCCCCGCCCCGCCCTCCCCGCCCGCTCCCCGCCGCCGCCTGCGCCCCGCCTCCCCGCCCGCCGCGCCGCCCCGGCCTCCCCCCCCGCCTCCCCGCCCTGCGCTGGCTGCCGGCGCCGGAGTTCGTAACTTAGCGGCCCAGCTGTGCGCGTGACAGCCTGCGAAATATTGCCTTCATCATTTCCGCGCCTGCGTACGCGCTTTGATGTTGAGCCTTCACCCGAGCTACTCCCCTTTCTCCTTCCCCCCCTCTCTCTCTCTCTTCATCCTTCGTTCCTCTCCGCCCCCTTCCCCTCACCATCCCACCCTGCGCGGCCGAAGCCCTGCACTGCGCCGGCAATCGCCTCGCCGGGCAATTTCCGCACTTCGATTTTGTTGCTGCGCGCTCGCCTACAGGCCTACTTCTAATTTTAACGACATAATATTGGGAAATATTTCTTCTGTCGGTGCCGGTGTTCTTCCGTGCTGTGTTGTCCTTGACGTCTGTGCTGAGAAGGCCACTTCGCTTTCTGCGCTCCAGAGAGAAACTGCAACTGGCAATATTCATTTTATGCTTTCAGGTAGGAATTTTAGTAGGAGGATGCATGTAGTCATTGTGTTTTGTGAGGATTTTTAATACTAGGCCCGAGTTTTACACTTCTTGAATGTTGGGGTTGGTGTGTGTTTTCATTTAAATGACGCTTGTGAGAAATTATGAACCCATGTTTCTTCGCCTATTGGAAACGGTTCACGATTCACGATTCGAAACGGTATCGTCCTTATGAAACGCAGTGAAATTAAAGTCCTCCAGTCATTGAAACGAAGATGGGCAGTTGGAAATTCAAAATCGATGGGAATGTTCAACATGTCCGCACGAGGAGAAATGCATTTTGACCTCGAGGTCTTTCATTCCGACATCGATGGGTCAAGGAACAAATGTTTGGAAAGCACAGTGACTATGTTCACTGGAATAGAGTTTCATTTTTACTTCGAAGTAAATATAAATGAATCTGCAAAAGAAATTGATTGATCTTGTCACAATTTTATTTTGACATTAAATTTCTAAAGTGTGACATTTTGAAATTGAAATTAGTTTCGTAATTAGTACTATTAGAGTAGATGGTTTTTCTCTATTATTGATTCAATATCTTTTTATCAATTTCTTCCGTACTTTTCCCTAAAAAATTTATTTCCGGACGTTTGAGAAAAAATATTTTCAATCTGTTTACATCTATTCTCATTGTTTCTCAAGTTTTACGTTTCATCTTTAAAAAATAAAAAAAAATACTTCAGCATATGTAAGAAAGTATCCTAATGCACATAAAATACCTTACATATATGAATAATAATGGGAGCAAAAGTTTCTGGTGTTTTCATTAATTAGAAACTTACGCTGCGTGAAATTTCCAACCCGCGCCTTCTATTAAGATGCAACGCGCCGACCGCCGCACAGTGTCTCAGAATCAACTAGCGTTACTAAAATAGCACATGCTTTCTCAAATTTTTATCTTTTCCAATGTTCTAAAATTCATAGAAAACTGTTCAACAAAAGCGGATCTGCTTCAATTTTTTAAGCATGCTTTGCTTCACTCGAGAACAAAACTTAAAAGAACAAATTGGAGCCATTTTTGAAAACTTTTTATTGCAAAAATCGAAGCAAAAATTAAAAGAAAACTACTCACATACTTCAAAAATTTGTATCTGACCTTGTTGAAATATCTACATTTTGAACGTAAAAATTCTATCATCAATATTGTATTTTAGTAATATTAATGTATTTGTAATTACGTAAGGATTTGCCAGAAAAGGAGATAGCAAAATTTTTAGCTTCATTTGCTATACGAGAGAATAATAAAGAAAAATTTAAACCGATTTTGAGAAAATAGTTGTTGAAAAATTTCCTGTATTTCACTCAAAATACTCGAAAATTACTCATATTTCCGAATAATTGTTCTTGACTTTACTAAAAGAATGGTCGTTGAAGATAACATGTCTTTAAAGAAAATCTCTATCCTCAATCTTGTAGTTGTAGGTAGACGCCGAGAAAATGTAGTTTTCAACCAAGATGACACCTGCACTATTATTTAAGCGCCCTTTATTCTATTCAAAGAAAACCTTTAACCAAAACATATCAAACAATTTTTAAGAATATTTTGGAAATGTTGTGAATGGTTCATGTAAATTATCCTCAAAAATCAAAATACAACTTTCAAACTCGTAGGGTTTGAAGTTTCGTGAGATCGATTGAGGAATATAAATTTTGGAGAAAATCGTCTAGACATTTTAGGCACTAGCATTGAAGATACGAACGGATTGGCAGGCAAACGGACTGCCGAAAAAACAATGTCTTGCTGCCAACCAATTGTTTTTATTCTGACATCACAACGTGTTAATGAAAGTAATTTACTTCTTATAGCAATAAGAAATATTAACTATGTAGGTAACAAAGCCCCAAAATACGAAATTTTCTGTAAAAAAAAACACCCTATTTTCTGCCAACATTACAAAACTTACTCTTTACTACGTACTCGTAAGTACGTAGCATGTCGAGAACGTAAACATTAACGCCTTCCTTCGGAGGAGATGTAAAGCCGGCTGTCCTATGTTAGTAGATTTACTTGCATGCAAAGGATCTTCAAGCCTAAATGACGCCTCTGAGCTAAATTCATATCGCCTGTTTCTCGCCCAAGAAATACCTTCTTTCTTCGCTAGTCGTGAAAGGAGCGTAGCAAAATTTGCGTAGTCAGACAGAAGAGCAGGCCTGATGGTCCGAGTCTCGCCTGTAAAATAAGGCATCAATTCAATTCAGACTTGTCATGTATGGAATTACATATAATATTTAACTTACACCAGTACGACTTATTTTCTTCACAAGTTCGTCTACGTTAGCAGCAATACTGTGAGTACCTTCCGGATGGCTTATTTTACGTACCGCCGAATCTACAAATTTGACGCTGTGAAGCGTTCGAGAAGCACGGATGTATCTGATGCTACTTACGTTCCGCCAGTCACCGCTTCGCGTCAGGTCCCTCGTAGTCCGCGGCTTTGCGCAGAACTCTGCTCCGCGGGCGAATCTCTTGCCCGCGACCGCCGTTGGTGGCCGTGAAACGCTTACATTAATAGGTAACTAATTCAGAGGTCCACCGCTGATAGGTTTTTAGAGGTTCCAATTCTTTAGAAAAATTACAAATTTTGATTGTGATGATCTTTTTGACAAAATGTGATGGAATGTATCACTTGAGTAATATATAATATGAGTTAATATACCTTTGTTTCAGGATAATCAAGTCTGGTCTTTTCACTCAAAAACTAAGTTTTTAGAATACCTCTTGTAAACATGTGTTGTATTGTAATCGTACTACAATATTTTATTACATTTTAAAGTTATGAATATGCATCATCCTTTCTTTATTATAAAAATGTGGTAGAGTTTTCATTTACTCTACAGGGCTATATTTTGAAATGTCGGTAGTCGCGGTGGGCTCTGAGTCCGCACGTAGCCAAAAGAGAATTAAAACCAAATAGATAAGTCAAATATTCTTGGATGTAAAAGCAAAGTATCTTAAGAAGGCTCTAGCGTGAAGTATGAAGAAGTGTTTGAAATGTAAATACCACATTCGAGAATATTTTAAACAGTTCTTACAGGAAGAAATGTGTCAAGGCATCAACTGAGGTCGTTGCAATGTATCTGACCAGAAGGCCTTAGGTTCGAGTCCCGACGGTGGCAGGATTTTCCACCCTACCTTGCCAGCTACGTCGAATTCTATCTCTGAATGTGAATTCTAACAGGTGGCAGCTCTGATCGGTAGTTTTCCGTGGTTTCTCCGATCAACACCAGGCGAATGCTGAACGGTAGTTTTCCGTGGTTTCTCCGATCAACACCAGGCGAATGCTGGAGCAGCAACCTAGCCAACGGGCCACAAACCGCACGCGATATTTCTTTCCTCTTCCGTGTCCTATTCTTGCCTCTTACACACACTTAGACTAACATGCACTACACTTCCACATATGCCGGGAGATCGATCGGGAGTCTAGAGCTTGTCTCGAATTGGGCAGGTCTACTGGCCTTGCACTACCCGCCTGTTAAATTAAACTATGCAAGATACAACGTTACAGATATTAGTTTCGTGAAAAAATAAAGAAATGTTAAAAATGTACGAAGAAAAGGACATTTAAAAAAAATACAAAGGAGGCCGAGAGGACAATTAACGTCAATGGGAGACTGTCCTCCCAAATGGAGGTTGGTTGGCAACCCTGTTCCGCATCTTTGTGCCCGGAACCAGGCCAACGCCATCCTCGCTAACGCAGGGATGGGCTTTCCCGGCGGAATACAAACACCGCGTATGTCGTCCTGGATAGCCAAAGTCGCTAGCGTTGAAGAGCCGTAGCTGCCTCGAGCCTGCAGGATCGCGGTTTCGAATCCCGCCCGGGGCATGGATATTTGTATGTGTCCTTATACCATTACCGTCATTTTTTATTATATATTAGTGAACGAATGTACATAGTTCAGTATTACTTTATAGAGTTCTTGACTCTGGAGACATTCGTACCGGCCCAGACGTGAGCAGTACATTTCATTTAAACAACAATGGTGCTGGAGGATTCCAGCGAGAAAGCGGCACCATGCTCAACCTTCACTGCTTACTAGCGCCGGTGTTGGGAAGATACGGCAAGTTCTAACCTTTAACCACATACTAATCTCCTGCACACCGAAAGGGATTAATTTATTTACTCAATACAATTTAGAGATCTTTCAACTACTAAGGTAATAGACAAGATCTAGCGGGAAGCTGAGAGTGATAATTATGACATTCTGTGGCTCGGATTATCGCCTGTTGTTACTGTAGTGTCTCTGATTGGTAGGATTTTCAACTTTAGAGAGATAACTAGGCCGAATTAAGCTGCTTTTTGGAAGAGAATCCTAGCAGCCGACTGCTCTGATCGGTAGTTTTCCGTGGTTTCTCCGATCAACACCAATAGCAGTATCCTAACAAATGGACCACGGATCGCGCGTGATCTTTCCTTTCTGTTCCTTGCTCTATCCTCACTCCTGAATTACATACACATACACTAACACGCACTGCTCTGCTCCACACGCCAGGAAACCAGTTGGAAGCTTAGAGATTGTCTCGGCTGGGGCGGCGCCTCGGTAATGGGAGATACCTTATGGTAGGAAACCCCGCTACCCGACGGAAGGTCTGCGCCGAATCTCGCCAACCACGTAGCGCAATATCACCGCGACCTCCAAAGAACAACACATTCACTACACTTACGGGGCAAATGACCTTAGCAGTTGACGCGCAGGAAATCACTAATCAATTAACGGACCCACTCCCATAACGGGGTTGACAATGTCAAACGCGTAACCATAACTCAGGAGGAGTCTGAGGGGCCGCGGCATACAACTTTATTGTCCGTAATTAAAGTAAGTCCCACGTCGAAAGAAAAAAAGAAAAGAAAAAAAAAGAAAAAACAACACGTTGCGTCGAAGGCGTTGTATTTCGGCCGCTTCGCGCCGCTCGGGGCCATCGTGCCGAGGTCGGAAGAAGTCGAAAGCGGGCGCGGCCGTTTCATTACGTCCGCAGCGGGAAGCCTTGTGTGTAACGCCCCCGGCTGCGCGCAGGCGTCGCGAAATTAGGCGGTGGGGGGTCCCCCCGAGGACGTAACTGATTTCGTATGCGCCCTTCAATAGACGTCCATGATTGTCATATAAGACGCACGATACCATTTCAGGACCAAGGCCAGCCTACGGGGGTAGGGGTGGGGCAGGCTCTTTTTCTAGGCTTCTTCTTTAGGCTTTGTCTTTTTTGTGTACGACCTATCTTTGTCACTACACTCCAGTTCGAGTCTCGGTCTGGACTGGCTGAGTTTGCGGGTCGACGTTTTGCGTACCGTCATTTGTTTTCAATTGTTGGAAGAGATTTTCGGAAACAGCAGAATAGCAGACCTCTAGAGCAGTGCTGCTAAGGCCCCATGTAACTGCTTGATTCATTGGCTGCAGGCGCGGATCTACAGGGAGGGAAATGAGAGAAATTTCCCTTCCAAAATGTTTCAGTAATTACGAATTTTAACTTGTCACGAAACTTTCAAGCAAATATATTTTCGTTTAAACATTAAAACGAATAAGTTGTATCGCAACATAAGCTGAGTTTATTCTGTTTCATTTTCCGTAATCTGTAATATGACACATTCGACCAAAACATTTTGAATCAAAAAATTGCCCCTCCCAAAATTTGTCTCTGGAGAGAGAGTTTTAAATGGACAGGCACATGTTGACTGATTTAGTGTGTCCGGGGATTACGTTTTCTACTTACTTCTATTGGTCTTGAACGTCTAGTTCATATTATATCGTGAAATGTGGTGGGGTTCCTCCTCGACTAAAACGTGGGATACCGAACAGACACGTCGACTTTGACAGACCCCATCCAGGTACCTTTTCCAGCGGGTTTCCTCTGGCCCCTATCCGGAGCAACCTCTAACCTCCAGATATACGTGGTAGTGTACTGCAGGTAAGTGTATGTGTGCGTGTGTATCTAAAGAAAAGTAATGCTGAAGGATGAGGCTAAAATGATCGCGTGCTATCCGTAGCCCGTTTGTTAAATAGGACCCTAAGGAATACTGCGTGGTTTTTCCTGCCCTCCAATCTTACCAGTGGAAGCACATGCACTGGGGAGGGGCTAGCCCATGTGTGTGAACACACTCCTATCATTTTTTTTGTATCAAATCAAGATTACGCATTAAATATTTCGGTGACGGTTATTTTGGTAAAAACTACACAAAATCTCAATTGCTGTGATTTACAAACAAACACTAATCAAAAATCAATTTTGTAAATCGGTAACCAGCAAAATCTTGAATTTTGAAGTGTATAGCATTCGTATTGTTAATAATTTGAATGTATAAACTGTTCCACTTGTAGTTTTGTAATATGTACACGTTTATAACGTGCTAATTGGGGACGCCTGAATAACTCGACTGTTTGCGCACATAAATTGACTGTTGCACAAAACGGTGAAAACTAAATTTGGTTCTGTTGTGTAAATTAAACAGTTAACAAATACGAACTACATTGTTATCTCCACGCATGAGAGTGTACTTGTAATCCACTGATACCGGTCACTTGGAAGCCAGATGCTCTAGTTCAAAGTAGTGTTATTCTGTACACAATAAAAACTTTTTTAATTGAAAAAGTAGTTTTGAAAGTTTCTTATTTAGGAAACCATTCTTTTATTAGCTTAAAACTGCTTCTTACTGTTACCGATATTTCTGCCAGTGTCAGATCAATGTTTTTAAAACATGATCTAAAGTTTTAGTAAGTAATTATTTATAAGAATTTTTTTATAAAACTGAGATTATTCTTTGTATTTTTTCAAACAAAATTTTTTTAATTGATCAACAAGCTGTTTTGTTCATTTTTTCAATCTTGTAAATAAGTTTAATAAATTCTATGAAATTGAATGTGCGGATAAATAATACCTAATTCATGGAATGAAAATTCCATGAATAAACACAATCCGTGATTTCTGATTGTGATTTCTAATGATATTTTGAAGACAGGTCTTTACAACTGTCTAGAATACGTCGTGACTGCTTGTCTTTAGGTCCATCTCTGTTACTAAACGCATCTTAGAGTTTCAACAGAAAGTAGTAATCTGCTAACGATCGATTCAAAATTGAGATTTTTTTCTGAAAGAAGTGTTTCAATGAGTCATTTAATTTGGTTCATGACAGTAAATTTCCATTCTTTGGAAAGAGGGATTCATTACATACGCTCAATATGGCATTTTCAATTTTTTTCAAAAACTGTACCAAGGTTTTCTTAAACGATTTTCTTTGCATGTACCTATGTGGGCTTTCTGGTACCATTTCATTTGAATTTTGAAATTCTTGAAAATTAAAAATATTTAATTGTCGTTTGATTTTCTTGCAAGCCAGTGTCATCTAGAGAGACGTTGTTCTAGTTTTAAACAATTTTACAATGAATTTAATTAACGTGTGGTTAATAACGATGTCTCAAAATGTAAAATGTCTTCCTGTGTAAATTAGGATTACGTAGTTTCTCAAACCATTATGAGATTTCTTTAAACACATCTAAGATTTTATTTAATTCTTCCCTGTGTATGTAACTAGTATTCCTTGCCATGCCATAATCACTCGATAGTGGACCACAGGGGAGTCCGGGACAGTCTCAATTTCATACACTTTCATTTTCTATTATTAATGCACCACGTAATATGAATTTTTGTCGGAGAAATTGTTTGAAATAACCTGCCCGCACCCCGGGTTAGTTGTCATGATTTAGGACAGATGAAAAAATTAGCATTTATCGTTATGCAAAAATATTATATAAAAATAAAAATGTAACAATGAAGACAATTTTAAACAGAAAATAATAATGTAAGGCTATATTTAAGAAAATGTGCTGATATGAAGCTAGTAACTTTCGCTCCTAGTCACACTCTCGAATTCTTGACATGTATAAAAGTTATTTGGTTCACTGGTACATAATTCTTGAGCTCACTTCTCACATGCTACACACAGGATGCATTTTTACTCATCCTTTTTTGTCACTCATTGAGAGTTTTCGTTCCATCTTCTTTTTACTTCCTTTCATATCTTTTACATTCTCAGTGTGTTTAATTGCTTTTTAAAGACTTTCGTTGATATTATTTTTGCTATTTTTAGGAAGTTCTGAATCTCTCTTTGAGCTGGTGAATCTGTTAAAATTACTGTAACTCTTGTGCGTGAATCATTTCTATTTGTACTCCAATTTTGCCTTTCGCCAGCCCTTGATAAAGGGGTTATTACAAGATGTGTATTGCGCCCATTGTTGAGTCAGGGTTGAGGTTCGTGTGTGTTGAGTGTGCAAAATATAGCTTAGATTATTGGGAGAGCCTTTGCAGAAACTGCATGAATAAAACCCTGTCCCTGTCTTTTTCTAAGTTCTCAACAGACGAGAAGACTGAAAAGACGACGCACAATCGACACGATTAGCACCATCGCGTAGGAATCATTACGTATTGAAGAAATTGTCATGATTACCTACTACCTTTGTCTGGACGAAAATAAACGTTCTGTTTACACATTCTATTTGTTATTCATGCTTTCTGCTGTTTTGTGCAGCATTAATAGAACGTATAAAAGTATTCTTATTAACCTTTTTCATTGAACATTCTGAATAGTTTGAAGTCATGGATTGTTTAGGAAACACTCTGGATTTTATAATATTTTCGTCACAAGTATATTCACAACTTAATACAATCATAAAAGAAATTAATTTAATTTTGAATGAATTTTATCGAAACAAAAAAAAAAATTTGAGTATAGTCAAACCGATAAAGCTACCTAACTATATTGAAATTATATTTTCTCAAATAAAAATAAGTAACATACAAACTTATGATAGAAAATGTGTTCTGAGCAACATGATATGTACTCAAATATAAATTTGGAACCTCACACGCATAACAATGTCCCAAAGCAAGACGAATAATTTCCTTCAACTACTACGGGGGGTAATTTCAAATCTCAAATGCCCAGTGAAGATACCCAGATGAATTATCGACAAGTACGAATGACGCATTGCCCTCTCAGCTCCGGAAGTAGGCCATTTGCGATGCCGCAAGACCCGTGTGCATACACACATCATTCACTAACGGCCTATAAATCTGTCTAGCACGCATGAATGATGAACTATCCCTCATCCGCAGACATGCTCGTCTAAGCGATCCACGTTGAGGGGAGGGAGATCCTCATCTAGAGAAACGACGGCTGGATTTAGCTATCCTGGGAAGTGCGTTAGATATTTTCCGGTCATGCTGACTATTTAGTTTTACTAGCGTATACGCAACGCAATAATTGGGCGCAGAATTGGTTCACAACATAAAAAAAGCATTCCGAATTATTTTATGTATTATTCATATACAAGAAAGTTTACGTACTTTCGTTGTCTGTAAATTAGATGTGATAATTTAGCATTTTCATTGTGAAGAAGCGAAATAAATGAAAACTAAAAATACGATTAAAGAACAGGAGAGTGTTATAGATATGAAATCGTTGTGGGTGTCTTTCCTAATTGGTTTGTGTTCGTGGATAAATAATTTTCTGTCAGTAAAATACTATGTAACGTATGTATGTCGTAATGTCTGCAATGAATCATGTCTAGGGAAAGGTTGTATTATTGTATCTTTGACCACTACTCATACTTGAATTTTTTCCCTTCAGTTTTATATTTATTAATTTCTTCAAAAGTTTTAAAATAAGAATCTAAATGTTGTCTATAAAATATTTTCTTATAATCTGAAATTTAGTTAAAACATGGTTGAAATTAATTTTTGAAAGAAAAAGAAATTGGCTTAAGTTACAACACTATGTTGTACCTCTGATCAGGGGTAGTTGTACTTTTGACCACGTCATACATAATATGCATGTGTGATGCCTATCCGCATTAGAGATTACAGACACTGTGAAAAATGGACAATATGTAATAAAACACACGAAAATACAAACCGTGTTAATCTGAAGCTAACTTTAAATTAATTACATTATGTAAATTGTAGTTTAAAGAATGATGTCATCAAATTATAAACCAAAGCCTATTGAATAATACAGAATAAAAAACAGTTATTGAACACTGTAGTGAGATAGATCGACACTAAATAACAAATGGTGTTGCCGACGAATTGATCCATCTGCCTGCGTTGGATTTGGAAGCTTGAACACAATGTCGTCCTTATATCATACAAATCGTCATTTATCTTGTCTAACACTAATGGTATTTAATTTAATTAAATATTTATCTCAAAAATAGTTTCCCTCTTAACTCTGAAAACCTCCACCAAATAATGTTTAACAATTTTTACCGCAAATTTTTTTGAGAATGATGTAATGCTTCTCGGCGTCTTTTCCAATTCTCTAAAATAATAAAAGTAATAATAAAAGTATAAATAATTAACCTGAACGGAAGTATCCGTAGGATCAGTTGAACCTTTGTCTGGTACAAACTGCTCAAAGATAGTACAACGTATAATCACTTTTTACAAAATCAAGCTGAGTTAAATTTGAGGTTAATGTTTTGAAATTTAAATGCTGCATAATTCATCTAGAATGTTTGTCTTAATTTTTGTAATTTTCACGATGAAATACAATAAATATAATTAAAGTTATTTCATAAAATAACCCGAAGAAAATACTTACTTTTGACTGTCACAAACAGTTTTCTTTTTTATACACAACATTAATTAAGCTTTTCAAATACTGACAAGACTTAGAGCAGCTCTAAAAACAGTAGTATAAACTAGGAATTCCAACTTCTGAAATTTATCAGTAATACGGAATCTTCTTGGTTTTTACCAAAGGTCTGTAATAATGTTGGTGGTATACCACAATCAAATACGATATTTTTGGTGCATTGATGTCATTCATAAAGAGAAATGTTATGGCACAATTTGTTACAATACCTGCACAGAGATAAACAGAGCTGATATATTACCTTTAAATATTTGTTTCCCAACTCTTTAGAGTAATCCATAATAACACATAATAGCTAGCAGAGCACAGAGTAAACGTCACAATATTATTGCAAAGAAATAATGTAGTATCAGTATGACATGTCTCCCAATCAAATACTGACATATTGCTAACGTATGGAACGCATACACACACACGCACACACACACACGTACACGCACACACACACACACACACACACACATACATATATACACAATATGACAACGTTTAACACAAATTTAAGAAAAATTATATACACTTTTCTAATAATAGGCATTATAATGTTCACTAACTCCTAAACCTTATAAACATTTGTACTTCTGAGGGAGTGGGAGAACATGTTGAAATCTGAGTTGAAAAATGAGCCGGACTGCTACTACCAACTAACTCTTCGTCTCTAGCCGTCAACGCAGCGCGACGAAAGATCGTGTCCCCATGCGATCGTACAGCTTAGAGTGAGCATTTGAATTAAACACCCGAATCGGAAACTAAATTGCGTTTTCTCGACACGAAAATTTGGTAGAAATTATGTTTATGTTGCCCGGTACGTTCAATCCGGTCGCTACAACAATAATTTCGTAAGAATGAAAACAGAGTGCTTACATCCATAGTGTCAATATGCAACCAGTGAATGAACGAGTGAAATCAGTGAATTTAAACGCCGTTAAAGTGAATTTAATTTATTTTTAAATTATTTTCTCCTTAAACCACAAGCAAAAGGTTGATTATTTATTTTATTTTATTATTGAGAGTATTAGCCTGCGTTATTAAATATACAACATAATAACAAAACAAAAACTTTTACTAACGTGTTTCCAAACCAGTAACGTTCGCCGTTGAACTTATCCAAGCTTATGAACATTTTGAAAAAAAAAGTCTTTAATACTGAATAATTCCATTCACGTCACAAGTTTGGAACCGCCGCGTTTTGACAGAAAGTGGTCGCTTTCCGTTGGATCCAACTTTCTGCGCTCGCACGTGCTTTAAAGTAGCCCTCCACTACCTGGCTTACGGTTTTTCTGTTCCCGTTGTTGTATAATCCGCCCTCAAGCAACAGAATTTAATTTGAAGGGAATAACACGGCAGGTGGAAATTCACTTCACTTACCACTACGAAAATAAGTGACGTCACTGTTACAGTTGACTCTACAATCCAGCTGTGCGCCAGTCCGCCAGCCCAGTAAT
Source organism: Gryllus bimaculatus (assembly GCA_017312745.1). Lineage (NCBI taxonomy): Eukaryota > Metazoa > Arthropoda > Insecta > Orthoptera > Gryllidae > Gryllus > Gryllus bimaculatus. The sequence continues at coordinate 10,186,468 of BOPP01000033.1, read as the reverse complement.
CAGGTGGTTTGTGAGCGGGTGCGTCGTTAAAAGCATAACAATGTGAAGGAATATTCTTACATTAAAGATAATACAGGAAACTGTGTTAAAATTTTTGTTGATAAAAAAAGCCCAAAAAACATTAAAAACCTTTTCTGGTTATGAATTACTGTACTATATATATATATATTATTTTTGGCCTTATTTTAACTCCAATAATACGGTTAATGTCTTTATTTGGTGTTATCTAGTCTCAGAATATTGAAATCATTTTGTTTTATAAAATATACATAAATAAATATACACGTAAAATGCGATTTAACGATCAATTTTCAAAAACCTAATAATTCTGATCCCGAAACCATGAATAGCTGCTACATTTACTATCTATTTAAAAAAAATATTTATAATTAATTTTGCAATTACGTTTGAGAACTTGGTAACAGAATACACTAACCTAACATTACAGAACTAAGATATTAACAAAATTTACAAACTTTACAAATTAACATGAACATTCCACCGTGCAACGTTTCTTAGCACTCCACCTCACCACACTTCACTTCATTGCTCTGCGGATCATCTGAGCTGTAATGTGTGTCTTTCACACTCGATTCTCTCATCTTCACAATGCCACAGCACTGCACGTCACTGCTCATAATTAATAATAATAATAATCCAATCCATATCAACAATACGTAAACACAGAAGTGCAAAAATATTATATAAACGTATCGAATCATTATAGTGTTCAATAACTCCACTCATTAATCTCATAAACACCAGCACTCGTATTCTTCCTTCTCCATATGTATTTATGTAAATACTTATTAAAATCAATTTGTAACAAAAATTTGAACCAAACATTTAGTAACAATGAACGTAAATCTGTGAACTAAAAAAAAGAGAGGTATTTACAAATACTGATAAGCGTTTGAAACCTACAAGTATTTTCATAAAGCTAATGAATAACAAATCCGGCTCTTAAGGTCGAGATTGCTAAGGAGTCAGCGCAGTGCGCTAGTTTGGCGCAATGGTGGCTCTGCGATATATTATAGAGTAAATGCAGTTATTGATTCAGGCCACTCTGAGTTTCTCATTGAAAAAAATATCATGGAGATGAGTTAGTATATCTCGTACATATCTGCCAACGTAACTGCGTGTGGTACGGGTAAAAGTTTCTCTGCTTTCTTATATCGTATTTCAGAGCAGGAAAATCACTTGCAGATTTTTAACACAGCTATTCATATTCGTCCATCTCAGGACAGAATATTACTGCATTGAAACACAAAACAACAAACAGAACGTAAACTACGAATATTCACGAGTGTTGATGCTCGTGTTCTGAAAATCCCCTCTCGGTTCGAGTTGCTGCTGAAACAACAGTTGCTGGCATGAATCATCCCAGCTAGTTTCTCATTCATTTATAATCCTGATCTGTCGTTCTATATCCTGCACCATAAGTTACATTTAGATTTTCTTCTTTCATTGCGAAAAAAGTGTAACAGCACCTTTTTATACTATTTCAACATCTCGCGATATAGTCACAGTAATCATAATTTGGTAACTAGCAGAAGCAACATAAATAAATTTTATTCGAGGAAAAGATAGGAGACCAATTCATCGTCCAACACGAAGTTTAATATTTTGCATTCCGTTTCCTGCCCTTCGTAGATGGTGCCATAGATGATCAGCCCAGTGGGCACCATACATATGCATCCATTCTGATCGCCTCAGTAAGTTATAATCGCAGGTCAACAGAGAACAACCTTGTCTTTTCATATATGAATCAGTGTCTTTTTTGTCAAAAAGTGACTTACTTAAGGACGGTAATATATTTTCAGAAAACGCCCTTGTCTAACACTCGACGTAGTAATCGTATTCATCAGGTGACGATATCAACAGCTCACTACAAAAAATTTACATATAATACATGTACATTATTTTACAACACCGTACCAGATGGCATTAAACGATTAAATTCGATGCAAAAGTTTAAGCCCCAAGTAAAATATTTCCTGATGCACTACTGTTTCTGTTCAATTAGAGACTATACCGAGCATCCAAAAGGAAAGTAATATTAATTTTAACTAAGACATTTAATATACTAATTACCATTTGGATTGCATAATCCTAAAAAATCTGTAACAAGTAATGTACATCAGCTTCTGGGCCAATGACCCCGATCTCGATCAGGTTTTCGTCCAGTTTCCCTGATACTTCAGCAAATGCTGAGATGAGCCCTTGTTTTGCCTCTGGACATACATGTAACTTCATATTAACTTCTCCCCATAGCACGTCATACACATTCGTTAACTTTTTTTGACGTAAATAACTAAATAAAACCACACATCCGTTGCCGTCGCGCCAATCGCGCCTTCTTACATATCATCACGAAAAATTGAAAGATCTCAGAAATAGCTCGTTCCTCATCAAATTATCGGAGGTCAGGCGCCGGTGACAATATCGGCATTATAGGACCCTCTATCATTAACCGCGTCAGCAGTAGTGAAAGTGCCCATCCGTGTGTCATGTCTCGCCGTAAACGGAATCTTTTCTCCTGACGGTGTTGGTCTCGGAACAGTGATATCTTTATTTACTCACCTAACATAAAAAACTTGTTGAAAACTGTTTGTCTATGGGAAGAAGTTGAGCAGCCTTTCTTGAGCTCTAGGATCTCCTCACTCACATACAGATTAAAATAATGCATAAATATCGATTGAAATGAGAGTTTTCGCCGGAATTGGTAAGAAAATATTTGCAGAAAATATTCATCTGAACGTTGTTCCCTTCGACGGTCTTTTATACAGAACTCCATTTGTCACGTGATGACTAGTGTAGGGATATCTCCTTACACTTAGAGTTAAAACTCCCTATTGACTTAAAGTAATTAGGAACTAAGTAATCGAAATACCCGATTAATTCGCAAATTAGCGGGACGGTTAAATAATAGATATTTAAATGACGGTAAAGTAATCTTCTCGGATTACACCTGGCATATCGCTGCTCGAGTTGTCTAGTATGTTTGAACATAACACCTCGAATTGTGTGCTTGAAAACAGAATTTTGGCACAAAAGTATGTTTGAAATTTTGCGTTGCAGAGACAGATGGTTGTTTCCTGCAAAACGCAAAGGCCGAAGGCTGTCGCTTCGCCGACTGAATTTGGAAGAGCGTAGACAAGTGTAATCTGGAGTGTAGTGAGATTAGGTCAGATTAAATTAGATATCGTGCGAATAGATATTTACGACCGTTGAACAGGAGCTTGAACGTACACTTATTCTCTCACTAAACACGGAAATTTCCCTGTAGTAATTCCTTTATATCACATAATAACTGCTATTCCTCCATACCGTTATCTGCTTCACGTGTACTAGCCACCTGGATTTATGTAAAGTGGAAATTTATCTAGATAAAATTTGACATATGTTATGTAGCTGTTAGTCTTTCAGAATTTTGCACTTGGATTTTGTAAGAATTAACAGTCTAGTAGGCGAATTAGGAAGATTCGGGTATTAACCGTGCATATTTAGGCCACAGAAAGTTGGTAACTAACATAAGATAAACAGTAACAACTAGTTCGATGGGAATATATTTTCTGGCAATATTCTTAGATTCTACTCTAGCTCACAGGCAGATGGATGTTGAATTAAGACGTACTTACATTATTCCAGGCCTTTGCTCAACTGTCTTCTAGATCACCTCTCACATTTCTTGAGTATAAATCCCATGGTGCGATTTGCTACATTAAATTTTCTTCTTCAGTTGGCTTAGAGTTTTGCTGCATTCGCTTAATTTGAGTTTTGTATAAATTCCGTGGTGGCAGCAGATGTATTGTGGTAATCCATAATATTATTAATTAAAGATCGAGAGGTGTCAACCACACAGTATATTACAATTTATTATAAATAATAAACAGCCATATACGTGTCTTAGGTCTAATTTATATCACCTTCAGTGACACTAAATATGTCACTCACAGTTCTGCACAACATACAAGATGGCACCGAGTTAATTCCTACGTGTTTAATCCATGCTACTTGGAGCCACTAAATATAGGATAAATGGTCTCGAAACACGTGTATACCTGTTTATTCATTGTATTTAAGTATATTTTATAATACACTTTGTGGTTGATATATCCTTAATCCTTAATTAATAATATTTTTTGAGTATGTTTTTTTCTGACAAATGGGAATTTGCAACACAATGGGGGGAAAATAACATGCACCGGAACGCCCAGCGCTCAAAATCTGGGCCTGCGAATCCACTTCGAGCCACAAACTGCAACAGAGAACACTCGCGAAGTATCACATTCCGAACATAGTGACTGTTTAAGTGCGCGATTCCTACTCGACGACTTTACCACTCCATGTCCCGCACTCTAAACCAGCTCTGGAGAGGACAAGTGGTTGCTTGCGGCACGTGGAGTAGAGACAACAGCTGGAAGTGGCATCATGTGTGATGTGGGAGAATGGTATGTGATGAGGGTAGGATGCGGCAATAAGAAGCGTGGGGAAGGCGGTGGGAGGGGCAAAACGGGATGTGGGGGTGAATATCGGATTGTAGAAAATGGAAATGAGAGATCGTGAGAGGTAAGAGATGGAAGGCGGTAAGAAGTAGAGATGGGGATAGAGGGGGCGAGAGGTAGGTTGACGGTGGAAGGCTGATTGCTGGATTCTCAAAGGAGGTGGTCGGAAGGAGGACAGAAGCTGTAAGAGGGAGAATGGAGGGCGTATGAGAGAGGACGAAGACAGTAAGAAGATGAAGACTGTTTGTGGGAGGATGAAGACTATATGAGATATGATGGAGATTGGATGAAGGAGGGTGGAGGGAGGAGGTGAGGTGAAAATAGCAGAAGCGGGAGGAGGGATAATGGGCGATGGAGGGTGGATGCGGCTTGTGGGACGAAGGGTCGATGTGCAACGGGATGAAATATGCAGAAAGAGAGAGAGAGAGAAACAAACAGCGTAAAGGCTTACGTTAACTACGTAGCGGAAAAGTTTAACTAAGACTCATAAATAAATCCACAGCCGCCGGAATTACACTAGACAGACTTATGATTTTGTATATTCTCTTTAAACGATTATTATACAGAGATGATTTATTGTGTTGGGAATCATGAGAAAAACAAACACGCCATATTTTTTAGAAAAAAGTGCTGAAAAGTTTTAATCTGAATGTTTCCCTAATATTGACACAGTACGTTTAACTTAACGTATTTTTCAAACCCTTTTCATTTTTAATTGAAAATTCTTTGCGAAGTTTTTAATTTTAAATGTCTTTACATTTAATTTCTGTACTTTTAAATAGCATACTACACATTTGATCATATGACATGGCAGTAACATTTTCAACGTTGAAATAAACTTGTTTAATTGGATCTTTTTCATTGAGAAAATTAACATTTTACGCACAAACTCAATCCTGGAGACGTGGTGGCGGCGGAAAAGCAAATGTAGGGTGAGTCCGCGCGACGACTGGAGCCAAGAGATTGCTTCGCAAACCGCGCGCAAATCGAAGTTGAAGATGGCGGGAGGCAACTGCGCTGGGTTGCCATGGCAACGGCACGAAACAGATCGGTCGTTGACATAGGCGATGCGACCGTCTTAATTCCCTTGGCACCGCAACCAATCGTAAAACGATTACAGGTAGTTTGTATTAACACTCTGACATATTTAATCTATTTTTTGTAAATTACATTATTAGTATTGTAAACCCTATTTGAGGCCACTTTTCAGCAAAATTTGGAGAAATAATTACCTAAACTTTTTGCTTCTTTTTGATGTGAATAGGCTCAATTGCAAAAGAAGAATGACTAACGGGCATTCGTAATATGACTGCGCTTTCCTGTACTTAAAACGGTTTGTGTCAGCCCAAGTTCTGCCAATATTTTGCAGAAATGTTTGGAGGCAATACTTTCAGGAGATATTGCGTAAACGTACAATTTTACACTAACTTCAATAAATATTCCAACTCATTTAAAAAAAACACATTTTGTCACTTTTTTCTCCCTTCACAATCTTGCCTACTGCATACGTCTTTTGAGAAAGTATTGTAATGGTGCAGAAAGCAAACGTTGACAGAAAAAACTCTTATTTTCAGGCCCTAGTATAAAAAAAGTAGGTACATCTTGTTCCTGTTGTGCTAGATCTTTTGGGACTGTTACAACATAGCTACAGAGCATTTATAAAATATAAAATTTTATGATGTAAATGGCAAAAAATGATTCAAATTAATTACGGAAAAGAACAAATTAAGGGTGATCATTGTGCAAATAAGTAAGAGACGAAGATAGGAAGAGACAAATGAAATAGAAATAAAAATTACTTATTTTATTTTTAGACATGGGGTCATTTGTGTAATTTTTGGGCGTGAGAATAATAAATTATACGTACGAAAAATTGGTGATTGTCAAAAAAGCAATAATACATTGAGTGTTGGGAATGAGAAGCCAATGAAAGTGAAATACGAATAGGAGAAATGAACATTGTACGTAGGAGGTTACAATAAGGACTAGACTTTTTTTTAGTCTGAGAATAATATAGTTGAAAGGCAGAGATGTCAGAGAGGGAGAACGATAGTGGTCATGATGATAAACTGTTGTAAGTAGAAGAGGCATGCAGTGGAAAAGCAAACTTGAAAAATTTCAGAATTTTTTTAAAATTTGAAGTAAATATTTGAACATTGGAAAAGTAGCGAACGGTAATAAGTAATATTTTGAGTGAAATTGGGAAATTGAAAATTAATATTGAAATTTAGAAAGATAACGAAAAGATTTCAAGGTGGTAGAACAAGGCACCTAGTAAATGGGGAAGGTATCATTTCCCGACAGTCAAGATGGCAGCATGTCAGCGAAAGAGAAGTGAAAGACATTTTTCTCCATTTTTTCCATGGGCCGTACAAAAAGTGCTTAAAAGTATGGGACGAGACACATTTTGTGGAATTCACTGGATTGCAAATTTAGAAATAATGCGAGAAAGTTTCTGATGTAGAATTACTCATAATATCTTTAAAGCTTTTTTTTCTCTTATTAGTGATGTTCGTTTCGATCAATTGATCAAAGTGAAAGACTAATTAAAAAATTTTTAAATGTTTGAATGCATTGGCAAATCAACTCTAAAATATTGCTTTCAAAAATTTCCTTTCTAGGAAAGTCGTGTGTAAAAGTTCCCTACTGCCATAAATTAAAATCTATTTATTTCCATCTTTTCAATTCTTTGCTAAATGAACATGAGGTCCCGCAGAGTTCGATATGAGATCCTAGCCTCATTTATTCGTCAACGACATACCCTCGTCTATTGAATTACTACCGCGGAATAATAGTTATTAATGACACGAATATTCTTTGTCAAGAAGAAACAATATGTAGCACGAATTCGTTTCAAGTCTTTTGAGAATAAATTAATAGGACATGAAGAAACATGTTTCAATGCAGTTCCACATTTCAAACAGAAAATCGCATGAGCCATTGAAAATAAAAAAATTGCAAAATTAATAATGTTAAGGTAACAACATTTTGAAGTCTCTTAATTCAGTCACCTCGCAAATGAATACCCATTTTAATAAATGAAATAGCAAATGAAGTTCGTTATGTTACGCATTCAGAATTCTTACAAATTCAGTCAAACTTCACACATCTCGTTCGGTGTATTTTGCGAGTGTAGTACATTAGCGCTTCAGATACGACATGGTATTCTGAGGAAACCCATCGTAGCATTCGTCTACTGATTCACTGTTCACATATAATTATTATGATGTTTTGTATATTTTTATTTTGTATATAATTCTTAGTATAGATATTATATATATATATATTCAGAAAGAAAAGATCAGAAACAATAAAAGGTCTTCCTGTAAAGGAACTTTGTCACACAGTGTTTGTTGTTAAGAATATGGCATTTTCCTTTAATTTCTGCTTTCTGATCACGAATAATAATTGTAGAATTCATATTTTATACTACTCTAAATGTCCTTTCTACTATTTGATTATAAGTGTGGAATACAATTTTATCTTTAATAAGATATTTAGTAACTGATCGATAAGCTTCTGCAGTTGCCAGTAAATTTTTAAGTTGATCTCGTGGACTGTATCAGCTTGCAGCCCTTTGTTCATGGCTTTTTGTAAAGTTTCTGACATTACGTTGATGTCATTTACCTTGTGGAGAATTCTGGTCGTGGCGTTTTATTCTTCTGAACGATGTTGAATTTGTCACTGTTATTCATTACTTTATCATTGGGAGTATTGTTATTACTTAGTTTGAGATTTGAAAATTCGTTGAATGTTGGTATGTGAGTACTTTTGATTTTATTCTTTATATGATGGATTATTTGCGTAGATTAAATACATTATGTGATCTATGTTAAATTTAATGATATATGAAACAATTTTACCTTGTGAAGGGTGTATTACTTGTACTATTGGAACATAGTTGTGTTCATATTGTATACTATTGGGACACATTCAGTTGTGATCATGTCTACGTTGAATGAGTTATCACGCCAATGGTAATGAGGGCAATGAGGTCAAGTGTGGTATACAATGTGTGTATAATATTCATCATTTCAGTAAGGTATGTTCCTTTGCGTACTTTTGTGTTTCAATTGTATTAGGTCCTATTTTTTGCCATAAATGGTTCTAACCGTGTAGTTGATTAATAAAGCCCGAAAGATGGGGCAAACAAATCTTCGAAACGTCGGCAAATTGAAATAATTGTTTAACATACCGGCCAACATCCCTGAACAACAATGCTTGAATGTACCGTTTCGTTAATTTTTAGACAAAACCTGATAAAAATCACTGTCCAGGGTTAAAACGTCGTACCATTTGTAATAAGGCTGCAAAATAAATTATGTAATTAAATGACGAGATTAAATAATATATATTATTAATTAACTACTCTGAGTCCGTTTCAATTTCAGTCGCTAATCAGCATCCAGTAACGTAACGAACACATTCGTATAAATACAACTCGGAGGCAGCCCTTCGCACTTCGCAACAGTCTGATTCCAAAAATGTCGAATGAAGTGAAGGAGCGGCGGGCGACTTAGCGCATCCCCTTTAAGCGCGGCCGCGGCTGTGCGGAGGGGCCGGGGCGCTGGCCAAAGGCATTGCCGAGGCCAAATGGCGCGGCGAGCGAAAAGCCGTCACGAACACGTGAGGCGTTGAAAAGGTGCGGGGGAGCAGTACAGGTAGAAGAAGGTGGCGTTGGCGACAGATTGGAGTGGACGAACGAGAGGGTGAGGCAGACTGTTGAGTGAAAGGAAGGAATTGTAGGGGAATAAGCTAGCGGGGAGGGAAAGAATGCGTTGGGGTGTGATCAGAGTGCATGAAAGGGGGAGACTAGCTCGTGAGCGCCTGAGGAAGCTGACGGGATTCGGTTGGAGGAGAAAGAGTAGGGGGGATATAGCGTTAGTGGAATATTGGAGAGAATGATGATGCGTGAGATACATGATAATGACTGAGAAAGCAAGCAGATGAATATTGCTGTTAGTATTGCCAATTCTAATGCCTGGGGTTTCATGACCAACTTGTTCACCCGACAAAACATATAGGTTTTTCGAATGTACACCTTTGCGCTCAAAAAAACTAACACATTTTTAACACTTTTGTACTGCCAGAGTACCAGTCTTAGTTCAATTTCAATTTCTATTCATTCCTTATTTTACATCGAGACACGGGTTAGTCGGATTCCGTCTGACCAAGCAAATTTTTGCTACGGTCTTTTCACAGACCGGTGGAGAAAGAGGGTATTACTGGGGTGACGAATAAGGCGATTTTCAATTTAGCTCAGAGGATTCTTTTAAGCTTAAGCATCTTTTACATGCAGTAAATCTACAAGCGTACACCGGCCTCACTTCTCCTCCGAAGGATCTGGGAGTGCGAAGGCGGGAACATTCCAACGCGTGTGAATGCAAGGGACGTTCTCATCAGTAGGGGCTAGCTTACCGCTCAGCACAACCTTCCGTCTCGCACGGCAAGTCGACGCACAGAGGAACATGTCCAACCTCTAGGTCGGACTCCCCGCGATTAAGGGTGGAACGAAAGTGCTACCTGCAGATTGTATAAATTCTCGACTATCCGGGAAACGTTGCGTCGTTGGCTGGGAGGCCGACGTTTCTCCTGACATGTCGCAGGCTTCCTCAGGGCAGTGACGAACGACTCGGCGTCTCCCGAATAGCCGAGAATTTGTGGATTTGAGCCGCGGAAGCTTACGTGTACAACTGCAGATTGTATTCCGCGTTCATGAGCTGAGGTAATTGTGATTTAGATTTATTCAGTTAAAAAATACAGTAAAACCTGTATGTGACGTTATCTGCACACGCTTTTTTGAGTTACAGAATCCCTTTCCGTCATTTTAACTATAAATAGTTGAAAGATGAGTAGAAGTTTAACATAAATACATAAAAATAAATTTTAAAAATCGCAAGATTAGCAATATTTGAAAAATAGTCATTTTCGTTTCTGAGTTACAGAAAACTTATTTGCGTCGGTACACGAATTGCAAGTATAATTATTCTGCATTGCTAACAAAATAGCAGCTCGCCCTTACCTCTACTCCTACCATCACAAGCAAAACCAGAGTTCAACAAATTATGCGCGTAGTACAGCTGCATTTACGTCTAGAAGCAAAACAAGGGGCCATCTCAGCATTTGCTCAATGGATCAGGGAAACTGGGGACAAATACCCTATGCGAGATGGGGGTCACTGACCCGGAAAGCCGGAAAAAGTACATTATTGTAGGTGCGTCTCAAAATGGGAGGTTATGGTGCTACGCCAGAGTGGCATTACTGTGTAGATGCCGAATGAGAAGTAACAACGGAACAAGAGGTTGGTTGGCAGATGTGCACCATCGAGATAACGGAGGCAATATGTGGTGGGAAATCACAAAACTGTAACGGGACAAATTGTTTGGGGGACGCGGATAAACGGGCATATTTGGAATGGTGTGGTTGTAGACGTCAGTAAAGGGAGATAACTACTGTAGAATGGTTTGGCCTGCTATATAGGCGTGTAAAAAAAAAAATGCTAAAGAAAGCTGGGGAGTGAAAAAATAAAATTTGAAAAACAACTTGTTAGGTGAGGAATTGAAGAAAACAAGCAAGTGAATTAGAGAGATAAAACTGTAATTTGGAGTAAATAAACGTTTCAAATAAAAAGATAATAAGAATGGTGATCACGTATGTTGTAAATCTCGGCAATCAGCGGTGGCCCTATCTCATATATTCAATGAAGGACCTTGACAAGAATATCAAATGGCAAAGTAAATTGCGTCTATATATCTTAACAGACACATTACTTGCATACACACAGAACACATATAGTAAGAGATCGTGGTGATGAATGATGATGATGATGATCATGATGATGATGAGCAATGAAACCGTAAGAATGTTAGTTTTATGTTGGGCCAGCGAGAAACAGGCAAGAGCACGAGTAACTCGAACAGTGAGGACGACTAAGAAATAAAAAAAAAGTGTTTGTGCTCACAGCGCTCTCGTCTGTGGGCCAGCGAAGCGACCATCAAACGAGCGAAGAAAACCCATTGTTAGCATTTCGCTGCCAGTAACACAACTCATGACAGATCTAGTTACAAGTGGCGTATTGCATTCAAAATTGCTGAAAAATGTTCAGCTCTCCCTTTTCTGAGGGTCCATTAATGAATTAAAGGAATAAAAATCATCAGAATATGTTCGTTATGGAAAAATTGAGGTATGAAGTTGACGCAATATTAAGCACAACACGTACATTTTAGAGACTAGGTTGCATTTCTGCGTTTTACATGACTTTAGTATTCACACCAAAGCAAAGGTGTTTATAATTATTGGAGGATTGTCATTTTGTTTTTATTCCGAGCTGAGCAAAATCAAACGTTAACCTTGGTTAAACCCAAATACAAATTTCATAATTATTAATTTGTACATGCATCTGCGTTTGCACTATCTCCGAACACGCAAATTTGCCCACGCATTAAAGTGATGTTGATGCAGTATACACGCAGCTACCACCCTACCTGTCTTTTCATTGTTTGTCGCTATTCCAATATAAAATCATCCTTGGCAGAATTTCAAGAAGGCGGAAAAGCAAGGAAATGCTTTTCCTTGCTTTTCCAAGGAAGTACTTGGGTCAGGAAGGATTGAGCTGAGAAAGAATATATCACTTGGTCTTAAGCATTGTTTGAAGGAAGATGAGAGTGTGTCATAAAAAAAAAGAGCCACAACTTTACAAGGAAGATGAGAAGAAGTGGGAGTGTGAGAAATTGATGAGAAACGAATATAATGGCAAGGAATTAAATTGATTAGGAGGTAAGTAAGCAACGAGATGAGTGGGCATGGATGTGAAGGGCACGGAGAGGAGTGAGCGTTGGAGGGGTTGCCGGTATGGAGGTGTGCGGGCACGGCGGTGTGCGGGCACGGAGGTGTGCGGGCACGGAGGTGTGCGGGCACGCAGGTGTGCGGGCACGGAGGTGTGCGGGCACGGAGGTGTGCGGGCACGGCGGTGCGCGGGCACGGTGGTGCGCGGGCACGGAGGTGCGCGGGCACGGCTGTGTGCGGGCACGGAAGGTCGGTAGGCAAGGATATATGTGCGTATGAGCCAAAAAGCGGATTAAAACCACCGTAGGGGAGCAAGCTCGCCAGCACGCAGGTGGGTCGCAAGACAGGAGAGTTGGGATGCAGGTGGCCTGAGGGTTTGTCGAGCGAGGAGTAAGCCGGCTGCTGGGAGGGGGGCTCAGTTAGCGAGTAATCGAATAGCCAATCAGTGAGGACCCTCAGGGGCGAGGTGTCGTCGCCGCCGGCATCATATGGGTTAGCTCCCCCGCCGACCGCATCAAGCAGGGTTGCCAAACTGGAGAATTTTGTCTCCCATAATAGGGATTTGTTTCGTTGCGGGGAAATAATGGGGAAGATAAATGGATGGGGAACTGTTTGGGGATTTTTGGAGGAAATGTTTTCGTAGTCGAGATAGAAGTATTTTTCTCTAAATTACTATGAGTAAAAGGAAACAATATACGTTTTTATCTCTCATTTTTATGTAACAAGAAGATAAAAATAAACGAAAAGCTTATAGAAAGAAAAAATGAAAAAAAGAAGATACATGCATGGAGCTAGGAAGGCTCCATGGATATGTAAGGCTTCAAGCATCTCAAAGGCCGATGATTGGTTGATATAATTTTAAGAGGACAGGCAATGGAACCGTCAAGGACAGATCATTTCGTTGGTCCATTGGGAGAAACTTTTTGTTTCACAGTTGGGGAATTGTTTCATTGGAGAGATTATTTGGAGAAATTCTGTGTTAGTGGTGGGGAAGAGCTCGCAACACGTCTGGCAACCCTGGCTACAAGGCAGACGGTGAGGATACCATGCCAATGAGCCCTGCAGCAGGCTTTTTATTTTTCGTCTTCTTCAATTTAATCATATTTGATTATTTAAATGGAACTATTCTCATTAGTAATGGATATATCATTAAAGCAGGAATACAATGATGTACGAGTGTCATATCTATCTAATAATGTACACAGGCATAAATAGATTCTAAAAATTGTGGCAGTATTGTTTTATAATATAACAAAGATAAAGTAACTTCTAGCTAATACAATGTAACCGCCTTCGAATTCTAGTATACCTTTTGCGAGTTTAGAAATCTTTTCTGGTTTACAATATGAATGTAACATTTTATTATAGAATATTTGAATGTAATGACAGAATAAAAGCACTTGAAATCCAATAAATCTCTTGAAATCCAATTTTATTAAAGGCAATCAACGATCAATTCATTCTCATTAATTGTTCATTACAATATGGATTTTACAATATGGACGATTCGTGGCCCAGTTTTGGGAGGTTTATGTAGATATGCATATCATGGGCATTACGTAATGATACAGTAGTTTCATATACATTCGTGCCACAAAGATGTCAAACGTGGTAGCGACGATTTATGCAGGAGTCTACGGCTTAGATCCTGGGCACCAGATGGTTATCCGCCACTGGCATTTTGAAATTGCGGGAATTTTATTTGAATTAACAGCGAAAAAAACTAGAGGACCACATCTGGTGATCTCGAAGGCAAAGCAGGGGACCGCCTCTATTAATGACACACACAGGTGTCATACAGATTTCCCCGATCAGAGGAAGAGAGGAGTGCCACCTCGCTTCTCCTAAATTCATGCAGTCATCAGAGAAATTGGTGAGCGTTTATTTCAGAAACCCGTGAAACGCCAAATTACTCATTTCGAAGAACTCAGAAAAATTCTCCTAATATTTCCGTTTCCAAAATATTTTTATGTATTAAAACAGTTGATAAATTAATCTTTTTCATAAAAAAATGCACGAAATGCTCTGTCTATCCTCTGTGAACAATCCACTGCAACACATCCGGCAACCCTGGCTACAATGCAAACGGTCAGGATACCATGCCAATGAACCCTGCAGCAGGCTTATTTTTCTTTTTATTCTTCTTCTTCTTCTTCTTCTTCTTCTTCAATTTAATCATATTTGATTATTTAAATGGAACTATTTGTTTCTCATTAGTAATAGATATATCATTAAAGGAGGAATACAATGATGTATAGCTAATGAGTGTTTTAGATTTTGGAGTTTAACGGGTTTATGAAATTCAAACGATTCAAGCGATGAGGAGCGCTTTTGGAAAACCTGATAAATGCAAAAACAATCTAATACACATTGTTTAGGCATCATTTCATCTATTTCATCATCCCTCAAATCGGGGTTTATCAAAACTCGACAACCTCTATCAAAAAACCGCTTTAAGCATTCAAATTCAGAATATTGTAAATAAACCGATATAAATATATTCGCTTTATGAAAAACCGTCTTTTGTATTTATCGAGTTTTGGAACATCCTCAAGGAGAGTAGGCAGCGTTTCGTGAAGAAACGTAAGGCCCGTGGGGCTTTTGATGCAGAGTGTCATAATGCGCAGCCCGATCCACTCAACCACGATTATCACTGTCAACATGTTGACACTGAAACCCACTTAATGCCCGGCGGTAAAAGAGGACTGTGGATTATCGTAGGCTCACACGTAACTGTTCCTGGAGTCTGAAATGACCTCGTCATATTTTCGAACTCTCAAGAGAACTAAGTAAGAACATTCTGGGTTATTCAATGTACGTCACAAAAAAACACCTTCAGTAATCCTCGCGCGGTTCGTGAACAGTTTTCAGAGCACATAAGTTGTTTTTTGCAACATTTTACCATTAGAAGGGCGGAGTTGCTGTTCCTGCAAGACCCGAATCACGTTGCTGCTATTCACTTGCATTCAGTGATGGTGCTCGTTGCAAAAGTGATGGTCTTCGTCGCTGGTTAGACGATGTTCTCGAAATGTATTGAATCATCGAACATAATTGATGTTTTACAATTACAATTTCATACCGCAAAGAAATAAAAGGTCATGCGACAAGTGGATATAATCAAAGGAACCGACCAATCGACATCATCTTCGATTGGCTACGCTCAACTTTCCTCTCCGCGCTCGCAACACGTTTGAAAACATCTCTTCCGTCCGTAGATTACTTAGTTGATCTATTTCTGTTGGTAAGGTCATCTACGCGACTGATGCATTTTTATTGTCCACAGACAAACCAGATGTCGTTTATTATGTCTCTTTGTAAAGAATATTCTAAGCACTCTGAAAATTTCATTCGCCTGTAAATGAGAAAGGTAACACGTTTTATTTACATGTTCGCCGTTATTATGAAAAGGTTTATCTTCAGAAATGGAACGGGTAATTCTTATTTTAACCCCTAATTGGCAGTAAAACTAACTTTAAAAAAATAAATTAGACGCCCGTAGACCACTACAAAATGTTTGTGTCGCTACCTCCCGGAATGTGCTCAAACAACGTTTCTGCGTGCTCCGCAAACACGTTGGTCGCTGTTCGTGACAGAGCGACGAAGAAAAAGCGACGAGCGTCACCACATGCGGACTGAGGTTGATAGGAAACCTCGTCACAGGGACGGTAGCTCACGCCCCCCCCCCCGCGGGACAGGGGACTAGTGGAGACCAGGGTTGCCAGATTGGGCGGAATTCCGCTTTTGTGGCTGAAAATGGCTCTCTCCCGCGGGTCAAGAACAGAATTCGTGGAATACCGCCCAACGAACGGAAACGGGCGGGTTTTCAGATTACGACGAAATTTTTGAAAAACAACCACAACGACGTTGACAGTGGGTTTGATTTTTAACTTTTCACATTGAATATTATTTTTCAATAATCGCTCGTTAATTCCTTCAAAATTATTTTGAGAAGTACATATTATTAGTTTTTTGACGTCTGGTATAGGGTGTGTTCTAAAAGTCATAGCGTCTTTGGCGTGTACAACATGAGTACATATCACATTGACAGTACGTGGAGTTAATATTAGAAGACACCTTTTAAAATTAGTCATATTTTTGAAGTACGGGTTCACTGCTAACTATTTCTGTTAAGCCACAGGGAATAAGCATGCATATGTAAGCATTTCTGAGGTTATAATTTTAAGAGCGGATATTTAAGAGGAGCAGAGACAGTGAAAATAAGAAAGTGGGGAAATTATATTATCCCTTAAAGATTTCGTCCCATCTACTGTATTAATAACATATTTTTAAATATTGAGATATAACTCATTATTACACAAAGTGTAAGTTTTTATATAAGTATTATTTATAATAACAATGTTCACAAACAAACAAAATAAAACTAATAAATCATTTCATAAAGTCACTATCTCAAAAAAACCTAATACAATTTCAAATTTTAATGCAAATTTAAATCTCTCGGTTGGAATGTTGAATTTTTCTCATTGGATGTATTTTGGCGGATGTACATCTATCTAACGGCAGATGTTTGAACGAAGCATCTGGCAACACTGGGAGCAGCCATGAGCGCTACGTTTCAGATAAGGGTGATTTGCCTGCCGATGACAAAAATTGTCGTGCCGAACTTCCTTAAATGGGATGTCCATTTTATGATATTTTCGTGTTCGTTGACGTTCGTCGACCCACCTGCACGAACATTTATTCTGAAACATTTGTACACGAATTATTATGTTACGTGTGTATTCCCATATGTACACACATCAGTGGTTACAACCCTCAACTGCGAGTCTGGGCCCTAGTCTCGCATGGCTCGCGTATAAGGCAGGGCGGGTAACTCGGCGGATGCTCCGTGAAACTCACCCCGGCACGGAACTAGCCTTTCACTCTCTGGGGTATCAAAGCGCCGGGGCGCGTTCCTATTGGCCGAGCTCTTTGCCGGATGTTTATCTCCGCCGCCCGAGCTGCGCCTGGTGGTGCCCTGTGCAAACTGCCAATGGTGACTGTGACTGTGACGCTGGAGGTGAGACGTCGAGGCACCTAGCGCTCTATGTGGTATCTCCCTTCCCGCCAGCAGAAAACTACCCCAGCCGGGGGAAGCTATAAACTCCCAAGAGGCCTCCCGTTACACGAACCAATGTACAGCATAGGGGCCGTCCATATATTACGTAACGCACATTTGGAGTATTTTGAATGCCCTCTCTCCCCCTGTTACGCACCCATAACTCACGCTTGAACCCCCTCTAAATAATTACGTAATAAAAATAAATTGTAGCCCAATAAAAAATATTCATTTTAGTACTTGTGTTCAATATTAAAATTATTTATACTAAAAGTAAATATTATTGTTGTTGAATGCACCTAAGAATAAATTTGGGACAAGTTGTGAGCAAAGAAAGGACAAATATGCCCGACAAACTGTTTGATCTCAAGACATGCACACGCCGTCGCGGTTGGTCCATGAACGAGAGTATACTGTGCCAAATTGAAGGCATTCACTAAAAATTCAAGATTCACTAAAAATTGATAACAAATATTTCTGTTTATTGTAACTAATTACAACTAAAAACTTTAATTTATTTTTGATTTTAAAATAAATTAATTAGTTTTATTTAAACGTTTTAGTACAATACTGATAGAAATGAATTATTTCATCAAGTATTGAAAAATGTAAAAAAAATAAATGTCATTGTTACGTAACATAAAACTACCCCAGTGTAACTCAGCGTAACGCTGACTCAAACTGCTTCCCCCTTTTTGCGTTACGCAATTTATAGACGACCCCCATGTAAGTGAGAGAGAGTGTGAGTGTGCGTAGGGAGAGAAACGATGGAAAGAATGTGGATCGAAAATCGAGCGCGCCTGTGACCCGTTTCTAGGAGTACTACTTGCGTATTTCCTTTGTATTGTGAAGATCAATCGCGAAAATGGCAAACTACCGAAGAGGGCAGACGACCGTTGGAATTCTCCTTTTGACAGTTAATGAATTCCATCCAGCTAAATATAAGGCTCGTGACGAAAATCTGTGATTTTTGCCTGCTGAATATTAAATTAAATGTTATACGTTGTATTAATTATATGTTGTATTATTAAATTATGTTATACGATAATCAATGATTTTGCAAATGGTATTTGGGCAAGAATTCTTGAATGATCAGTAAATTCTAATTTAATCTACCGTTTCTATTTAAAGCTAACTGTCAAATATGTTATTAAACTGAAGAAAACAGTAAATGGCCCAATTTAATGCCAAACATTATTCTATAGACACAATTTAATATTTCTCCCGGGTCTACAGAAATGTATTTTAATTATTCATTTAAATGTGTAAGAAAAAAATATGAATTTTATAAGTAAATAAGTATATACATAAAGTGTCAAGTCAATTGTGCAAAAAAACGCCAGCTTGTTTCTCTTAAATACTTGTTCTATTCCACTTGTATTTTGTCACGTTTGCTCGTAGTTTTGTATGTTTTTTTAAGGTGTCGCAGTCAGTCTTTGGAAACCAAGGTGTAGGTTGTTATTCGACCCACAATGCCACCAATTGCCAACATTCTGTCTAATGTGCTTTAATAATAATAAAACTTGCTCTTCGGTAACGTTGAAAACTAAGCTCACAAATGTAACTCTTTGAGGTACAAGTGCTTGGTCAACAGATCTTAAGAAATCTTCCACAACTCTTATTTCCATCGGCGCATTCCTAAGCAAAATGTCATCCGAATAATTGTTTCGTCTCACTACACATGTCATGGACGTATACTTCATTTTAGACCCAAAACGGCACGCTCTGTTAAATGATTATTTCATTACCTACGGATGCGCTGGTAATACCTGTTGAAATGAGAAGTAGTAGAAATCTGGTAGTAGAAATCTGCTGCCCCGCGTTTTCCGAATCGACTGTAGCTACCTCGCAGTCACGAAAGAAGCCAGATATTGGCCCTTTCCTTCGGAAGCGCACGTAAAGGGCCCGTGCTGCTTTGTGAGGAACCGAGGGTTGAAGCTTCAAAGAGGACTCCCATCTTTGGCTTTGAATGACCTGCTGTGCTCGCCGGCAAGACTCGTATTTCACCAGTTCCCTTTGGGAGCCATTTCGTAGCCCCGTATTGCCACGGGGTAATGAGCAATATCATCGCTCCAGCACCTACTAACATCTCCAAGATATTTACTGCAATTACTCGCCTACAAAAGTCCAGCCTCGAAGTGCACCCCAGTACGGAGAGACAAAGATCGCGAATTCGAATTCGTGTAAAACGTAGGTATTTTTACCACGTTTTAGTTGTTATAAAAATTCAGTCCAAATGTTTTGCATTCCTTTTAACTTCTATTGCAGTGCTGAAGAATTAAAACAAGGTCACTCTTCCCACCAAATATCTCAATTAAAACTCATTTTAAAAATGAGAAACTCCGCCCACCATAGATGACAGGGGTATAACTAAAGATTGAAATTAGTGACATGCAGCAACAAAAATGCTGCTGACTAAAACCATACAAAATGGTTTTCCAAAAGTAACACGCACACTGCTCAAGAATAAAAAATAAAACACTGTACAACACTGCAACAAATTAGATATTATAAAAAAAACCCTTTTAACGAATACAGCTATAACGTGGTATAGAATATACGGATGCATAATAGAACAGTTCTTCACATATCAGAAATCAACAATATCAAAAAGCTGCTGTTTCGTTTCATGTGAATTAAAAGTACAGTAAAACCTCACGACAAGACCATCCCTTTAAGAAGACATCGAAGACGAATTCCAACCCTTAAGAAGAATTGTAACATTGCGTTTCCTTTGAGACGACCAGAAAAACCCGCAGTGAAATAATAAACCCGTGAGATCGTGTACTACAGAGAGCTTAAGCGTTTCCGGCGACTTTCAGATAAGAAACAGCCACCGGACGCGTGAGATTTCGTGATAACGCCGAAGAGCAGACCTTCCAGGAAATGTAGAGAAACTATCGTGTAATAAAGTTTAGAGAAACTTTCAAGAAGCAAAATAATACCCCTGGATTGAGATAATCAGGATACCACCTTATGTCAATAATGCATTACCTGAAGAAGGACGATTCTTAAATTACACTGTACAATACATTTTTGTAATCAAATTAATGAATAAAACTGTTGGTCGAAGTAATGTTGTGATGCAATTCTATACATCCATCAAATGAAACGAGAATAGCGTTACGATGCTCACCGTAGTAAATGAAGCAGCAGCAGCAGCAACAGCAGCAGCGACGAGTATAGTTTAATAGTGCGATGTTCCCATTAAGAAGACAACCCCTGTAAAAGACCAGTTTGAAGGTATTAATCACGTGGTCGCCTTAAACAGGTTTCACTGTAAATCCTACGAATAGTTTAGACGCTGGCTTCTTCACACATGGACGGACGTTTTGTAAAAAATGATTTTATGGAAATAAACTGACATCATAGAAAAAATCCATGTAAAAACAGAAATATTATCTTTTACGGTAGACACAAAAGAAGTTATTTGGTCGAAAAATGACACTTTGGCTGCAGCACTACATAACTTTCTCTATACTTCGTACTATATTACTCCATATGTACGTATGGTTACCATGTATTTTATAATTGAAATCTATAAAATATGATTAAAAGTTTACGTTGTTTCTTTAATATTTTTTAAATAAAATAATATTTAACTTTATCTGAAGGTAAAATATAAGTCGCTTTAAAACCTTCTATGAGGAGTAACTTTGTTTGAAATATAGCGCTCCCATGCATCCACTCTCACAGACCTCTTTTTTCCCTTGGCATCAGTGATTACTGTACTTCGTTATTGAAGTACTCATGTTGTATTTTTTATACTAGTTACGTAGTAACGCCATTGAAGAACAAATGGTTTTCAAAGACGTTTATTCACGTGGAAGTAAAATTCAATATCCGAAATTTGTGTATTGTTAGTGTTTCCACGCTTTGATCACGATGCATCAAAGAAAAAATAATTTTTAATTAAAGCAACATTGGAATGCAACTCTTTCATGGTAACATTCCTTCGTGCATTGATTTCGCAAAATGTTTTCGCGCTCAATGCATGTTTTGTGATTTATAGCAATATAGAAAATGACGTTTAATTATGATAATACCTAAACAATATTCGAGTAAAGCTCTTGAGTGTGCGTATGTGCAGATGTGTGGATGTGTGCGATTCCGTCACTGGCGGCTAGATCACTTCCTGTGCGCCAATTGTGACGTATGAGATATCATTCCAAGCGTATTTAAGCAAATATTTTAGTATCTTGGCGCTGCTATCTTAGTGATAATGCCAGGAATTAAACAAACAGTTCCTAAATCGATTTATGTAGGTGACGTTATTTAAACCCCATTACTCCGTGGTTATTTTTTGTTCACGACGTTATAATTTTCTCCCATGACGATGGGAAGGCTAATTGTTGACAAACGAGGAATTTCAAATGAAAATCGTGCGACAGGTATAGTTTTAAATTCGTAATATTCGTATATCATGCATATTTGTTTAACACATTTTCAAATCTTGGAGATTTTGCATCAGAATTTTACGAACTAATGATTACGATCTTCTATTAGCATAACGCCTAAGAACAGTTTAAAGGAGATCATTAATGTTCATATTAGAAAACAAAACGAAAAAAATTAGCTGTACTAAATTCTAACTATTTGTATCATTCATGCTAAGTATTTTTTACGGCGGTTATCATTTTGAAGTGATAATATTACCAGGTCATATCCCGTATAGAGGTAATACACAAGGTCATTAGGATCTTAGCAAGATATATGATGATAAAATGAGGTCGCTTAACATCACCCTTATTCTTCTCGTGACGTATGGAAGAGGGCAAAGTTCTGCAGAGAAGGAAAAATGATGCCGAGAACCTCTGAAGGTAAAGCTCTCAGTAAAAAAGATACACAAGCGAAGATCCTCCTTCCTGAGACTGAAAAGGGGAATGTTTCATTTTGACTTCACTTTTTCTGATACCCGATAAGGTTCAAGAAGCATCAAATTATTATAGTCGTTTTAACATTCTTGGCATACGTAGCTTCAATAATTTTGACAATTTTTCATCTCTGGGTACTGAACAATGTTTTGCTAAGTAAAAAGATTCAAAACCTAAAGTAATCAGATGATTTGTAAATTATATTTTATGAAATGATCTTGAATTCTCTTACATATGCGGTATTTATTTCTAACGTTTTTCGGTAATAGGAGTAAATTTATCTTTTTTTACAACCATCAATTATCGTTCGTAAATTGTCTTGGTTTGTATTTGTCTCTAAATGCGATGTTTGCGAAAACTTGATCTACTGAATTTTGTTTCTAGGGAGCGACAAGAGAAGTAATTCAAGATTCACTAACTACTGGGTTCACTTTAGGGAACGTCCCTTATTTGCAGTTGGCCCACGGGAATTCCAATTGTCTTTTGGGACTGCATCACGTACTCTCACTTTGCAGGCAAGTCCAACATGTTAGCAATTACGAGAGCAAATGTAATTAGGACTAGTGTAATGAACAGAGAGAGACGGACTGGCAAACAAAGCCCTTTCTTTGATATTGCACACTTAATTACTGTCAGACTAACCCAAATTAAGCTAACATTGTTAGCAAACAAGCCTCTTTATCAACAGGATACGCGCATTAATGACACAATCAGAGAATTAGACTAGCGTTTTCACTTGCGTGAGAACAAGTATTTTATTTTGTTATTCATAAAACGTGCCGCATTTGTAAATGGATGAGATTTATGTCCTTCGTGAAATGGTATAATGAAATTTTAATGGAGATTCAAAAACTTGAGAAACAATAATATGTAACAATTTTTAATATTTTAATATGTTAACAACTACTATGTATTGCATTTTCATCATTTTGTTCCAAATCCACAGTGAATTGCTTTTGTATTGTTGCGATTATAAACAAAACTTAAGAACGTCTATTTCATAATACATTTAATTATTAAACAGAAGTGTAATTATTTTATTATGTTCAGAAGATGAATAACATTTTAAAAATATTGAATGTTTGCTTCTACTTTCGCTGTTAAAGCTTTTATCTTCCCAGATCAGAAGAACGTTTGTCGCATGATCTGAAAAATCTCCAAGTATTAAACAATTTAGAAGTTCACAAGGCAATAAATATAAACCACTGTGGTACTAAAATAAATATTTGGATATAATGGTCCATTGTAATGAAACAAAGAAAATATTGAGACATATGGCTCCATTGTACATCAACTTCTGTACACTTTATATCACGTGAATAGAAACACTTCCTTCACTATACAGCTACCAAATATATTAATGAATTACCTTTCTATTTTAACCATCAAATTTTATATTATGATAAAAAAGACGTAGTAACTAGGGCAAGTAATATAAGAATTTGTACCAAATTTGGCACTTGAACAGAGATAGAGAATATATTAAAATACCTGAAAATATGGTAGTGCAAATACAATAGTTTCCGTTCACAGCGATTTAAAACTGATTCTAATACAACATAACTAGTTGAATGTAGCGACTCCGAAGTTGAATATTGTTTTCAAAGTATTTTCATATGATGAAACGTCTCTTCATACTTCATTTATTTCGTGCCTTGCTTTGTTCAAATATGTTCTAACAGTATCTGCCATTGGACTTATCAAAGAAGCGTAGTAGCCGTTAATGGTATACCCCCGTTCAAATTTCCCAGAAAAGATATCCAGCTATCTTTGCAAGAAGAGCTTGTGCTGTATCACAAATCATCAAGTGTCAAAGTAATAATTTTTTGATATAGCCAAATGAAGATCAAAGAGATTGTTTTATATGTTATGAATATAATAAGAAATAATCAATAAAGAATGTTTTAACTTAGTAATAGATATCACTAAATAAACTTAAATAGTGGTTCTAAAAAAGCATGTACTTTCTCGCCATTAGTAATGGTTATGTAATACTATTTACACCACAATTTCTTTCCGAATTATTTTTTGTAAAACTCATTTGAAATTGTAGAACATATGGCGCGCAAAACAAGCAGTATGTGAGAAAGTAAAATAATTAAAAGGTAATAAATAATGCAATACTGATGGCGTTGGCAAACATATGCTTACAGATCCAATATGTTCAAACCCTAGTCTGTGAGTCGTTGCTACGCTAAAAAGAATGCTCTGAACAAGCTTTGTAATCTCATGAGAGAGGATCTTTTGGGGTATGAGAACGATTTACATCCGGACACAGAATTAGGTAAAAACAGTGCGTATATTCTCCAAAATACGACACATATCCGCACTGACAAAGGATACACAAAATCCCAAATATCAAATTGCACACAAATATTCCATATACGAAATCAAAAATACCGTTTACACCCTCTAAAAATTGTTATTGCTTACTCACTCTGGTTCGAGTATTTCATCCTACTTCACTAGTATGTTATATCAAATACCCGTGCACAGTAACTATTGGTTTGCCAGCATCGGTAAAACAGCAAAATTAACCCTATGAGTGAGGATCGCAACAAAATTATACCCCTCTTTCTCCACAGAATCTTTTAAGTATTAAACAGAAGACGTTAAAAACAAATATTAAACAAAAACGCCATTCTTTTGGAAATGTCCCAGGGTCTTCAGGTAAAGAACATCCCAAAATTAAAATATCGATTTCAAATTCAAGGGTCCGTGACATCAGCCAGATCGATGAGAGAATATCAGTTTAGGAGAAAATCGGCTGAGCAGTTCAGTCACTAGCGTTCTTCACAGACAGACAGACAGACAGACGGACCGGTAGATAGCGATTTGCCGTCGATCTACTTTTAGGTATCAAGGACCCACAAAACATGGATTCACCGTGTGTTAGATAATTTTTTTTAAATGTATCAACGGGATTCATCCACTTTATCTTTACCGAGGCCTTGTAAGAACATTTTTTTGACTGAAATTCGCCGTTTTTTTCGCGCTGCATTACATAACTTTCTGTTCTTAAGAAGTTCCTTCTTAAGCACGAGAAAGTAAACATTAACTTTATGTATTGCTTCACTCCCTTAGGCTTTTTTTAACCATAAAATAATTTAATTACAGTTTTTAACGATTTTCTTTCAAGCAATATTTTTCAGGAGGTACGTTAAGTAATAAAGAAAACATATTTGAAATACGAGTTTATTTTTATAAGCCTTTGAATACTTTTTGATCTTGATAAAAATATCATGAAAAGGCTGCGTAAATCACTTGTGTGTGGATTGTGTAATATGTGTAAAAACATATCCGTATAGGTATGAAGTTAATAACTACCTTGACCCGAAGATAATATTTTAAGAGTTATCTCCTTATTAAAAACATTTTACCTTTTTCTACATTGTATGGTTCAGTATATGATGGAACAAATGCTCCATTTGAATTTACATGAACCTAAAAGAAACTTAATTTAATAAGCGGTTCAATGAACCCTTCAATGCTTGGAATAATTGTCAAACATCAGTTTTAACAATTACTTCTAGTAAATAGCAATGGGTTTACGTTGACAGGTCTGAAATGGGAAAGATATTCCTTGATAATTGATAAGTCTACAACTCTGACCAGGTGGCGAAATAGAAATATAATAAATATTATTACCATTATAATTATCATCCCCTTTCTTCTTCTTCTTCTTCTTCTTCTTCTTCTTCTTCTTCTTCTTCTTCTTCTTCTTCTCCTTCTTTTCTTCTTCTTCTTCTTCTCCTTCTTTTTTCTTTATGTTCGAAATATTGCTATGATCGTTGTTATAATTTATTCATATCCCCAACATAATATGCTGAATGTTTTCTGGAGGTCCAAAATACGTTATATATAAACTCCATTATGATAAAAATGAACGAAGAGATATTCCAAATCTCAAGAAAATATATAGCATGAGTGGCTCAGAGCATAAATGGATGTTATTGTAATGTCTCTGGCCTTGAGATCCTGAAATTCGAGTCTTGATGGTGACAAGATTTTTTGACACTAGCTACATCGGTAGATTTCAGCCGCGGTCCGAGGGAGAATTCTAGCGGCCGGCAGCTCCGAACGCGAGATTTCCCTCGTCTCGCTAATCAATACCAGACGATTCACGGAGCAGTACCATAACAGAGAGGCCACTGATCGCGCACAATCTTCCCTTCCTCATCCTTGTCTCACATCCACACACTTACACTTACGTGTACTCCCACACATGCCGGGAGACCGGTCGGGAGCTTAAAGCTTAAAACCTAAAGCCTAAGTTTGAGATAACTGGTTGGGGGAAAACCCGCAAGCCGACGGTAGGTCAGCGCTCTCGTCGTTCAGCTAGGGAAGATGACCCCTACCAACCACGATGAAACACGCACTACACTTACGGGACTAACGACCTTAGCGGTTGATGCACCGGGAATCACTATTTAAATCAATCGAAAGGATAATGCCAGTACTTCTCACCAGAACTTGCCCTGTAAAACGCCCAAAATGAAAACGGGCCCCCCGTATACGCGCAACGAATGAGGTTCGCCGGAGAGCGCACGGGGCCGCAAGGGAGCCTGCGCGTGAGCACCAACACAAAGAGGCGGCCGGGGAGGGCCCGCGCCGACGGAGCCGTGGCCGGGCGCGCACAGCGATTTGTCCGCTTGGCTGCGCGCGCGTACTGTGGGCGCAGACCAGGAGCGTCGTAATTGCCCGGGCTGTCATTTGAGCGAATATCAACACAAATGTGTTACTTGTGTTGTCGGTTGTGTGTCGGTTCGTTTTCGCTGGTCGTGTCCGTTTTTGTAATACCATCATTTTAGAAGAAAGAGTCGTATAAACAAGCCTTGCCTTGGAATAAGTGAACCCATATGCCATCTTAAGCTACAATATATTTGTTAGGATTGTTTGTAACGGACAACATACTGTTAAATCGTTAAATGACGACGAACTGTTGAAATCTTAACGGACTGTTAGATACTTATCAAACAGCATACTGTTCTATTAAATACCTAGTTTCGTTATGAGTCTTATTACTGCTGAAGCCAAAATTTAAAAGTCGAGGTGGAGAGTAGCAAAGCCAAGGTTTGTAATTTGGACGAGGCAGTAATAACACTGTAACATATTGTGGTATGTTCAGCATTTTATCGGCCACCTTACAGTCTCAAGATTTTAGCGAAAATTGCGCGATGGTAGGCAAAATAATTTTGTCTATGCGGAACGTTAATACGATGTTGTGGAGTGTTGCTTGCGATATATCGATTTAAACAATTTCCGTATACCGTGGTTCCAGAAAAATGGATGCAAATAAATGTTCTGATCCTAAAGATACCTAAAGAAATGATCTTCGACGAGAAAGTTGACGCGTCGACTTTCAGTGACGACACCTTCACATCGTCAGTAAAGATGATTGTCGGGGAAGAGGTGGAATTTCACTTCATTTGATGGAATGCTACGAAAATGACATTAATTAACTGGTATATATGTTTCTAATTGTACTATTCATAATATTACAATGAACAATAATTATACCTATGAGTTACTTTTATTCTGAATTGTTCGAATCTGTTCAGTTTTGTAAACTGCTCTTTGCGTCTTAATAAACAGTTCACATACCATGAATCGATGGCTGTTTATTTACGTTGCTAAGGATTTTAAATTTATTAACAGATATGACTGTCTAAAAAATATGAATTACAAACCAATCTCAAATTTAATTGCAATTCGGACTAAAATTTGAATAATTTCATTTTTATTGAAAACCTCTAGTGAACGTCATTGTACATCTTAGTACAAAAATAAAAACTAAAATCAAGTGGCGAATTGATGATTTAGCCCCGGCTTTTCAGAAATTTAAAATGTAGAAGCTCATACAATGTAAGATATTTCAAATCTGTTGCCTTCAAATATTTTGGATAGAAAAGTAAATAAGAAACGAAATATCAAATGTCAAATTTTGGAGGCTAAATTCAAATTTCACTTTCTATGTAATTACATTTCATTTTGTATTTTACATTCTGTATAATCTAAAATTTATCGATTAACTTGTTTTGTACTGTGTCAGAAAAAAATTGTTCTGTGTCTAACTTAATGTAGGTATACGAGTGGAAAATATTTCGTACATTCTTCTAAAAAATGCAATTACTCCTATGAGCATCGTTCAATTTCCTGTAGCAAAGAGCTTCGGTATCTAATACAACTGCTCGAAACAGAATGCGTTCATCCGGTATTTTTTGCTCTAGATTTAATGTTGATTAGCCCAGCAAATGCCAGTGTCCATGGTCGAGTGACTCGCTTGAATGATTGATTAGTGATTTCAAGGACGACAGCTGCTAAGGTCATTAGTTCAGAAAGTTTAATGCCAGTGGCGGTGACCTTCCCTCGCTAGACTGGAAGATCTTTATCTGTCAGCTTGCGGTTTCCCCTCAACCATGTATCATCAGGGGTACTGCCCCAGCCAGGTCAAGCTCTGAGCTGACTTGTCTCTCGACGTGTGTGATATGGTAGCCGCTAGAATTCTTGAAGTCGTAGGCTTCCGCGGCCAGAGTCACGTGCGTGATCTGGGCTGTCCGGATGACGCCGCGTCGAAGGCTCTGTTGCCGACCATCTTGTCGTGGTCTTCCTCACGTTGGCATACCAGCCCAGAGGAAGACCACGGTAAGATGGTCGAAACGTCGGCAACACAGCCTTTTATGCGGCAGCTAAGATCATGCGTTAGAATCCTTCTCCAGACAGCGGCTGAATTGGAACTAGTTATGTTGTTAATGTCGAAATTCCTGCCACCGAATGGACTCGAACCCTTGGACTTCCCGGTCAGATACATTGCAGTGACATATATTGATACTCTGATCTACCTAAACTAGTATTGGATTTTTATGGTTCCTTAACAAAGTGATGCAAGTCACTTTATGTTCAAATTGCATTGTTAGTGATGATTATAACGCACTCCAAAATTGCGAGGTGGAGTTAATATAATTCATACGTGAAATGAGTTATTTGATCTTCACGTCACGGTTTCACCGCATAAAAACGCAGGTCAGAGCATAGAAGTTTTATTCAACACGTTTTAACACATGTTATGAAGACCGTATGCAACTAGGTGGAACCAACGGAAACCAAATCAGACGACGGAATTCACGCTCAAACGATTCACAGACAGACCGGGTTCAAGGGCTCCTAAAATGATGCCCCGGCTTCAGGTTCACGTTACATTGTATTCGTGATGGGCACTAGAATTTAGAGAGGACTAATTAAATTAATGCGTAATAGAAGTTCGTGTGATCTCCTGCAGTAATTGAACATATACCGGCTTAGGTGGCTCAGGACATCAACTGATGACTGGGATATCCTAGACTTCGAGTCTCGCTGGTGAGAGGGTTTTCGATAAGCGGCGTAGCTAGGTCGAATTCAATCACTGTGCAGAGGAGAATTCTGGCGGTCAGCTACTCTGATAGATAGTTTTCCGTTGTTTTTTCCGATCAACATCGGGCAAATGCCTAGCCCTAACAAACTGTCCACGAACCGCGCGCGAACTTTCCCTCCTCTTCCTTGTACTATGATCCTCCCTTACTACCCACACCCACACACACTTACTACACGCGCTATACTACCACACATGCCGGGAGACCAGCCGGGAGCTCAGAGCTTGTCTCGGCTGGAGCAGTGCCCCGCTGGCGGGAGATACCCGGTTGGGAATTATGGGTGGCATAATATTCTGGGGAAATACATCTTTTAGCTCCCAAACTTTTAGGTTACAAAACAAAATTGTACGAATAATAAGCAAATCCCACCCACGTGATTATTGTAAGCCTCTCTTTATTAATGTATATATTTTACCTTCACCTTGTCTCTTAATATATGAATTAGTGGTTTTTGTCAAAAATGATTTACTTAAGGGAATATATTTTCAGCCTACGCCGTTGTCTATAACTACAACACTCATCGTAATCATATTCATCAGGTAACAGTTTCAATAGCTCACTACAAAAAATTCACATATAATACATGTACATTATTTTACAACACTTTGCCAGATGACATTAGAAAATTAAATTCGTTACAAAAGATTAAGTATCAAGTAAACTATTTTCTACTGCACAACTGTTTCTATACAATTAGAGACTATACCGAGCATCCAAAAGAAAAAAATATTAATTTTAACAATGACATTTAATGTATTTTATATAATTTGGATTGTATAATTGTAAAGAACCCATAACAAATATTGTAATTCAGCGTCTGGGTCAATGACCACCATCTCAATCAGGTTTTCATCCGGTTTCCCTGATCCTCGAGCAAATGCTGAGATTGCCCCTTGTTTTGTTTTTGCACACAAATGGAACTTCAAATTAACTTCTCTCCATAGCACGTCACATACAGTTTTTAACTGTTTTTGACATAAATATATAAAAAGTGCCACAAGCCAATGTGTAGGTTCACGCCAGATCTCATCACCCAACGGGGAAGATCACTTTCACCTCCTGAAGAAAATGCATGCACTACATCTACGGGAGTAATGACCTTAGTAGTTGACGCCCTCGGAAACACGAAATTACCGATCAATCACAGGAAACATTTTTTTTTGGATGAAACATTTTTGACCCCTGTTTGCCTGGTGTGTTGCTCACTGTGCGGCTTGCCAGGAAGCAGAAACAAGTAAGCGCGGGCCAACGACGGGTTGAACTTCCGGGAATCCTCCGCAAGGCAGCGCCACCGACTCCAGGCCCAAGTTGCTTTGAGTCGCGACGGAACCGAGTTGCTCCACAGGCTCTTGTTAGCTTCCGAACTTCGATTCGCTTTGTGAACGCGACTGTGTTATTCACTGCTGTTGTCAAAACAAAAGGTAAATTATAATAATGTTTTGATGGGATCGATGAAGTCGGTGAATATATAATGATTGTGTTGTTATTCTTTTCTTTGCTCGCTACGACATTTTGAGGTCGAATGTTCTTGAGCATAAAAAGGACATTCGCGATTGTCTTATCTGGTATCTGTCTTATAAGGAATCTGACAGTGACAATAACCTAGAAGAAAGATTTCATAACTATAAATGTGGCTAAACTATTTCTGATTTCTAGACACATCGGTTGCATCTGATAGAAGTAGTGCAAGCCCGATGACTGAGCGTCGCCTGCAACGTCCAGGGAATGGGCTCTTACATTAACGTGGGTTTCGTGTTGTGGGGTTTACTGTAGTTCAGTTGAAGTGACAGTGTGATCGATACTATATTTTTATGTAGCAAACTGAAAACTATAGGATGGCTGTATATTAAATTCTTATTACATCGTCGGTTAACAAGAAGAGTAACACATCTCGCGTAAAGCAAATAAATCGATGTTTGAGCGTTCTTGTTACCATTTTTCACAAATGATGTTGAGATCATATGCTTATGCAAAGAGAGGGGGTTCTTGGTCTTCCTGAACAATTTTGAAGAACCCTTTTGCGTTAAATAGTTACACATTTGGCACCCCAAACTAACAGGCAACCATGTGAATGGTTTAATATTATTTTATATATTAATATATTTGTTTTTATTGTGTAATGAATGCTATACCTTTTTTCATTTACTAGTAAAATATGTATAAATAATGTTCAGTGGAAAAAGGGTACATTTCGTTTTCCCTCCCTCATGTTTTCGTCTGTGACTGAGATGATAAAGAACCTTCCCAACTGAAACTCTGATTAAGTAAATGTGTGCAATGATAATGTCGTCGTCGTAATTATGAACGTCGAAAAGTCACTGAAACTTTACGAATATTACAAACATAATAATAACCAGATTATTGCCATATTTTAACTAATATAAATGAAGTGTTGTTTTTCGAAGACTTATAATACGCTCTGTACTGAAATATAGGTCACCACTTATAAGTATAATGACAATAATTTAAGCGCGCAGTCAAATCTAAAATATGAACAAAAATTATGAAATTTGATATGAGGAGTTTTTTTGTTGTTTATTTTTGAAGAAAAACCCCAGAAAAATAAATACTTGCGACGGAACAACGAAACGTATCTATTTTATAATGATGCCAATGTAAACACAACATAATTTTCTCTCATAAACAAAAACGTTAATCATGCATTTTACATAATTTAATAAATTTGTTTGATTTTGGAAGGTAACAACCAAGAGACAAGCTGTATGTAACGTTTAATTTAACGGTAAAACGTTCGGAAAGGATTGAGCACACAAAAAAGTACCGTTTTATACAATAACATTTATATTTGTACATTAACGGACAATAGTCTCTTCAAGTAATTTAGAATGTTGGTAGAAAAATATACGCGTTCATGCAAAAAATCAAAGTTATGCCCATATCTCAAAAATTCAGTAGAACGAGTTATATTTTATTTCCAGTGAAACAACTTTTCACGCGTGAACAACAACCTAGTAGTCTCAGTTTTTTCTTCCGTGTTTAACATAATTGCCCTTGTTTATTGAACTTACGGTTTATGATGAAAAATGCTTTTCTCTTTTTTACGATGTTCTTTATTATTTCTGAGAAAAAGTCTACCAGTTTTTACTAGAACCTCGGTTAACAAATTTCCATGTAACAACAAGAAGCGTTCACAGATCCTCCTAGATGGTTAAATGGATACATTGCGTTCTTAAAAATATCTCTTCCACAATGTTCTCATGGGTATTCCGTTTCCACAGCTAGAATGAACACATTTGACATTGTAAAAACTATTGGGAAATAACATTTTAGTGAAAAAATTCTTGGAGACATTTCAGAGATACATTTTTCGTATGGTAGAGACGTCTCGCAGGGTTGTTGCATATGTGGTGTAGGCAGACACAGCAAAATGTTAACTAGCTTTTTACGTGTCTAATGTGAAAAAATGTTCCTATAAACAGTTAATGTATGAAGCAGAAATATGGCAGCTTTCAGAACAACAGAAAAGAAAATTGAGAGCTTTAGAAATGGATTTCCTCAGAAAGAGCATGACGCAAGGCAAGTATCTAGAAGGGAAATAATAGGAAGTAACAGCTAAGGAAATAAGAATCTGTAACATGATTATTTAGGGAAATTAAAGAAACAACTCACTTGGTTTGGACTGTACAGTGAATGGACGAGAGAAGACTCCCCAGAAGATGCTTAAAATGGCAACCAAGTGAAAGGAGAAGACCAGGCAGACAAGCCAGGATTGAACGACCAGATCAGAAAGATAATCGAGAAGTGGAAATTACCTCCTGATTCCTGGAAGAACAGGGAAGACTGAAGAAGAAGATTAGGCGCCGGAAGACCGAAGTAGCGGTGAACAAAACGGCATGAAGAATAATTAACAGTTCAATGTTTTTGGGAGCGTCGTGAGCATTTTGACAAGGATCGCAATTAATAATCTCTCAGCAATGTATGTGTGTGTGTGTGTGTGTGGGGGGGAAGAAGGCACCGAAGTAAACCAGCATAATTTCGCTCCTAAGTCTATGTATACTAGGTTACTGCTGCGTCGTTCAGATCTTTTATAATTAGAACCTTCACTGCCACGAAGTGACAGTTTCGTCCTTTAATGCTAATCGAGTGTTAACAAAACCATGCGAAAATTTCACCATGCGTAGTCGTTCCAGGTAAACATCGGGGTTGCTGCCATACATTACACTTATAATGCACCTATAACTGTTAAGCACGTATAAGCACCTATTAGTGTTCTAGTTTCTGTCGATGTGCAGAATAGGTTTGTTTCCGCAGAAACACCGTGATCGTCGACCTAGTTCAAGACAAAAGACGAGGCCATCTGTCTGCCTGGCAAACACTGCAAGTGCAGAAAATGTTCAAAAATATAAATGACTTTGCCATACCTCAAAATAAATGAGTAATGGAAGTTATCTCTGTCAACTTGATACGAGTACATTTATTTAGAGAGCCAGCTTTCGACGGCTTTTCTGTCATCATCAGTCTACAAATATAAATAAAATAACATTCAAATAAAATAAAAAGTAAATAGAAACTAAGATAATTAGTACAGGAGGAGGTTAATATACCGATACGTATATTAATAATTACGTATATAAGTATATAATATATAACAAGTATATAATAATTACAGGCCAAAAGCAAATAAAAGTACAAAATATGTAATGAAAGTAGAGAAAATATGGAAGATTAATTATATTGCTATAGATACATTAAACATGTATTATCGAATTCCCACAATTCATGCCTCAAAAACCTAAAATAATTTAACACAATCTCGTGGGAAATTATAATTATATACTGCTAAATACATATAACATTAGTTTTTTAATATAAACAATTTTCGTTCAATTTATTGCGGGGTCTGCTTTTGATCTCCCCCCGTCCCACCGTTGACGTTCTCCGGGTATCGAGTGGCATTGGTGCGACACTGTTAATTTGGGAAACAAAGTGCAAGGTGGAGTACCACTCGCTGACTCGAGCGCCTTCCAACACTTCAGCGCAGAGCGCTGCAAGTTCCAGCGGCCCATGCTCGCAAGGGGCTGGCTCTCGGGCCACGGCAGCAGCCCTGTGGAAGAAAAAGCAGGAATGACCTACGCTGTTTCATAGCGACCTTAAATACAAGAATTTTATGGATTGTAATGGTACCTTAAAAAAAGATAGGAAACTGTGGTGAGAGATACGGTTGAAGGATGAATATACTTACTATTCGTACATTACATTACACATACTTACGTTTGTGCTACAATTACTTATAATATATTGGTAATATTCAATTTATTACTCCTACATTTACTGCGAAAGAAAGTAATATTAAAAGAAAAGAAATTAATCAATACATTTTATACAGATTTCTATTAGAAATATGCTTAGAGGAATGCCGTTATATATTTCGGAATCTATATTTCTACTCTTCTTTGATGTAAGATTATAAAGTGTATTAAATGTTATTATACTTTCTA
Source organism: Gryllus bimaculatus (assembly GCA_017312745.1). Classification (NCBI taxonomy): domain Eukaryota; kingdom Metazoa; phylum Arthropoda; class Insecta; order Orthoptera; family Gryllidae; genus Gryllus; species Gryllus bimaculatus. The sequence goes on along the minus strand of BOPP01000033.1, from coordinate 10,151,374 downwards.
CTGCATTCCTAGCAATGATACACAATCACTTTTGTTATTTCCGTCATTTTAGGTAGAATATATTTTATTTTCCCTTCTTCACATAATTGATAAACCCTGTTTGACTTTTGGACTTTTCGGATTGTTTAACTTTGAATTCTATTCAAACAAGACTGAAATAGTAGACACCAGTAAAATATTACAAGTATATAGCAGAATGTAAAATAATTAATTAAATATAAGTTTAGATAATTTGGAAACTTCTCAGTGTCTGTGTTGTAGATAAAATTGAATGATATTGCAGAGTGAACCCTTCGGATTATGGAGTTCTTATTCTTTTCACTGGCCCAAAATGTACTTCCACAGCTAAAAACATACCCGGAGTCTCTTCAGAGTAGATCTTTTACAACCCCTTATTTTTCATCCTAAACAAAAGCGCCTCGGACCCTGCGTCGAGTTGTGTTTATGTTGACTCGGGCAGATGTCAAAACAATCGCAGAGATACGAAAAGGGCTCAGAGGGCCAAGAATAACGGTAGCCGCATCTAAAATGGATACGCAGCAACCCTTTCTTCTCATGGTGCCACGCCACAATCAGAGCCTTAGCACGACATCCAAGGGCTTGAGGAGTACCAACCGGACGGAGTAATTCACGCAGGTAAAATTGGGTGCGAACTAGTGAAATAAATCGTTTCTAAGTCACAGTTGCTACAACACACCACTACATCGGAACACGTTTTTAAGTTGCCATATTATGGCGACAGGCCAAGATATTATATGGGCCGATAATAGGGAGTTTTAGCGCCACGCGTAAGGTAGTGGCGTTATGCACTAACAGTAACGTGAGGGACCTTGAAGTCATAACGTCTTACCTCAGGCGTAAGGTACTTACCTTATACATAGTGCACGCATGTGGGAGTCTCTACGGCCACCTTACACCTGAGGCAAAATGGCCGCCTACAAATACGAAAAGTTGGATTTTTCCAACTCTGGTAAACCGATTCTCGTATATGCGGCAGTTACAATTATTCCTTACCAACTCCACAACGCTGGCAAGAATTAACTGGATATGTTGATATGACAGGAAATAAATTCTCGAAAAAGGAGTTCAAATCATATCTTACGCTCATAACGAACGCTGTTTTAAGGTATTTCACATATTTTCAAGAAAAAAAGATTCCAAATTCCAGACTGAATACTCATCATGGAGGGCCACAAAATGTAAAACTCCCAAGCACAATGTATATTTGTTATTCTGTTGACTCGTATTATACAATTTCTCTGTTCAACGCTTGAAATGCTTCGTTTGTTATAATGCATAACGCAATGTCGCGATTGCTAAAACTCTTCTGAAAGTTGTTCATTACGACCGTATAAAGGAGTTGGTCATGTGATCAATAGAGTTTAAGGAAATCTCCGTACTCCTGGAGCTAAAACTGCGTATTGCTGTGGCAGCGGAATCGCTGACACTACGAAAGGTCTGCGCTAATCTGATGAGCGATGAGACTCGCCATCTTGCCACGAAACCTTGTAGACACCGAGAGCTACATTGCTGCATCACTATATTTCTTTATTTAGTAAAAAAACAGTAAAAACTGTATGTGACGTATGGAGGAGAAGATTATCTGCGCACGTTTTCTTGAGTCCCAGAATGCCTTCCCGTCATTTTAACTATAAATAGTTGAAAGATGAGTTTAACATAAATAAAAATAAATTTTAAAAATTGCAAGATTAGCAATATTTGAAAAAATAGAAATTTTTGTTTCCCAGTTATAGAAAACTTACTTGCATCGGTAAACGAATTGCAAGTATATTTTTTCTGCATTTCTAACAAAACAGTAACTCGCCTTTACTTCTACTCTTACCATTACAAGCAAAAGGAGAGTTCAACAAAACGTGCGCATAGTGAAGCTACATTAACGTACACAAGCAAAACAAGGGGCCATCTCAGCATTTGGTCAATGGATCAGGGAAACTGGACAAAAATCTGATCGAGATGGGGGTCATTGACGCGGAAGCTAAAGTACGTTATTTGTTAAAAACATATGAAGTCTTTTACATCTTTTGTACAATCACTAGAGTACTCACGGTGAAACGAGGGTTTTGTTCTTCCTTTCCTACTGTGGAACGCTCCCTCCCATCTCTCTCCCTGAAGACTTGCTACGCCACATGTAGGAGCTAAGGGATTGCCATTGCGTATGCTCGATCCTCTGTTGTGAGTTTTTTTAAAAAAAATATATTCATTAAAAATATAATAAATCTACATTATAGGAGAAAAGTAAAAATAAATCATTTAAAATGTATTCAGGGTTAATGATTCTGTAGAATACACCAAAGATCTAAACAAAGCAACGTACTGAAAATATCATTATATTTAAACACTTTAAAATTCAAAGTATATATAAAGTATAATAAAGATAACATTTGTTGGCCTAGATAACCGATGCCTCTAATGCTGGAGGGCCTCGGCTTGAAGTGTAGCGGTTCGAATTCCACCTCGGGCATGGTGTTTTTTGTGTGTTTGTGTTCTTCCTACAGTTCTCCCTACAGTAAAAAATCACAGTGATCGGTATGTGTCCAAGTTGTTTAAAAAGCAACCTTAAAAGAAAATATTTATAATCAGTAATTTACTTTCACAATATTCTTTTAAACGGAAATAATAAAGAAACGTCTGGCTGTATTCACAATTTTCAATAACAGAGTCTATCTATAGGTCTTCTTCACATTTCAAAACAACATAAGTCCTTCATTCGAGTACAATCCTGTACTGACGATTCACTATATTCACGTTTAACAAATCCAGTAGCTACAGGAATGTTGACTCTCACATATATTTAAGTCCATTCAATTTATCTCTGTAGAGATGCTGCCATCACCAATACAATATTACGTCTTTTGCGTCTTACGCTCTAGTTAACTACATAATTCGGCTTAAACGTTCTATTTCATCTGTGTCCCAAAAACCTTGGTCCAACGTTACGTCCTCACTCAAGAACGTTCCTTTCAGATTGTTGCTTTTTTGGCTTTTTCGTGAGTCGGCAGCCTCCACGGTTTCAGACATTGTCAACATGTAATTTTTCTATTTTATTGGGTCCTGTCCCACGTGCATTTCTATGAACATGGAGTCAACTATGGACGAAATACAACTAACATACAGTTTCGACTCATTGCAGTGGTGACTCTTTTAAGTTGGCACTTCACTCTTCAAATAGTACTAGTTGTAATAAAAAAAATGGCGCACAATATTTTTCAGTTTCACTGATTAGGAAGCGGAATTTCAAAATACAAATGATCGTTGATACCAATTGGTTACTTATTTGTTGATGGGATGTAGCATGCGCTTGTTGATGGGAGCTGTCCCTGGTGAATACTACTGCCTGAATGCACTAGATCAGC
>BOPP01000033.1:10126498-10147407 GCA_017312745.1 Gryllus bimaculatus | reverse complement strand
CGTTTCTGAATATGTCATATTTAGAGAGGATTATGGCGCGCCAAACAAAGGAATCTGAGAATATTTTTGTATTTGATTATAATTAAGCTAATAAAAAACTTTTCAAACAAGCACCTAAAATATATCCCACTAAATGTGCACTAAAACTTAAACTTCATCTAATTTCTTTTAATTAAACTAATTTAATTCCGTTGTAACCAATCAAAATTTTAAAATTTCATTGTGGAAATATTTAACCCTGCTGAATAATTAATACTACGGAGAACAAATATTGCTGAATTTAAGTTCTTGCGGCACATTGTTTCATTCAAGTGTGGCTCACAGCCGTAGAAGTGATCATTGGGTTGGGAGTGCCGAGCTTACCGTAACAACCATGGGTTCAACAGAAAATGTACAGCCCATGGCAATAATACAAAATGAATCTAACTGATTGTTTTTAATTATATAACTGTTCAGCAACCATCAAAATACATGTTCACGTCGATGGATATTTGTTTATAGTGGCCGGTGTATTATCATTATATATCTGAAGCTGAATCGACAAAACAAAATTTAATAATAAGTCTCAGACACAATTAAAAGATACCTATCTACTGCTTAATAGAACAATAATAGACACTTGGAGAGCATTTTTGGGAACACTCCAATAATCGATGGTTTGTTAAACTGCAATATGTTTAAAAACATCTTCATAAATCGATGTTCAAGCAAATCGATATTATTATATCAACTATTTTTAGGGAACATTGACATGATGTCGCAAGCGTAACGAAACAATAAAAGTCTGCCTTTAGTGATCCTGTATGATGAATATGATCTTTCTCTTTAGTTCAGGTCCGCATTTGCTTGTATATTTAAGGAAATCACCATTGGTATTGCTGCTCCTGTGAGAACCAGGCTGTCTATGTAATCTCAAACGTTGAATTTTAGCGGTCTGTTTTTCAATTGGTAATTACTTTGAGGCGTTGCTTTAGCATGTGCAAAATGAAACGAATATATGCATTGAACGGACCCTTCCCTCAATTCGATCAGGGAAATGGGACCGCGGTTGATTTACCCTATTCAGGTGATTGCGCGCAGGTCAGCGCCGCCCGATCATCTCTCTCTGGTGACAAATTCTTTGCAAGTATTGATATGAAAAGAAAAAAGTCCACGAAAAGCATATACATCAGTAAAGATATTTTACTTTTATTTTAGTTAAGATTTGTTAATTTTCTTCGAAAGCGAGTGAAGTAGACCAGGGGAGTACGAGTAGAAACAGAGAAAAGCAGGGTAGTGACTGGATAACTATTTGCATCAAAAAAAGGTTTTGTAGAAAAGAGTAGAACTCTGAAAAAAGAGACGTCATCTGAGAAAAAATCTAAAACAATATGGACCAACTGTATTTTATTATTTTATATAGGATGGTCGTAATGTTGGCTATTTACAACGTAAACAAATAAAAAGCAGAAGTTAAACAATCTTTACTTATGCCATCGTAAAAATACTTGATAGAAAATTACATTTTCAGTTTAAATAAACCAATGAAAGATTGTAATGATGGAGGAGGTTTAATATTCAAATATAAAATGAATAAAAGAAGAAAACAAATCACAGGAACGAGATAAATAAGAGTTATACAAGCAAATGATCAGAAAAAATTGATGCAAAGCACGGAATAATCAAGCGGGAGAAAATAAATTTAAAACTTGAAACGTGCTGAATAGATGTACTTCTATCAAAAAAGGAAAAAACGCACTCCCTGAATGTGGAGAAACTTTAAGAATCAGATGAAGTGCTACTTGTACACATCTTGAGTGCCTCGATATATACTCTACGAAATTTTATTTGCAAATGTCTGCAACTACTTTCTTTTAACGTGAACCATCGTTATAGTACATCTGCATAAGTGTATCACGTAGATCCATTAAAATGCATCTCCGGCAAAAATACTGGAGATATTCATGCCTTTGATGATTTTAATGCCAAAGAATATGAAATGGGCCAGTTAAAGCTGGACGAGCTGTAAAATGAGAACGTCGTTTATAAATGTTTCTGTTCACGTTTTATTTGTCAGATAAGGCACACATAAATATATCCTAGTTGTATATCCCTCCTTTTAATTACGTATTTTGACGCACTGTACAACGTTTCATCTCACAGAACCTTGTCATAACACCCATAGAAGCAGAGAAATAATGTAAGGACTGTGTGTAGTTTTCATAAGTAATATCGCGAGAAGTGCTGTGACAGCCGGTAGGGTTAGCGTGGAGTGAATTTACTGGATTTTACAACACTTCGAATCAAATGTAGTGCGACTGTTCCACGAATGAACATATTACTTCAATCAAATGGATAATTAAAACTATAGGAATTCCGAAAAAGAGAAATATTACTGAAAACTGATACCTGATTATGCGAAACTTTCTTTCAGCACCGAGTTATGTCCTGAAATAACATATATCCAAGGAATATGCGAGTAACAGTTAAATGCAGAAAATTATTTTAACTATTTCAAGTTTTTGGTAAAAAACTAAAAAAGAAAACAATTATAACAATAATACGCTAAATATGATACATTAAAGGTGTTGTATGGTATCAAAAATGTATTTTGCTAATCGTTTCGATCGCGTAGCGATTATCTCAGAGCTAAAATTATAAATTTCGAAATAAAATTTTATTAATACATGAATTATAAAAAATTAGGGATAAGTGAATACAAAATACTATTTAAAAAATAGACATTGTATACCAGATACGTAAGCAAAGTGGGTCGTACATACCTAGCAGCGTCCGGGCCGAAAACAGTTCTAGTTCTGCGGTATTTTGAGAGTGTGTCTTGTTTAAGAACAGAGCGTCGGAGGGCGCGGGAGGGGTGGGGTGGGTGTTTGTGATTGTGATTTTCCTGTTGACGAGATGCCACTAATTTCCTATTGCATAAATGCCAATTACTTGAAATTCATTTCTTCATTTCAAAATCTTTTGCTGCTTTTCGGCACCTTTAATCTTTAATAATAGATTCAATTTAAGAGTTTGAAACATTATCAAAACGACTCATTTAATATTATATTGATGCTCACAAGCTATTGTGCACATTAAACAATTGCTATCAATAACAACAAAAGATAAACAAAGTGATTATAGCTGAATGAAAAATTGGTAATCATATGGTGATAGACATCAGGAATTGGTTTAATTTGAATATATTCTTGGTTAGCTATAATTACTTACGACACGGGCAGACATGAGTGAAAGTCTCTATAAGTTAATGCGAAATGCAAAGACTGTTAAGCAGAATAAGGCCTGTGTAAAATATAGTTTCGAAATAACATAAACAAGATAAGTGAAAAGTGGCCATAATTCATGAGCATAAATAATTATCGTCAATTTCTCTTAATCTTGCTTAATTGCAACCACTCATTACCGGTACTCGTGTAGTGAAAAGAATAAGTTTCTAAAATGGTGGAAGCAAGCAGATTACAATATTAACTTTTTAATGTTCAATTAATTACAATTAAGGCCATTTACACTAAAACCATTTGTAGAACTTTTAAAAACAGCCAATGACTTCCAAGAGTCCAAAAATATGCAAGAGAAAATTGTCCATACGTATATATTTTTCCATATGTATACGTTTTTTATTCAGATATCTAAAAACTACGTTTGACTGATCTTCATGGCACAGGTAAATGTTTCTTCATGGAGAAGGCTTCTATACAGTTCACATTGTTTTAACTCTACACTAGATGGTTTTACAATATGTTTGCGCTTCAGTTAAATGCAATTCTCAATCAACCTGAGCTTCATTGTTGCTGGGCGTTGCCGTGCGACGCATGGCGGGGCCAAACATGACAGGACAAGGCAGGGCACGACAAGACAGAACGAGCTGTCGGCGGTGCGGGATGATGAGAGAGACCGAGAGGAGAAGGAGTATGCCACGTTCTGCAAGTAGAAATATGTAACTCATGAAGGAAGAGAGTCGAAAGAATTCGATTATAAATCATTAAATATTGTTAAAAATAACTATCCTCAGTTAATCAGACATTAATAAGTAAGGAACTCTTAAACTCAGATCAATTCTGATTAAATGCTCAAAATCAGCAAATATCATTGTTAGTGTTATTAGTGCCATCAACAAACCGTATGTGTAAAGTGCTGAAATACTTCATGTTTACCATATTATCTAAGAAGGTCTCTACTATATTAGATGTTCAAACTCAAAGGTGATGTAGTGGGAAATTCAAAACGTGTAACTTATTTTCCTTTCATGTTGGGATAACTGGTGCAATCATTCGATGGAATCCTAACAAAATAGCCGGTATTTATATCTCCTTCAACGTATGTCGTGAATCGCACATATTTTGCAACATGTCGTGAATAACACATATTGGGAATTAGTACCGTAAGTGTAGTGCATTTTGTCCTTCGGGACGGGCAGTGAAGTTCCTCCGCTGCAAGGCGAGATCCGGCGCCGACCTACACGTCAGCTAGGTGGATTCTTCCCCAACTAGGTATCTCCTACTTGCAGGGCATCGCTCCAAATGGGACAAACTCTATTTTACCAACTCGTCACCTAACATGTGTGGTAGTGTAGTGCATAGTGTAGGTGTGTCTAAATAAGGAGTGAGGATAGGATAGGAAAGGGAAGGGAAAGAAAATATTGCGCGTGACTCGTGGCCCGTTTGTTAGGGTTTTGCCCCGGCATTCGCCTAGTGACGATAGGAGAAACCACAGACAATTACCAATCGCAGCAGGCAGTCGCTAGAATTATTCTCCTGACAGCAACTAAATTCGACCGAGCTATAAAGTTAGTGTCAAAAATCCTGTCCCCGTCGGGTCCCGAACCTCCGGACCTTCTGGTCATAGACATCGCAGTGACATTAGCTTCCATTCGTTTGGACGTAAAACGTCGTTTTTGAATAAATACCAGTTGAGACCTTGGTGTCACGTCGGTACACGATTCGTACACATTTAGAGCAAACAAGACAAATCGTTATTCCTTCGTGTCCCATTCAGCGCGATGCCTTCTTCCGTCACACACAGCTCTGCTTCCATTAATATTACCATTAGGTCGATGAAAACTTCGACTGTGTATCCTCTGTGGGAAACCGCCGGCTACAAAATGCACGGAAACGAGTTCAACTTGGTTCAGGTGTTTCAAAATTCATTCGGAAACTTTTAACCTCTCTTCGACCGATGCGCTCGGAGAAAGTGTTGTCAAAATTAACTGAGCGTGCTGATGCTTGTTTCATGGTAGACAGTTTTTTAACATTTGATCGTAACTTTCACGCATAATATAGTTGTATTCTGATTTTTTCTCTGGTGGCAGCATTCCTTTTTATAGATAGACTGGACCGGGAGTTTTTCACCAAGTCTTTTTAATGCATGCGTATTTGTTTACAAATTCTTAAACGAATGTGAAAGTTTTCAGTTAGTTTGGTTGTTCTACAACGCCAAAAGGAACTATAAGATGTAGAATTGAACTTATTTTGTAATTGTATAGAGAAAGTCTCCTCTATACAGAAAAAATACGCTATATTGTATTATGAGCATATTAAGATATAACGTTAGTCAAAGATATTTTGTATTTTTGAAAAAAGTATCTAAAGAAAATTCAAGAATATGAATGTTCCCTTTTTCTCTGATTCTGAATGTTTTGGTTCATAAAGAAAACATAGGGGAACTAGGAAGGTTTATAAGAATTGGTTTCAGTGCGAACAAAGCTGCGTATTTGTTCTGCAAGGAACAAAAGCTTGGCGACCACAAAAAGAGCACTGTAATTTTATATCAAGTAAAAAGACTGCATTTGCAATTAATTTCAAAAAGTCTTGCAATGTCACAAAGTAAAAAAAAATCGTTGGGTTACTTGTGAGGTTAAAAACTCAGTGAATTAGCTAGTAAAAGGGCTCCAGTTAACAGGTCTTTTTACATTGAAGAAATTCAGCATCAGAATTCATATATTTAAGTATTATTTACTGTGAAACCTAAGAACACGCTTAATTTTGGAACGAAATCACCACGGCGTAGAATTATTGGAATTAAAATAACACCAGTGGAAAATATAGGCGAGAGAATAAATACCGGGGAAGCTTATTCGTGACTCCCGCTCGAAACGCCTATGCCTAGGTTTCTTCCGTAGGTAGGACAGTGCTGCGATGTCAGTCCAACTCCTCCTCCTATAATACTCTGCCATAGAACTCCCGCTAGAAATGCCAGCTCGCTCCGTCCTTTCCTAGCCACTTCAACCATGTTGCAGCTCCCGCTTAGTAGACTGGACTACCGCACGCTGCTGGCGCTCACCTAAGGCCTCATTCACAATGCGAACTTAAACGAAACGTAATGCCATCAACTTGGTAGTAAACGTTACCCGTAAAACAAGCATTCACAATGACGAACGTAAGCTGGAGTATAAGTTTCGGAAATCAGATTCCAACATATCGATTGTCAATTCGTTTCTAGCATGATGAAAATACTTTTTTAACCTTAATTTCTAGCTTTTTATACGATTTGTCAATGCGTGTAGCTGTTGTATTAGTGCTCGCATTTTCTTTATTTTATAAACACGCATCTCGTTTGTCATACGTTCACGAGTAAATCGCCGAACGTAAATATTTATTTCGCTACGTTAAGTTAAAGTCACAAGAAAAATTGCCCAAATTTTTACTTTAAATTTAGTACTCGCGTCAAAACCGTTCACAAAGTAGTTTAGTACACGTAACAGTAATGAAATGACATAACCACAAACTACCTGAACATAATCCATGTTTGTTTCTTTCATGCTGCTCTCTGATTGGTCGTCGGTAGAATTCCGACGTAAACTTAAGGTAAACGCTTGGTGCTTGTGAACTCTTCAAGTTTACGGCTTCACGTCTACGGTTACGTCAACGTGAATGGTCGTACGGTTATGGCAACGTACGGTAACGGAAACGTACGGTTACGGCAACGTACGGTTACGGCAACGTACGGTTACGGGAACGTACGGTTACGGTAACGTACGGTTACGTCAACGTACGGTTACGGCATTGTGAATGGCCTCGCTCAATAACTCATTTTTAGGTTTTGCGGCTACGTTAGATTTTCGTTTAAGTTTGCATTGTGAATGAGGCCTAATGAAGCAGGAAGGGGGTCAAACCCTTTCATCGCCACTCCCATTCCCTTTTGTGGCATAGGGCCTCGAAAGCTGGCGCTATCTGCCGTCAAAGAGAATTTTTGTGGCCAAAACTATATGTATTAATCACTCTCGGGCAGGCAATTCGTATTGTAGACGATAATGCAATGAAGCACCACAGATCTTCTAATAAGGCAGGAAATTAATCTGCTTCGATTGTCCATGGCGAAGAATGAGCTAACCTCAGCGTATACGGTAACGCTAATATGATAATCTCCTTTTGTGGGATAATCTCATCTACGAAATTATATTATAATACAGTTCTGGAAGAATAGAACGGTATGTTCTAGAATAGAAGCTTGCATATTTAACTTTTGTAAGGCAGCCTGCTGCTACTCTGAAAGAATGTACATTTTATTCCACAAAACGAATACATTAATGCTTAGTGTCTCGCGGTATGTTTTTCACACAAGCACCCACGCAGCGTACGTTGTACGCCGAGCTTATTTTGTCCGAACAAATTATCTCTGCTAGGCCTGAATAGTATTTTGATATAATTTTTCTTTAGTTTTATTCGAAATGTATGTTAATTACAATTTTAGTTATATAGTTATAATAACGAATTTAAAATATTCATTTTCAGAACTATTTTTGCATTCGATGACTCATAACATATTTATAATATGTTTGTTTTTGCGAAATTTTGGCACTAGTTAGTTGTAAGTGTAGCAATAATTGTAGTAGTGCGTGTTTTAGCTTTCCGCAAATGTGACAGTGATTTAGTAATTTTGTTCGTGGTTATTCTTGATTATAAGGACTTTCAGTTTTTGTAAATTTGCTGACAAGCGGTGTTTTATTCAACTTTGCAATCTTGTGTTTGCCAATGAAAATATTTCTAGACTCTAAATTTCTGCTTGAATACTAACTACCATAATCAAGCTCAGAAAACGCGTCATGTTTGCCTTTGGCCACTACAACTTCTTCGTCCAAATCACTAGCAGCATTGCAAATTTCGACTTCTGACGATTCCTCATGTACAATTAAATACACCTGCTTTTCCGATAAATTATTCATGTATGTTTTGTACCTAATGTAAAAGAAAATAAATTAGCTTAAATACATCAATTAATTTAAAAACTTCTGTGATAATTCAAAGAAAATGAAAATTTACATTGGTACCCACTCATCGTAGAAAGTAGGCTAACAAACACTTTTCCATTTTTAATGGAATTGCAATAGTCTAGACACAGCTGTGCACCTTACGCAACTGATTATGGAGTAAGATGCAGCTGAATGCCTTCTGTGAGGTTAAGTCTAATCTCAGAACGCACGCTAATGTGATCAACATCTACAACGATAATCTACAACTAATTTCTGTGGCGTACAAAGTACGCCAGCGCGAGTAACTAAGAATTAATTAAAAGATAATTGATTAAACAATTTTTTATTTGTTTAAAATCAAGAGAATAGTAAGTATAGATAACTGTAAGTTACGTACTATGGAGAGAAGTGTAATCCCAGCACGTTTTCCTAGATTCAGAGATCTCTACCCTAATCCATGTAAAATTTGAATTTTAAATACAGATGGAAATAAGAATTTTGGGAAGAATAGGTAAGACGTTTGTTGTAAAATACAGCACATTCAATTTCTCTCCGAATTTAACATATCTTGTACATCATTTTTTCTAAAACTAAATTTTCGAAGAACTGCACTCGACCTTATATCAAAATCTATATTTAAGGAACATTTTATTAAGGGAAAGAATCTCTATCTTTAATGTTTTAGCTGTAGGAAAACACCAACAAATTTTGAACTTTTGCAATTTTCGAATAATCAGGGTTTTTAACTAACAAGAGACCTACAGCGTTTTATTAAGCGTCCTTTGCACTAACCTATAACAAAGTTTAATCAAAACGTTGGAGCTTTTTGTTTTTTTTGTTTTTTTGTAAATTTGGAAAATGGTCCAGGGGTTTTATGAACAGTACCCACCTGAATTAAAATTTCGGTTTATAATTCAAGGAGTCGCGTTATCAGACATATCGATTGGAAAATATTAATTTTGGAGAAAATCGACGGAACTGTTTAGCTGCTAGCGGACGGACGGAGGGACGGATGGTTAGCCAGACGTTTTTCTCTCATTCGATTTTCGATATCAAAGGCTCACGAATCATGGATTCTAGCTACATAACGTGACAGAGCATTTTCTTAAACTTAGCAACTGGATTTGTCTACTTTCATCGTCAGCAGGGTCATATAATACGAGTTTTTTTGCGGAGACGTCATCCTGTTTTCGCTCAGCTTTACCTAACTCTCTCTCTACTGAGTAATCTGTAGCGAGAATGTAAAATTAGTTCCTGTGTAATAAAAACTACTAGCACAGGCAAATCAGCTATTAATTGGAGCTATTACCCATTATCGTAACTTTCGTAAAGTAATCGACTTCCTGTCGTGAGAACAATCCCTGCCCTGAAGAAGCCTGCGACATATCAGAAGAATCTTCGGCCTCTCAGCCAACGTCGCGGCGTCTCCCGGATAGCCAAGAATTTATGGATTTGAGCCTCAGAAGCTTACGTGAACAATAATTTGAAAAACTATATTTCCTACAAAACTCTAAAAGACGTGCACAGGTAGTGAAGTTACATTTCTGTCCAAAAGCAAAACAAGAGGTCATCTCAGCATTCGCTCAAAAGGATCAAGGAAACTGGGCAAAAACCTGACCGAGATGGGGGTCATTGACCAAGAAACTCATGTACACTTGTTGCAAGTTTTTCAGAATTATCCAGTCCAAATAGACATTAAGTTATTAAATAATGTTATTAAAATGAATATTAATTTTCTTTTCGATGATCGGTGCAGTCTGTAATTGTATAGAAACAGTTATGTAGTGGACACGATGTTACGTGTCACTTAAACTTGTGTATCCGATTTAATCCTTTAATGTCGTTTGGCAATGTCTTATTAAATAATGTACATGTATTGTATGTTAACTTTTCGTAGTGAGCTGTTGACACAGACACGTGATGAATCTGATTAAGTGTCGAGTGTTATAGGTAAAGACGTAGGCATTTGCTGAAAATATGTTGCCACTCTTCAGTATGTCATTTTTGACAAAAACACTGATTCGTAATACAAGAGGCAAAGCAAATAGAATTGCTATCTTAATAAAGAGAGGTTTACAAAAATCACGTGGGGATAATTTGTTTTGGATTACACGTGGGTTTGAATCCCCCCCCCCAGACTTAAAAATAATTTTACCAAGTGTGGGAGTTATAGAACGTCTTCACTCACAATATTACGCCATGCCTCAGAACATTCTTGAAGTGTATAGAAGTAAACATAAAGAGCTTAATGGTGTATTCAATTCATTTAAATGGGCGTTCCATTCGAGATTTCACTGACTTGGCCAAACCAAAAATTTTACTTCACCTTACTTACATTTCAAACTGCAGTGTAATTTAGCATTGTTCAGATAAACCTTTTTTAAAATTTATTTTCTTCCTGTTCGACAGTTTTGCATTTCAAGGGTTTGTACATTTTGATTTTTAACACATAGCATTTGGGCATACAACCTCTCACTCTTGTATCTTACTACTAGCTAATTTACAGGATTTTATTCGAATATTTTTAACATATCTCAACAATTTACACACAATACTAAAATTTTTACTATACAATATTAATTCTTAAATCTAGTAACATTAAAAAATTATCTTAATATTGAAGGGAAACATACTCGTATATGTATATTTATTTTCATGGAGGTTTTAACATCTTCCGCATATCGCGAGCGTATTCTCTTGGGAAGATATAATTTACTATTATAGTAACTTTCGAGTATTACATTTACAGTGAGGCAACCTAAAATGCAAACTACCAGTGTTGTCACCACTACCACACTTACTTTCACCTTTTTTCTGGGTTAATCTTTCTCATTGTGCGATATTCTTCCTCGCCGCTTAACATTTCAGCTCAAATAGAACAAAGGGAAACAATAGTAGCTAGGCAGTGCAGCTGGTGCCGCTGTGTCGTGCCAGCACGCGCAGATGCCGCGAGCGCGTGCGGCGATAGGGGAGGTCCATCCATCAGGGGGGCCAACCCCCCGGGGCGCAGGGCGCGCTGACAAGGTCGCGTGCCATTGATCCTCCGCTTATTAATGGGCGGCTCCAGACTCGGCCGCGCCGCCGACCACCATCATTCAAGCAGGGAGCTTTCGATTGGGGAGGGTGCTTGCTGTCCCTTTCCACCCGGCGGCGCGCAGACAGGTCACTTTTGCGAGCGTGGACTCTTCCTGTTCTCACGATTCGGCATGGAAGGTGTCCAATTATGCATGCATGAATGGCCAAAAACCAGAACGGTTTAAGTGCCATTTTATGAATTCAGGAAATCTGTTTATTTAAGTCAACAATACTGTTGTAACACGCTGGGCTCCGTTGCCTCGAAGATGGTGTGGTAGCGTGAAGAAACAACAGAACTAGCAGTGCAACAAATATTTAGATTTTTTGGTGAGTTCTCAGAAAGACTAAGTTTATGATTCCCCAGGTCTGTTTTGGTGGATTTTAAGACAGAACCTCTTTGTATTTAAAGTTACAGAGAGCCTCTGTATCTCCATCGCTATTAAGAATTTCCATAGCATCTCCCAGTATGCATATAGTATATATATATTATATATATATAGTATATATTCAATATATATATATATATATATTTATTTAAAAATTTAATTTTATTAACTTTTAAAAAAATTTTGTTACGGTTGTAGTCATATTTGCGTTTAAGTCAGTGTACTAAGAACTAAAGTAGTACCAATTAACATTGATTAGTTACATTGATTACATTCATTAAGGGACGTTACGTTACGTAGTTGTAGGATCGAGGAGCGCCTCATACGACACTGTGAAATCGTGGTGCTTTGTTTTATCTTTAAAACCACGCCATTTCAATTGTTCATTAAAATAACGAAAATAAATTGCCACTGAAATATACTCGAAAATAAAAACGTTTTCCTCAGAACTTATAAAATGTCACTTATACCGTTCTAGTTTTCATCTATTCATATGGTACTTTGTGTACTTTTAGGCAGTAAAATTTCTCGTAAGAAATTAAAAAATCTCATAAAATTTTCTTAAATTAACTATTGATAATGAGGAAGTCATAGAATAAGAAATGGAAAGTGTCTCGTTCACAAAAGATGGACACTTTCCTTTTTTTGAAAGTTTTATTCATAATACAGCTATTTAGAGTTAAAATGTTGGGAAGAGATTTTGGAGCTTAGGAGTACGTGCACAGCTGTTACTTTTCTCCCAATATGTGACATACAGTTTTTAATGTTGTTTTTTACTAAAAAATGAAACCAAAGAAAATTTTAATGCTCTGAGAAACAAACGTTTTCTCCGTGAAGTGTGGCAGAATTTTCGACATTATCTAAATAGATAGGTTCACTTCAGTCGCTATCTGGAGAAGAATTCTTGCGGCCGGCTGCTCTGATTTGGTAGTTTTGCGTGATTCCTCCGATCAACACTTGGCGATTGCCAGAGCAGATCCCTAACAAACAGACCATGGACCGCGAGCGGTAATTCCACCCTCTTCCTTGTCTTTCCCTCACCCCTTACTTACACGCTCTTATGCATACGATACACGCTCTACACTACCACACGTGTCGGGAGAATAGTCGGGAGTACACGTTGGCTCGAGTTAATGACGTCATGGCAGTTCGGGTGCCGCCGGCGTCGTTGGCTGAGAGGCTGAAGTTTCGCCTGTCATGTCGCAGGCTTCTTCAGGGTAGTGACTAACTCACAGATTGTCACCAGTCACCACCCGCAGGGTAGTGACCAACCCGCAGGATATATCGTAGGCTTACTCAGGGTACCCTGCGAAAACCTGCCCTGAGGAAACCTGCGACATGACAGGCGAAACGTCAGCCTCTCAGCCAACGACGCGGCGTCTCCCGGACAGCCAAGAAGTCTGATTAGTCGGGAGCTTAGAGTATGTCCCGGCTAGAGCGGTTTCCTGCTGGCGGGAGATACCTGGTCAGGGAAAACATCACAAGCCGACGGGTAGGTTTGCGCCAGATCTCGGAATCCAGAAAGAGAAGATCACATCACATTCCGCGGCAAAAACATGCATTTAACTTACGGGACTAATGACCTTGGGAGTCAAAGCGCCCGAAAACACTAATCAATCAATAGTTTTCACCTATATATGCTAACAAAGCAGGGTTATGTTTCACACCTAGAATCAAATGACGTGATTTCAACAGGAAAGATTTTCTATACGTTTTATGTAGTTGAATGTCTAGTATTGGTCGTTTAGGTTTGGTCGTGTTGTATTGGTCACATTGAATCAATCGCATAGCATCGATCGCATAATATTGTTCGAGTAGTATTGATGGCATAATATTGATCGTTTGAAATTTGTTGCATGATATCAATCTCATAGAATTTTTCGCGTAGTATTGGTTCTCTAATATTAATTCCTTCATTTTGGTGTCCTTGCATTTATTCTCCTCTTAACATAGAACGGCTTTCTGCTAAGCCACGCTACCGGTCACCACCATCATTTAAACAACTAGAATCTCTTCTGTGAAAACTCACTTTCTCTTCTCAGCGGTCAGGTCGAGGGGAGGCGTGAACTTTTTGGCCAAACAGTTTTGACGGATGAATAAGCCGTCATTGATCACGTTACGCTTATTTGCAGTTTTGCTGTCTCGCCTGAATCGAATGTTTTCTACCTCGAAGATGCATAGTTTCCTCGCACTTGGCGAGTGAGTAAACTGGCGTTGCCTGCTCCAAGCTTCCATATAAGTTCATGCTCACACTTAGTTAATTTCTGGCTCATCTATGGCGATGGTGTAACGGCCAGCGTATCAGGCAGTTATACCCCAGTTGGCAGGTTCAAACCCAATCGAAGCCGTGAATTTTTAAGGACAAAAAAATCCTTCGTACGCCTTCCTTCGGAGGTAATAGAAATTCTTAGTAGATTTACTTGCATGTCGTCTCCGTCTAAATTCAGAGCGCCGGTTTCGTCGCCCAAGAAATACCCCCTTTCTTCGCTAGTGGGTGAAATGTGCGTAGCGAAATTTACGTGGTGGGCAGACGGAAGAGCGGGCCTGATTGCCCGAATCTCACCACGTAAAATAAGCCTTGAACGCCTTTCATAGTATAGGAATCGAACGATATATTTTCAATGTAATTGGTGACAAGGTCGAGTAACTTCTAATTAAAGGGGTAATCATTGCCTCAGCGCTGCTAGTGACCACTATTATTCACGAACAGAACTTCTGCCCTGAAGGAAGTGACTTTTCACTGCCATACACTTGCAAAATGGGTTATTTAGTACTGGTACGTAATTGTAGATTAGCTATGAGTTTCGTTGACCAGGGTCTTGTTAACGAAGGGAGGAGGGACTGTCGCAATTTCGCTAATTTAGCCTCGAAAGAGAGGCATTGAGACAGCGATGCAAATGAAAAGCAAGGAAGTTACAAAGGCCTGTCATCCAAGAAAAGGTCATCAACCTGATACAGAGTAAACTCACTTCGCCAATACAGCATAGAAAATTAACGTGAAAAATGATACTTGTAAACGGTAGCCGCCGCAATCGATTATGAAAAGAACTGCAATTAACAGAAAGGAATCGCAGACTGCCAATTCTGAGCGGAGCTCTTTGACAGCGCCAGAAGTTTGTTCAAAGAGGCTGCCATTGTTCCAAAACTGCTATTTCTTCATTCACGGTAGAGAAACGGCTTTACCAGAACACACTTTCTTCTGAAACATTGTACAAATACGTCACAATAGCTCGGCTCGCACTAGCAAAACGGTCATAACATGCGTGCAATCACGGCTATTGTTCACTGACCGCACGACTAGCGTAAAATATACCAAGCGCCTTTTTGCCCCTCGTGGCTGACAGCCTCCGCACCCGTGGCAGCCGACGTTCGCTCACTGTCACGACCCGTCCGCCTCGCCGCGCCGCCGGAGGGATGAGGGGGTGGAGGAGTGGGGGAGGAATCCGGGCGGCCGCCCTCCGACCCGCTAGAGGCCCCAGATTCAGATGCACAGATCCCTAGATTCAGATACACAGATCCCTAGATTCAGGTATGCAGATCCCTAGATTCAGACTCACAGATCACTTGATTCAGGTACACAGCCTAGATTCAGGTATAGATAACCATAGATTCTGGTATAGATATCTCTAGATTCAGATATGCAGATCTCTAGATTCAGATACACAGATCCCTAGATTCAGGTATGCTGAACCCTAGTCTCAGATGTTTAGATACCTAGATTCAGACACACAGATCGCTACATTTAGATACATCCCTAGATTCAGGTATGCAGATCCCTAGATTTACATATTCAGATCCCTACTTTTAGATATTCAGATTCATAGATACAGATATTCAGATCCTTCGGCACATATCTAGGGACATTACTAAAGCCTCTAGATTCAGATATATAGATCCCTGGATACATATATCTAGGGACATTACTAGAGTCCCTAGATACAGAGAGTAGCGCAACCTGAACGGCCGCTACTAATTAATATCGTTTCACCCAATATCCTCCCTGGCAGCATCCAGGAGTGAAGGGGACGTGTTAACAATCGGAAGCACTATAGAAAGTTGTGTGAATAGTACTATTGAGTTTTGATAGATTTCCCATTTGTGCTGTTTCCCATTTCATCAACACGAGGGCACTGTTTAACTGGACATAAAATGGCGGAATCAGCAGCCTAAAAGAATGCGCTATTCTCTTTATGTAGCCTCCAGTGTGTAGGCGAGACTCTAGTTTCCGGGCGTAGAGCAACCGCCGCCGTTGAAAGTCCGTTCACCCGATAGCACTGGCAGGCAGCATTCACGAGTCAAGGAGAAATAACTCTGGAAGGGATTGTGGAGAGTTCCGACAAGATGTTTGTTGGTCCGAGTTGGTTTTTGGTAGATTGGTGGTACCCATCTCGCCCACAGCACCGCACGGTGTAACTGCATATAAAGTGGCGGAATCGGCGGCGCAGGGGAAGGCGCTACTCTGTATGTAGGGACTCCAAAGGGGCCCACGAACCCTGAGTGCACACGTCTGCGTCAAACATCCAGGGGGGTGGACTTGGGAGATATCAGCGGTCAACGCAATTGCAAGATACGCGACGAGGTTTTGGGGAAATGTTTCTTTGAATCCTGGACGCCCCATGCTCCAACTGCGGACTCTTTGCAAGTTGCAAGGCGTTCAGTGTCAATCACGATTGTTTTGTAAAATGTTTGTACAATATTTCAGAAGTTATTAACTATAACGCCCAGGTGCTGGATTTATCTAAGACGCCCGTGAGACATATATCTTTTTCCCGATGCATTTCAACGAGACTCCATCTGATTTGTTTAATGTAATATCACAAAAATGTTTACACTGTAATCATTTTTCGACTCGAATATAGATCTCCGAAGAATACAACTGGCACATCTGCAATGAAAATGTCCTCTGCCAATGCTGCACATACCTCGCACAGTTCATAAACTTCCTTTGAATTTTTAATTATATTAATTCTTTGCAAGGAAATAATTATATGAGTCGGCATTGACAACAATATTATTTATTAATATAGCAGCTTTCGATGGCTTAGCCACAAAACGACTAGTCGACGAGGTACTCGTAGTCGTTGTTTGTGGTTTGCATACAGCAGAAAACTGATGATGATGGCTAAACCATCGAAAGCTGCTATTTCAATAAATAATATTATTGGCAATGACGACTCATATAATTGTTTCATTGGAAATGCGAACGAAAATTCACCACAATACCGATACCAAAATTCTTTGCAAGTTGATGATTGTCGGAACGTTTTATCATCATCGAGACTTCCGAAATCAACTGAAAATTTCTTCAGCACGTAAGCTACTCATATTACTTAGTATGGTAAAAAGATGTTTATTATAATAAAGGAAACGACGACGGCAGTGTCGGGAATGGCCGTGGCAACGGGGGTGGCAGACACGAAAGTTTAATTTCAAATCATGAATATCAGACAAACCTTTTTAATTGATATTTCACCTCCGTATTTAATAACAAGTACGATGCTTCGAATATTTCAACTGACAATAAGATAAAAAAATCTTTCTTATTCAAAAAAACTCTCACAATAAGACTTGCTGAATTAGGAGAAAAAATCATTTGGTTCGGATAGATTTCAAGGAATATTTTAAAGCTCGGAGGAAAAGCAACGATTGCGTACCATTCTGTCTCATGAACAAAAACGGTATACGGCCTGATTGAAAAAGAATATTTTGCGATAAACTACGATTTACAAGGCAACCTACAAGCCTGCGTATTTAACGTACTCGTATGTGAACAACTTACTAGCAGAGTATTACGAATCTCTAGAATAACTCGGCATTGCTTTTTGAAGGACAAATTATTTAGATCGTTTTCTTGTGAAAGTCAAGTTACGACTGTGTGCAATCAACGCTGATAGATGCTTGCGAACACGCTATAACAATAGGTTTTTCCAAAGCGTTCGACTTAGTTCTGCATGAAAGACTTCTCTCGAAACTTCCTGCGACTCGCTTAGATCACATAATTCTCTTTTGGATAAAAGAGTTCTTAAATGAGCGCTTTTGAAGAATGAA
Source organism: Gryllus bimaculatus (assembly GCA_017312745.1). NCBI lineage: Eukaryota > Metazoa > Arthropoda > Insecta > Orthoptera > Gryllidae > Gryllus > Gryllus bimaculatus. The sequence continues at coordinate 10,129,710 of BOPP01000033.1, read as the reverse complement.
CTTAATGGCAAACTCTCACTAAAATTTTATATTACATTAGGGGTGTCACAGGGAAGTGTACTCTTTTGTTTCTGGCTTATATAAATGACATACTCTTTTGTGAGAGCATTGAATACAATTTTTTGTAGATATTCTATATTTTACAGGCACATTATAAACGCGAAAAATGTGGAAACCATTGAAAATAATCTTAATTGTTAGAAGAATGGCACGAATAAATATAAAGAAAACAAACCCAGTGAATTGTACACGACGCATCCGTTAAAATCATGGCGTCGGATGTTCCAGTGTTGTGTTCATGTAAAGTTTTGACATTTTCTGAGTACAACTTTTGTATTCCACATGAAATCATTCCAACATATAGTGAGATATGATTTAGATTTAAAGACAGTTTACAATTATAATATGTTTTATCTTATTTAGTTTAATATTGCATAATTTCGTGAAATAGTCATACTAAATACCACTCGTGCGTTGGAAATTATTGATAAATTCACTCGTCGCTTGGACTTATTATTTTCTCCTATTTACTCGTCATATTAACTATTATAATTGTCTATTTTAACAATGAATGATTAGGGACATATTAGTAAAAGTAGATTCTAGATAATGCACAAGAATATCTCCCCTGTCTTTGCACCTGTTCGTCACGGTGATCAGCCGTGAGAACATCAACAGCTGATGACTACTGTACCACCGACTCACCCGATTACCTGATTCCTTCGGCGATTCAGCTTTGCCCGGCTGCTTCGTCGGCAAACTCCCTAGAGGAAGGCATGCGTGATTGCCAAACTACTGGAGAGAAAGACTTATGCATTTTCTTAATACTACTTTAATCACTTTTAAATTCGGTGCGGGTGAAGCCCAATGACATAAACAACATACAATTAACTTATAACCAATCTTAACTTAGGCCGGTATGGCCAGAGTTCATCTTATTCGCCCTCCCGGGCGGTCGTGACCCAGTTTACAAGTGCGGCGTTCGGGCATCCCAGCGCCCGGCAGGTCTGGCGGCGGGCAGCCACGGTCGGTGCTCTTGCCCCAGGTCCATTTGTGGCGACTACTCGGCGGTCGCGGCGGCGGCCCTCAGTCCCGGATTAGGCCAGCGGCGTGCGTTGACCGGGCAGCGCCTCGGCGTTGCTCGGCGCGGGCGGCGGCGGGAACGCGCCCGGGCGATGACGGGTCGCTTCGTGATATTGTCTTTCACGCCCCGGCTCGTACTCACATGGCCCTTTCGGTCAGGGCACTCACTCGTGGTGTCCCGTCCCATCGCTCGGCTTCCGTCACATGAGTCGGGCTGCGATGTGGCGAGACGGAGTGACATTCGGGGCGACCAGACACGGAAATAATTGGCCTCGCTACTGCCTCAAAACAAGTGTTCTCGCGGCTGCCTCACAAACAAGTCGTGTCGCGGCTACCTCACAATACAAGTGATCCCCCTGCCGCCTCCGAAACAAGTGATCGATTCATTTTTCGGCGGTCCCTCAGGAAGTCTCACGGGTCACGTGATTCCTCCCCCGCATCGTACATTCCAATTGGTTGTCGCGCCACCCGTAGATACTTCCGCCTATCACGACGCCAGCGGCAAAGCCGCCCCCGGCAACTTCCCCCGAAGTTACCCCGTCACTTAAATTCTAAGAACTAGGCGCGGGTAATTCCGTTGCTCGGTTTGGGGGTGCGGGTGGCGTATTTCCCCGTGCGTCACAAGGGCGCGTCCGGAGTGGGTTGCGCTGAACCAAGGAGGCGCTTTCGTCCTTTCCCTCGGCGCGCTAAGCGACTCTCCCAGGTAAAGCAGGAAACTGCATTTCCGGCTGCTCTCAACGGCGGCGCGGTTCTTAATTCAATAAAATATTTTGTTCGCGTCGTCATCTGCTATGTACGACCGTCCCATTACACTACATTGAATCATCATTAAAAGAGAAATAGCAGACTAACAGTATTCCAGAGCAAAAAACAATTCCATTTAATCTACTTTAATTAAACGATTTTGTTCGTGATATACCGTTTAAAACGAGCAGCATAGTTTCTTAAAGTTGTTAAAAAATCCAGACTAAAAGCAAAATAATCGTCAACAAATTATTAATTTCTCATAGTACAGGTATTCAGAGGCTGAGTTAGTTCTTCTTTCGGCAGAGGGTCAGTGTTTATTGGTTACATATCTGCACGAATATATTTCTATAGTGATCCTCAACCATGTGAAGAGACTGATCTACATAAAAGTCATTCGTTCATGATCCTTAATGCACCAGGCGAATGCCGGAGCAGTACCCTAACACAACGGACCACATTCCGCGCGCGATTATTCCTTCCCATTCCTTATTCCAACCTCACCTCTTACTTACACACACATGCCAGGAGATTAGTCGGAAGCTTAGAGCTTGCCCCGACAAAGTCGGTGCTCTGCTGGTGAGATATATACCAGATTGAGGAAAAACCCGCTAGCCGACAGGTAGGTCGGTACCGGTGGGGGAAGCTAACTGCCACCTCCCGAGCAAAAACATTCATTATACTTACGGGAATAATGCTTTTTTAGCAGTTGATGCTCCCGAAATCGCTTATCATTTAATCGAAATCAAATCTATGATCCTTTAAACTGGCAGACGTTTTCTGATTCAGAAAAAGTGAACACGCTATCATTCCTTTTCTGTTATGCGAAAACATTGCGTTGTACAAAGGTTTGAAGTCTATTTTTTAATTCGACTTAAAACAAATATTTAGTCACCTATTTTATAAAAACCAATCAAAAATTTCAAAAATGCACCTACGTATAACCCATGAGTAACATTTGTTGCTAATAATTTCTTGTTTATTTACATATCACTTATTAGTTTTATATCTTATTTTGTTGGAACATTCTTGCACACTTCAGTATATGATATCCATCAACTCTTACGAACTGTGACGTTGTAGCATTGTCACAATGGCAACTACGCGTTCTTCCACAATAAGAAAGAACTCAATAAGAAGGGAAGCAAAAATAAAAAATAAGAAATGCATAAAATATCATGGCAATATCCCCGGCTCATAAAGCCCGGCCTGCTTTTATTCACGTCCGGTGATGTGTTTCCCCTGCTAGAATGCGGAAGCGCTGCCCCAAGAGCTGCGAGAGAGGAAGGCGGAGGACTTTCTTATAAAATGACGGCCATTCCTTGCGTGGCTGGCGGGGAGCCGTAAATACCAAGCTGCTCTGGAGATCCGCGACCGCTCCCGGG
>BOPP01000033.1:10106328-10126423 GCA_017312745.1 Gryllus bimaculatus | reverse complement strand
GAGGGTGGGGGGGGGGACAGACAGGTGTATTGAGATGCGGTGCGCGACTCCGGGAAGACAGTAGTGAGCAGGTCGCACGAGACTGAAGAAAGTTGAGCAGTGTGATGGGAGGTCAGGGAGGAGCGCGGAGAAACATGGTCGAGAGAAAATTAGGGAAACAGTGACTAATAGAAAGTGTAATAAAATGTGATGGAGAGATTGCGGCGATATAGGATGGAGGATGGCCATGTGGCGGGGAGTGTGTGGTTGGAGCATTGAGGGGGGAAATGTGGCGGGGACCGGGTGGCGGGGACCGGGTGGCGGGGACAGCGGGGTCAGGGTGAAGGGGATATCACAGCAGATATCGGCTACAAATTAATAAATTATGTCCAGAATTATAAACATGTGTAAGCCAGTTTGCTAATAAAACGTTTTAAAAATATAAAATAAAAAATAGTTGTTTTAATAATAAAATGAAAATAGTAAGAACACGTTTGTTCAATAATTTTATCAATTCAGTTTGTTTAATTAAAAAAAGATTGCGAAAATATAGCTTAACTGGTGTATTTCAAACGTTAGTTAGTCTCCCCCCCGGTCTCAATATTGAAGTCCGCCTCTGGGTACAGTTGTGTACTGGAGGAACCTCCTAAGCTTTGCTTATTACAGAGAACTAGTCCGGATGTCGCCGGCGACCCTGAGTCAATTGAAACGCAACGTAGTACATAATGGGGAAAGTTGAGGAAGAGAAGGAAGGGGTGAATCAATATTCGCGGAGACTGTTTTGTCACCGTAAAATTAACTGCCTACAAACAGTTGACTGTCAGGATTCTCGAGTTGAAATGTGTAGGTGCAAAATATATTGAAATCAAACGTCAATGATATAGCGTGGGTCTGCAGAGAGCATTACAATCAGCAGAGCAGAGACATTTGACATTATATGAATAGTTTTGAAATTTAACCTTTTTAGTTAATTTGAATGCTCCAAACGAGCTCTGATAAAATTTCTTGAAGTATAAAAAATCTGAGAGTATGTGTATTAAAAAAGACGCATTTCTATAAACGCTTTAACGAGACATTGTCAAAAAGAACACAAAATCCTGCTCCATCTTCGGATATCTTGAATTTCGAGAAGTAAAACCAAACAATTATTCTAATTCACAAGATCTTTAAATATTAACTACTACATTTTAAGTAAAGTTAGTGAATTTTAAGTAAACTATTCATTGAGTGTGAAGAGAATGTTTTCTATGCTAATGAACTGTCACTATGGAGACAAATGATGAACGTTATTTATATAAATACAGTAATTGTAAGCACGTTTCCAAGAGGATTCGTTCTCCTTCATCAAAAGAGTTACAAATTAAGATAAAGGTGGATGCATAAATTGTGCAGAGATGGTCGTGGTCATTACTGTGAATGAAAATCCATCCTTTGGAGTTCGTTGACAAAAGACAGAGGCATTTCTCAAATGTAGGTTGCTGTCTATAGCCGTTCATTCGTCAAGTGTGCATGCGTTTAAGCAACAACTGGAATGTAACAAACGGAGACAGGTGGCTTAGGGCACCAACTGATGTCACTGTAGTGCCTCTGACTAGGAAGTCCTAGATTCGAGTCCCATCGGTGGCAGGATTTTCGACACTCGCTACATAGCTACGTCGAATTCAGTCGCGCCATGTGGAAGAATTCTAGTGGCCGGCTGTTCTGTTAGGTAGTGGTTTCTCCGATAAATACCAGACGAATGCTGGAGCAGTACTCTAGTAAAGTGGCCACGCGATCTTTCCTTCCTCCTCTTTGTCCTATCGTGGCACAGGCAAGCACTCGTTTGATCGCGGGCAGCCTGGCACTGAACGTGTGTTCGAGTCTCTGGAGTTCTACAGGAAGAGAGCGCTCGTCGCACACCTTCACAGCTCTTGTGGTCAGTGTCTCTAATACTCCTAGTTTTATCAATGGATGATGATGTGAATCTGGGTGAAGATATCTGTCCGTGTCAGTCGGTTTTCAATAGACCGCGTGTCCCAAAGTGCCGTCTTCACGTTTGGTAACGAGGACATCTAAGAAAGGCAGACAGTAGTTCATTTCCGTCTCCATCGTGAAGTTGACGCTCTGGTGGATACTGCTAAGGAACCTTAGAAACTCTTCTAACAATTCCGGTCCGTGTGGCCAGATTATAACACCACTAAAGTGTCGTCCACGTACCGCGTCCAGAGAGACGGTTTGTGTGGGGCGTTCCGTAGAGCCTCTGTTTCGAACGCTACCATGAACAGATTGGCAGCGATGGGTGACAGCGGCAAGCCCATAGCCGCTCCTTGTACTTGGGCGTAAAACTGGTCTTGTTTCTGGAAGAAGGTAGAATTTAGGCAGAATGCAACCAGTATTTACTAGGCTGTCCGGGTGACGCCGCGTCCATGGCGAAGGTGCCGACGTTTCGGTCGCCGTTCTGCGACCTTCCTCAGGGCGTAATGACGCTCAGGCTTCTCCATGGTCGCGGCGTCACCCGGACAGCCTAGTAAATACTGACTCTGGCCGCGGAAGCCTGAATGCAACCAGTTTAGCCCATTCTGCCGGTTGGCTACGATCCTACAATTTCTGACGCAAAACTTCCACGACTTCGTATACCGGAACTTTGGTAAACAGAGAAGTCACGTCAAAACTGACCAGCAAGTCACCCTCGTTGAGCCTTTGCTGCCACCGATGTCCACGAAGTGCGCAAGAGTTCCGCACGGCGTATTGCATGTCTTCGGCGAGGGGCGCGACAAGTCTCGCCAGAGAGTGAGTCGGCGAATTGATGATTCTGACGATGGGGCGTAGCGGCACGTCAGGCTTGTGCAATTTAGGTAGGTCGTAAAACTTGGGTGTCGACGAGTTCTTCCGACCCAAAGCCAACTTTTTCGTAGCCTCTATGCAATGTGAGTTGCGAATCCGAGAGGTGGTCTCGGTTCTTACCTTGTGTACAGGGGTTGTGCTCGTGGCGTGTACGTGGAGTCATCGGAAAGAATGGAAAACACCTTTTGGTAATACGATTCTTTCATGATGACCGTGCCATTACCTTTGTCCGCTGGTACAATAACAAGGTCACGTTTGTTTCCAGGTGTCTTTAAGGCCAAGCGCTATTCCTTTGATAAGTTGTTGCGAGGAGCACAGGTGTGTTTTACTATCCTGGCAGTGTTTAGTCGAATGTCCTCGGCTTGTTCTTCAGGTATTCTCACAAGCGCACTTTCTACACCCGCTACGATGTCTGTGATGGGTATTTCCTTAGGAGCTGTCGCAAAGTTCATCCCTTTGGCGAGGATAACAACTGAGGCGTCGTCTAGTTCCTCTCCACTCACGTTGACAACTGCTTTTGACAGGGTGTTGGTGCGTTGTTTCGGATGCTGTTTTCTAGCCGAAGTATCAAATGTCCTTGATTGCCTAATCTTTATCTCCTCATGCTGCTGCGCGGCACGTTTCGAGGCCACGTAGTCAAGAGTGCTCCTGTCTTCGCATTTAAGTGAGTAGGCGAGACGCAGTTGAAGCTGGTACAGTGTGAGCTCCGTGTTCGCTAGGTCAGTTCTGGTTTGATGAATTCGTTCACGTAGTAAAGCTGAACTAGCCCCACTCAAAATGCGAGTGGCCGCCTGCAATCGTATGTGGTGCTTTACGGTGACGAATTCCGGGAGTACGTCTTCATCCCTGCACCTCAGTAGGAGAGGTCAGTTGGCAGAGAAGACGTGCACTTTTGTCTCGTAAATTTGCAAGTCGTTCTCTCCGTAGAGATTTGTCAGATGCACGTGTTTGAGCATCTGAAAAATCTCTATGGGCAGCTTAACCAGGCAATCAATTAAAGTTTAAGGAGGTTCAAGACAAAATTGAAGTAGGTCCAGTTCAAATTGTGGTCGTACCTCATTTACCGTCGTACCTCATTTATCATTTCATTTACGCGATCACATAATTTATCGTTTTCAGGTTGACATAATGAGCAATCACGTGCCTTTTTACGGGATGAAGAAAACTATTCCAAACTGCCTAGACAGGTGACAGACAACAATAAACTAATGCTAATTCATCAGATGTTGGTAGGTACCACAAAACATTGGGTTAAGAGTTTAAAGCCGTTATCATAGGGTATGGATGCTTTAAAAGAAAATTTTCTAGAGCGGTATTAGGGCAAGGCAACTCAATTTGAATATAAGAGAAGGTTATTTGAAGTAAAATCAGATGAAGAAGCAGTGTGATATTTAGTAAAACATTTTCCGCCACTAAACCAAGCACTTATTAAGGGCGTAATTCATCTGGATTTGTAAAAATTCCAAATTTTACTAAGAGAAAATGTTTTAATTCAAGAAACAATGACTCAGGAATTAGAACAACGTACCCACAAAGAGATGGTAATCAATTCAATAGTGGATGGAATAACCAGAGAAATTATACAGCAGTACGATAATAGAAGAGTAGAAAATCAGGGAGAAAATAGAAGAGACAATAGGCCACAAGAGCAACAATCGCAATCATCAAATAATTCTCATTCACATGCAAATACTTTAAAGCAGTAATGTTAGATGTCTCCGTTCTTCGAATACAATTAATATCTGTATCGGTACCAATAATAGCAATAGTGTCTATGGAGAAACTCATATTACGTGAAGACAATATGAGTATCAGAATTATTAGAAAACGAGCATGCCCTATATTGACAATCAAAATTACTTACTACATCAGTAAATCTTTATGAGATACAGTAAGTTCTGTTTCGGCAATTAATGAGATATTATATGAGAAATTATTAGAATGAAATGAAAATATACCAATGTTACCGATCACTAAGTCTAAATTATAAGGGTAAACTCAAAGAAATCGAAATGATACGCCATTTGAATGCAGACCACATGCTTTCAAAAGAGACGTCGATGAAATTATTCATCAGGTGATAGAGAAGAAGATAACTGAAAAAAGCATTTACAGCATACATTAACCCGCTGGTAATCACGAAAAGAGAAACGGCACAGTGAGGGTTTGTCTGGATCCGAGAAAAATTAATGCGGTTACTGTGTCAGCAAACGACACACCTCCGAAGGTAGAAGAAGCTTTAAACTGTTTCCATGGACATTTGTGGTTTTCAACTATTGATTTTACAGAATCCTTTCCATAAAGTACAAGACTTTAAACAGTGTACGTATATTGCGATTAACTGAAGATCATTTACTCACCACCTATAGCATTTGGAACACCTCCTAAAAATGTTTCAAGAAAATAACATGGTTTTAAATTTCCAGAAGTTATTTTTCCTACAAAAAAGAGAATCGATCTAGATAGGGCACTAGACATTCAGGAAATTCTACCACCTCAGAATATTAAGACATTGCGAAGCTTTTTGGGCATGTGCAACTATTATGCTCGTTTATGCGCAGTGTATGGGGAAGCAATTAATCCACTACTGGAGTTATTAAAAAAGTATGAGAGATGGTATTGGAACGAGACATATGATATAGCATTTCAGCATATTAAACAATTATTCATTCAGTTATTTTATCAAAATTTTGAAGAGAAATTTATATTACAAACTGACGTCAGCGATGAAGGGGTGAGATGCGTGCTGGTGCAAGTTGATCACGATAAATAGCAAAAAAATATGTATTGCCAGTCGCGTCCTCCAGCCTCCGGAATTTGGATTTTCAATTAGCGAGCGGGAATGTTTGGCTATTGTTTGGGCTCTTCAGAATTCCGAATCTTTCTTCTAGGAAGTACAAGTCTGGCTCATCATAAAGCATTGACATTTTCGAACAAATGCCTCTGTCAAAATTATAGGTTGCGCCGTTGGTTTTATGATTATTATTATTATCTTTCAACAATTATCTCTCTATAAGAAAAACTTGTTACCGGTTTTTTTAAAGTAGATTACCTAGTGAATTCCATACAGAGTCGGCATGTTATCAGAATTTTAATACTAATAAAATTTCTTTTGATTATGATAAATGCTCAGAGATGCAAAGTAATAATCTAATTAAGGCTCAAGAAAACGACCCGATAATTGAACCAATAAGACAGATCCTTTTAAACCACTCGCAAGATGATTCTCAAGTTTCAGGTATTTAGCAGAAGTACAAAATGGAGAAAAAAAATTGTACTACGTCGATTTAGCCAGAACCCACTATATTTTAGAATATGAATTCAGAAACAAATTACGGAGGCATAGTAACTTAAATGGACGTGTTTTATGGCAATTTCGGTAGTAAATTTTAGTTAAATAATTTGCTTATTAGAAGAATAATTTGCTGATTAGAAGAATATGAATAGGAAAATTAAACGTATTATTGTTACTAGTGACGTTTGCCATAAAACCAAAAGTGCAAAACGGTCATACACGGAACGAACGGAAGTAATCATCTCTGAAGGACCAAGAGATTTGGTTTCCGTTGATGTATATAGACCGCTACCAAAAGCTCATTACCGATATTAACATATCCTTATGATTGGTGTATTCTCGAAATATGTGAAAGGTTAATCTGTAGGGAAGCCACACGCACAAGCATGTGTTAAGCCTCTCATTAACTATTATTTAAATTATGCACAGAGTTTTATTCCAAGGTTTGACAAAATACGCAAAATCAAATGGGAATAAAAACCATGAATTCATCTATTAGAAGACCCCAGAGCAACCCGAGCGAATGAATCATGAAAGGGCTCTCAAGATTATTTCCAGTGTGTCACAGAATTAAAAGAAATTGCCTGAATTGTTACCACACATAACAACCTGGTTCAATTCTATTCCAAACGAAACAACCGGATTTACGGCATATGAAGCGCACTTTGGAAAAAAGCCTCCACCAGTATTCCCTAAACTGGCAGTTTTTCGAACACAGTTTTTCGTTTTTTTAACAATGCACGAAAACACGAAGTGAGTAATTATACTGAACAACCTGAAAAAGGCGGGAGAACTTCCAAAGAAGCAACAAAAGACCATGCCCTACAAGTTAAAGAAAGGTGATAAAATTCTAATTAAAGCTCTCTGGGTATCAAATCAACAGAGTGGACAATGTTTCAATTTATTTCCTTCTTTTCTATGTATTTACTTCCTTCCTAGGAATAGAATATGCTCTTGCATATTCTTGCATATCCACGAAAGAAATGTAGAATAAATAAACTTGAACTTCTCTTTCTCAAAATATGAGTATGTAGGGAAAATATAACAAACAAAATGCTTTATATAAAGCATTCACCATACTCCATGTTATATAGAGATTTCTAGAAATTAAGATGCCCTTCCAAAAATGGCCATGAACGGAGGTGACTTGTTAATCAAGGTGTCCGTTTCAGTAGGTTTCTCGTATGACGTAACCTCTACTCTAAAAATAAGAAAAATAATGTGCTGTTGTCACACAACTTGTTTTAGTTTTCACCTGATGCACTGTCAGAAAAATCTTGGAGATAACATATACATTATGGCTTCCCAATGTCATGTCAACCTCCTGGGGGTCGATTATATTTTCAAGGGAGTAAATTATGATCCACAGCATGGAGTAATCAAGATCCCATTCATTACGAAAATAGTAAACTTGATAATTGTTATCAGATATCTATCTATTTAGCAGTTTTTACAGCCGTTTTCCGCATCCCAATTTCCGTTCCTCTTTATCCCATAGATCATTTTCCTCCATTTCTCTTTTTTCCATGGCTTCAGTTATTGCCATGTTCCATGTTCTTCTCGGTCTTACCCTATATCTTCTTCGATTTGATATCCACTCCCAAACGTTTTGAGGAAGTCTATCCGATTTCAACCTTTTAATGTATCCATACCATGTTAGTTGTTCCATTTTGATCGTCTCGTTCAAGGTTGTTTGCACTTTCATTTTATTTCTTATTTCATAATTTCTTATTTTATCTAACAGAGAAATTGTACAACATCTTCGCCAGAACATAATTCTATTGATTGAAGTTTGTCTTTCAAATTTTTTGTTAGTGTCCGGACTTCTGCCCCGTAGAGTTTAGAACTCTCTATGAAGGGGCTATATATGCGTTTCTTTGTTTTCATTGAAACAATTGAGTTCCGTAGCATTGTATTCAACTGTCTTGTGGCTATTTTTCCTCTTATATTTTTATTTTTCACATCCTGTTCGTCTCTACCATCTGCTGTTAGTGTGACTCCCAAATACTTATATTGTATTTTACCTTTAATTATTCCTACACTAGTCTCTAAATCATGGGGCTTACCTCCCAGCACCATATATTCAGTTTTTTTGTAAATTTATTTCCATTCCCCATTTTCCATACTCTTCTACTAATTTTCTGTACATATAAGTTACATCATCTTCATCTTCAGCCAGTATCACCTGGTCGTCTGCAAATAGAAGACTAAACGATGTTTCATCACCTATTTTCACACCCATGCTTCTGCACTTTCGTTTCCAGTCTTTTAGGACTTTGTCAACGTATAACTTAAACAGGGTTGGAGATGTTCAGCAGCCTTGCCGTAATCCTTTATTTACTGGGAAGTTGTTTGATAGACATTTTCCCACTTTTCCTTGACTTTTGTTATATTTATAAAGTTGTTTTCGGATATAGAGTAACAAAAAGTATAATAATAAATTACAAATTCTGTCCTCTCCTTTCCTATCCGTCGTTCATTATTACGATGAGGACCGTAGGGTGGTGCAAACACAACTGCGCTAGGGTGATGCAACAGGTGCACCAGTCTCCAAGGCAAAGAGATCTTCCTTCATGCGGAGACCCGCGGACGAATATCGACAAAGAATAAAACAAACCGATCCTGCTTACATTCACCATTTCACTATCCCCATTCTTACGCCAATTAGATGTAAGAGTACGTAAAACCTTTAATTTTACGTCTATTGCACCCATTTCAACTTTTGCAGCGGGGTATTCGAGAACGTAAAGAGATAACTGCTTACGATGTTCAGAATACTCAACAAATTATGACTACATACTCACAACAATACTCTATCGCAGCAGAAAATACTTCCTCCAATGCATACTGGACAAATATTATCGACAGTGAAAAACACCCAACATGTAAGCATTGCCCAACAACAAAGATTAGAAATATTGCTCTCTGAAACGGAAGAGTCTTCGATTATAGAAAACCTAGATTTTTAGCAAAATCTTGGTTTACGAAATGGTTAACATTGAGATATTTCTTGCAATTCCTTAGGTCTTGATTGTTTAAGCTGTATGAATTATAGCAAATAAAGTAAGAGTGTCTACAGAGCAAACAATTATTTTCAAAGGAGTTAATGAAACAAAGAGGATGGGAATCCTGATTTACAATTAACAACATAGTCAATATAGCCTAATTGTTTATTCTTATATAGTTATATTCAAATGTCTTCAATCTAATTTTGTTTTAAAATTAGCAACATCATAATCGCTGCAACACATTTTCCCTCTACGAATAAACATCGCCGGAACAATTTATACAAAACTTGTATTAAATATGTATTAGATTAAGCTGTTGTTACCAATGAAATAGAAAAAAACACATCACAAAATGAATTAAAATGAGGTTGATAACAAATGACCGGTTTATTAAATATATTAGTGAAAGATGAAAATACTTTCAGATCTTTAATTTTACAGATTTATTTTATTCACTAGATAAGATATAAAGATCAAGAAAAGTGTATATATAAGTTGTTACAAATATACCCATAAATACATATATATTCCAATTCAAAATGGAGCCAAAACAAAATAGCAATATAATTTAAATCTGGCTGTTTTGACACTAAAACAGTGTCGTTGTAAACATACTTAAAATATATATTAGTGAATTCAGTGTAAAACATATTCTATTCAGTATGAAGTCTTCACAAAAATACACAAAGTAAATATTTGTTACAGAAATGTACTCGTAAATAATACTCAGTTAATTTTTTACTTTAATGTTTAGATGTGTAACAACTGAAAATGTGTGTATTCATTGCCATGTAGATTACATTAAAATAAGGAATGTATAGCTGTAGGAGCGTATATGTAATGTGTGTGATGTCGCAGTATCATCGTAGGGTAGTGTTTCATAGTGGTAGCATAACCCATGTGACAATGCGACACCTCAATATCTAGAGGTCCGCTAATTCGTACTTTCTTTGCAAAACCTACTTAAACACTTAATTCTGCTTACGGCACTTGGACGCACGAGTCAAAATTTCTTTCCTTGTTTTGCTACCCAAATTTGCGAGATAATTTAACCTAAACCCCGCGATCGCACTCTTCTCTGCTCTTAAAGCCACCTTGCGCATGTTGTACAACACGATCGTCGCCAGTCTCTGCAGCTCATCGTACGGCGCTGCCAAATCGTGCAAAACGGGAGAGACGCCACCGCACTCGTGTAGAATCAAGCAGTTGAAAGGCACCTCCGTGAGTTTGGAAAGAGCCTCCATGGCGTAGATGTGCAGCATGACGTTGTTCGTGGACAAGAAGTTTTTCACCACCGACACTACGCCTCGCCTGCCGAATTCTTTGGCGTTTTCTGGAAGCGCGCTCGCGTACGCTATGGCCTCTGCCAGACTGAACCGCACCTCCTCGTGCGGGTCGTTGGACCGCGCCGCCAACATTCGCACGAGCTCCCAGTCGGAGAGGATCTGCAGGTTCTCTTTGTCCTTGCATATCTCCGCCACCAGGTTGCACGCTCGAGCCGTGACGAGCGGGTCGTGCGAGCTGAGCTGCTTGAGCAACACGTTGAACCCGCCCACCAAGCAACGGACCTCCTCGGCGGAATCCACGCTGTTTCGGATGAGTGGCCGCAGAGCCCACAAGCACGTCGCAGTCGCCCCGGGGTCATTGATCATTATCACGGAGAACAGCAGCCTCATGCCGTCGCATTTGGTGATAATCTCGGCGATGTCCTCGCTTCGCGCGCACGCCCCCAAGAACATGGCGATTGATTTCAGGAGGCGGGTGTCGTCTTCCATGAGTTTTCCCACAGCCACGGGAATTATCCCGGCGGTCGCAATGGCTTGCCGGTTGTCTTCAAGTCTCGCACATTCCGCCAAGCCTTCAAGCACGTTGCTGACGAGTTCTCTCTCGGGCAGACCTATCTTGAAGCACTTGATCAAGTTGTAAACCAGCCCCTTGCTGCTCATTATCTGCAAGTTGCGATCGTCTTGTGCGAGTTTCGCCGCGGCCAAGATGATGGCGCTTAGAGTATGATTGTCTTGCGAGAGGTCCTTCGTGAGTCTGACGATGTCTTTGAGACCGTCCAACATGCGCACGATGTGGCAGGTGAGTTCGCTGTGAGCCGCGCAGTGAGCTATTGCGGACGCACATGCCTCTCGCATTTCGGATTCGTCGTCGGTGAGGCTTTGCAGAAGTGGCAGCAGCATCCCTTCTCTTTCTATGTCTTGGCGTACGTTGCTACATTGTGAACAGTGCGCTAGAAGACCGAAAGTTTCCATCAGAAGCACCTTGTGGCAACAGTTGGCTATGTTCTTGACGCAAAGAACCAAACCGCTTTCGTACATAATATTGATGCTTTTTGGATATTTGGCTAGTTGTTTTAAAGTCGATGCTGCAGCAGTTGCGAGGACAATATAATCTTCTTGTTGTTCTGTCAGCAACGCAGTATTGGTGTATAATGTAGATTCGTCCACGTCCAAACAATCTACTAGTAATGGAATTCCTCCTTCTTTACGGAAATGTCGCGCACATCTTTGAACTTTACAGAGTTGTGAAAGACATTTCGCTATAAGAATTTTCATCTCTAATTCAGCTTTCATCATGTGGAACACTAGAAGAGGAATGAGACCTAAATTGGCAAATATTATTCGCATTTTATTATTCGAAGCCATTTTTCCTATAATTCTGAGTGCGCCTATATTGCATTGAACATGGTCCACTTCCAGCAAGTTAATAAACACACTGACACCAGAATTTAGATATAGAACGTTTTGAATAAAATCATTTTCCAAGTTCATGTCATACAGAAGATTAAGTTGGCAAATTGTAGTCGCAACATCTCCTTTTAATAGTAAATGAACTGCAGCATTAAGTTCATAAGTCATAACATCCCTTGTTAGTTTGTCTTGAGGTACTTCTGTCCTCCTCATAGATTCTTTGCATTCCTCATCTTCCTCAGCTTCGTGAACGAAGTAAACAGATGCAAAGCTTCTAGCCGGTTCGCGAATGTGCTTCTTCTTAAGGCTTATAAGTGGCATTTCTCCCGCAGATCTCTGCATTCTTGTCGAGTGAGTGTTATTGCGGTTCCTTGAAGAAATTTCTCAATACGTTGTTACGCCAACTCTCAACTTCACTGAGTGTTTCTTAGTGACTAGAGACCGTCCAAATCGTCTTCGTCTTCGAAAGCGCCTTAGACGATCTTTCTATCACTTCCTTATATACAGTTCACGCGTCAACTAATCCTACACCATAGGAGAAGATATACAATTGTCATTTGTTTTTATCGGAAGCACTGCCCCCTGAATACAGTAATCTGTCATATTGATAGTAAGTTATGATTAATTTGTAAACATGTTTTCGGGAATACTCTGTAGCGTGCATCGCATGTATCAATCGAAATCATTAAGGCTTAGGGACATAGTTCTATGGCCACCATTTAACACACTTTTTATGTAACTACTTCCCAGGTGCATTGTTAACACTATTTCAAAAGTTATCATTTTACATTCTGTCTTACTCAAGTATAAAAATATATGTAGTAATATACCTAGTGTAAAGAAAGTTTTGTAGTTCTGTGGCAAAAAGTGTCGGTTTTTCTACGAAAAAATGGTTTTGTGGCTTCTTGATTACCTAAAAGAGGATTTTTATTTCTATTTTATGTGCTAAATTACGTTCGCGAACACGTAGCGCAGTCAGAACCCATGTATTATTGTTCATTAATCCGACTCTGCCCATCTATTTACCCCAATATCTTTCTGTCCATCTGTCTGCCCATTCGTCCGTCTGAGAACAACACAATCGTTTCAACTATTCGTAGGACAGTTACAAAAATGAGTACTTCCGAATCAATCCAACCTCATCTTAAGCCTCTGGGATTTGGGAAAGAATACTTTAAATTTTGCAAGTACTTCTCAGGAAGCCTTCGATAATTTTCATAAATTCTCAGAAATGGTTACAAACTATTCCTTCAAATTTCTTCCAAAAATGTAATGAACTAAACTTATGCAGTTCCAGTAAGCTATTAGGAAACTTATTCCAAAACTCTATTTCCAATGCGATGTAAGATTTGTTTTACAGGCGTTCTTGAAAAAGAATAATATCGTCACTTCATACGTATATGGATGCCATAGGTATGATTTTCACTGTTAGTTCTTAAATGTCGAAATATGCAAAAGTTTGACATTTTCTAAACCTACCTCGCACAATTTCATTATTGAAGATAGTTTTCTTTGAATTTTCTAGTTTTTCGAGAATCGGAGAAGTTTTAGTCGTCTTCCCACAACTACAATATTGAAGATAGGTTTTTTCCCTCAATACATATGTTCTTCAAATTCAGACATTCATATTGTACATAATAATACAAGGTAACAATTTTACGGAAAGCGAATATTTTTTTCGCTTTCCGTTACGCAAAATGAAGGCAATTGTAAATAATAATTTTCTCAATAACGACTCAATTTTTCATCTATCAATTTTTTCTAAAATTAAGCAAAATACACAAACTTGGTACACGTGCAGTGTGTTTTCGAAAATTGCAAACAACTAACATTGCAAATTACCAATTTTGATGACAGATATTTTCTACTTAATGCGCTAAAAATAGATCTTCATGCAAAATAAGGAACCATTTTTTAGAGTCAGCAGATATTGCAAATATTTGGTAGAAAAAAAAGCATTTTATATTTTTTTCTCAAAAAGGCTCCATATTCTTCTTTAACTTTTTCCTCGGGATCAGCGATTTACGCTTGACATGGCGTAGGTCGCATTGTCGCTTTACTCTCCAAGCTTTCCAAAATTCTGAGTGTTAAATAATTCGAAAAAATGTGCTGTATGAACTGTAGTTTACGACACTAAAGGTAGCAACTATGCTTTGGTCCCTTCAAAATCCCTTTGCCTCAAACGTGCATTCAATGTCGAATTTTTCATAAAATAAATTATTTTGACCACAATGTAAATCTGCACGGATTGTTTCAGAATCATTCAATCTTTCATTTCTCTCACCTGAACATTTTTACTGAAAAAACGTTTGAAATAATGTACTTTTTCAGAATTGTTACCTCATAACATTTACTCTGTAAAACAATCCCATTCTGAATTCGTAAATAAATGTTACAAAACTCGTTATATAATTTTCATTGCATGTGTGATTTCTTGATTGATATAATTTGTTAACTATCCTGATCTAAAAGTAAAACGGTATAATATTGCTCTATTACAGTATAAGTTAATGTCATCTAATTAATATATTTTTTGTTTACTCACATAACAAAAACTTCGTAAGACGAGAAAGTTATGTAATCGTGCGCCGGGAAACGGCAAATTATAGCCAGAAAAAACACTTTCAAAACAAGTTTGTGGTTTGAACATTGATTTTGAGGGTGAAATATGATGGAAACAAATTTTGGCACAAACTGAGTACCATACGCGAGTAAACTTTATTCTGTACGGTACACAATCATTACTACGTTAAGAAAATGAGAATAAACATTATCAGAAAATTAAAAATTATTTTAATATCTTATAGAATACGACACAAATCACTTACAAATATTTTAAAAAATACAATATTATACAACTTTGTATAATCCTTATACTTATAATATATATATATATATAAATATTCAATAAATAAATATTCAAGTGCACATATCAGTAGTATGTATACAGCTAGAAAATATTGAATGTATATAGACACAACTGCATATAAGTACAATTCATATAATAATATAACGTATTGGGCATGCCATACTAGTGTGAAACAACTTTCACCGGATCCGTAAAACAAAAAAACAAAACAAAAGAAGCAACCGGGGGTGTCCGATCGCGCCCCTCATTTCAGCGACGCGCGCAGCTTCGCGTTCTCCAGGACGAACTTGGTGTCCCTGTTGTAGGCCTCGGTGGCCAGCGCCACGTCGCGGCCGCGCCTGCCGGCGCCCAGCCGCCGGAACACGTCGACGCGGCAGTCCTGCACGGCGCGCCGCTCCGTGCGCAGCGCCGTGAGCCGCATGTTGCGCAGCACCACCGTCGACAGTTGCTGCAACTCGTGCCAGGGCGCCGACACGTCGCTCATCACCAGCGCCACGCCCTCGCACTCGTGCAGCACCACGCAGTTGAACGGCACCTGCGGGCCAGCCGGCCAACAGACGGGGGGCGTCAAGATCATGTTGAAAACAGTGCCCATCACGATTAAAATAGGAAGCGTCGTGATGAAAATTGTGATCTTAATGAAAAAGGTGAGGAACATGATGAAAAAGTTGATGTTCGTGATGAAAAAGTCATGTTCATGATGAAACAGGTAATGCTCATGATGAAAGAGTTGATGTTCATAATGCAAGAGGTGGTGTTCATAATGGAAGAGGTGATGCACATGATGAAAGAGGTGATGTTCATAATGAAAGAGGTGATGTCCATGATGAAACAGGTGATGTTCATAATGAAAGAGGTGATGTCCAGAGGAGAATCTAAGGAAGGGACCACGGACCGCGAGCGATGTTTTCTTTCCCTTCCTTGTCCCATCCTCCCCCTCAGACTTACAGGCACTACACTACCACACACGTCAGTGTGATAAATACCAATCGGCTGCTTAGACACACCTGACTGAGGGGAAACCTCGATGGATGATGTGTATGTCAGCTCTGGATCTCGACATTCAATGCGGAAAGACCATCGCTATCTCTCACAAAACATGCACTACACTTACTGGAGTAGAAGAACGTGATGCTGCACATCCACGCCATGCGCGCCCCCGCCTCGCTCACGGAGGTGAGCGACTACGCAAATTCATTTCTTGTGCATCATTATGCTTTCCGGCCGCTTTCAGGTCCATTACCCCAGTAAGGTGAGTGCCATGTGTGAAGAGATAGCGATGGGCATTTCCGCATTGAATGTCGAGATATCCAGGAAGCCGACATAAACACATCAGCCATCGAGGTTCCCCCACAAAGCCAGCGTGCTGTCTAAGCATTCCGATTGCCGGTATCTATCACACTGACGGATGTGGTAGTGTAGTGCCTGTAAGTACTGAGGGAGGAGAGACAAGGGAAGGGAAAAGGAAACATCGCACGCGGTCCGTGCCCCTGCGTAAGTTTCCCCTACCGGGGCCACAGCGCAGCCGGGGAAAAGCCTCTTAAGCACCGACTAGGTCTGTCATACACTGGCGTGTGTGTAGTTAGTGCCTGTGAAGTCTGAGGGGAGGATGGGACAGGATGGCGAAGGATAAGATCGCGCGCCGATCCGTGCGCCCCTTTGTCTAGAGTAAGAAATTTCAGAACACCACGGGGAGAAAAAAAATCATTGAATTAACTGAAGCAGAAGTGTTCGGGCGGAAATGTTATTTGCGCAAGCGATTCACATCTCAGAAACCAAGCAAACAAAAATAGGAAAAATTGAAGTCTTGACAAGGCCTCATTGCAACCACTTCCTCTTGGAGAACGTGTCGGTGAACTATGTTGCTGCATGAATGTCATTGTGTGAAGCGTGTGCAACGAATCATTCTCCTTGCCATCGTCATCATTTTCACCTTTATTCTCACCATGCATCAGTGGCGCACATTAGGGAAATGCTGAGAAGAGGAATAAAATGGAAGTACTTCTTTGTGAAATAGATGCAACATGCAAATGCGGTTTTATGCTCATTTCATTCGTTATTATAATTATTAGTATCCCATCGTTTATTATCAACGAAATTATCATCAAAATTATAATTCGTTTTTATGAATCGTTATTAAATATAGTAAAGAAAGTAATTTCATTACTGGTCAAACGAATAGATTAAAATAACTACAAACTAAAAAGTTAAAAAAAATATAAGGGATCAACGAACATTTTTAAGATTTTTGCATAAAACATCAATCCGCCTGTATACTTCATCTATAGCCTCCCTCCCTTCGAGGAAATTCCTGGTTACCGGCACTGATTATTGATTGTTTCCCCTCAGCAAGTGCCCTTCAACTGCCATGATATTGCGGGGGCTGGTGCATGAGTTACATATCCCATCAATTAAAACCCAAATTATCATCATGATCGACACTATTATTTATCTTCATGAACATCAGAACCATCATGAATAATTCACATTATCGCTTATGAACACTCGTCACTTTTGATCATGCATAATCACTATGTTACTCATATCATTTCATCATGATCATTCATTATTGCCATTATAAATCATCACCCTTTTCAAACATTGTCGCAATGCCATCCGTGGTCGTGACTACTTTGAGCATGACCATCACCGTTTTCATCGCGATTACTTCATTTTCATGCCATGAACATCACCTGTTTCTTCATGAGTATTACCTGTTTTTCAAACATCACATCGCTTCATCCATGAACATCACTTTTTTTATCATAAACCATCACTTTTTTTATCATGAACCACACTTTTTTCATCATGGTCATCACCTCTTTCATTAGAAATCACCTCTCTTTCATCCATGAATATTAACTCCTTTTATCCCATGACATCGTTTTTCTCATGAAACATGCACGCTTTGTCATTCAAGGAACATCACCTCTTTCATCCTGAGCATTCACTTATTTCATCATAACGCTCACCTCTTCATCGATGAATATTCACGCTTTTTCCTCCATGAGCATCACCCACTTTCATTATGCAACATCACGTCTTTCATCACGGAACAATCACCTTCCATTCATCAGAGTATTACCTCTTTCATTCATAACATCAACCTCTTTCATTAATGAACATCACCTTTTTTCATCATGAACATCACTTTTTCATCAACATCCTTTGTTCATCATTGTACATCACTTTTTTCATCATGAACAACAACTTTTTGATTCAAGATTTCATGAATTTTCATCACGATGGTCCCTAAATTTTTAATCCGTTGATCGCACCTGTTTCAACGTGATCCCCTTATGTGACCGTTCACTTCTCTCCCGACGCCGGCATAGGCCCGCCAGGTTGCCGTTCAACCTGCGTAGATGAGGCATGCACGACTGATGCTTGCAGAGGGCCGTGGCGGCTGGCGTGTGAATGCAGCGACGTGGTCGGCGCCCTGCGCACGAGCTGCAGCAAAGCTGTGTCGACGGTGCCGTGACCCATGTCCTCCTGTTCGCATACCGCGCAACATGCGGCTCATCGGCGTGCGCACGAAGCGGCGCCGCCGTGCAGGGACTGCGCCAGGCGTCGACGTGTGTCTTCCGGCGGCTGCCCCAGGCGCCGGCAGGCGCGTCAGTGAAGGTATCTAGCGCGCCGCCGATTCCCGTTGGCCCCCCCGCTGCCTGCCTCACGTAGACCAGACAGGACATGAGCGGACACCAATGTTAGCTCGCGTCGTCGACGCTCCCAATTTGAGAGGGATACGCGTTATAAGCTGCGCGCCGTCGCTGAGATCATGTAGCCAACGCGTCGCGATCGGGTGATCACCCGCGCCGGTTGTTTGCTTCTTTTGGTTTTGTTTATCTGTTTTACGGATCCGTGTGAAAGTTGTTTCACCACTAGTGGTAATCCAATGGACGAAAAGTCCATTAGCCGAGTGTCCAAAAAACACAATACTTATATTGATTATTTTGGATAGCTATGAATTGCTTTGTTACTTATAATGCAGGTTGTATGCCTCTAGATATAAAATTATACATTCAATTTCAAATCACTGCTAAATATACAAATCACTACTCCGGGATCATATTGTTGAACTTAATCTTGCTACCTTAATCAATAGTTGTGAAATATTTATTTATTAGAATATGTAATAATTATCAAATAAGGACCTAGTATTAATGATATGTATTAATATATGTAAGAAACATGTGAGAGTGATAAGGATTGATATATCACAATCAGTTTGGGAGGTAATAATATTGATAGTTTTTTGTATTAAATACCTTTGTAGAGAATGGATATTTTGTGTACGCAGTATATGTCAGAAAAATATTTATGAGAATAAATTTTTAATTATCTGAATATGGTATATATTCTCATTTCTCTCAACCTATTTTTAAAAAGTAATGATATTCGTGTATGGACTAGCCCTACCTTCGTTATTTTACCCCGCTACAGAAAATAAAAAGTCCTGTAGACTCGCGTCTTTCACGTTAATGTCCTTAAAAAAAGGTTACTCAGTTTGTACTCAACCAAAATTGTTTCCATCATATTTCCACCCTCAAAATCAATTTCATTCAACCAACAAACTTGTATGATTATGTGAGAAACTTGTGTTGCGGTATGATTCCTGGAAAAAATTTTGCGCTGGCTAAATTTAGCCGTTTCCCGCGCACGATTACATAACTTTCTCGTTCTTACGGAAGTTTTTGTTATATGACCGAGTAAACGCAAAATTAAGTATATTAAATTATCGCATCCCAAATGACATGGCTAACTACTACAGCTATACTTGTATAGAGAGCGAAATTTAGCCGTATATCATGTGTCGAATCATAATCTCTTTACTATAATCTAGAGATTCAGTCATAGTTAACACAATCATTGTAACAATGAACCTGTATATAGAAAGTAGAGTTAGAAGTGGGAATACAGTCCAGTTAACTTTCGATGTTTTCGAAATGCGATAAGAGCAAACCCTGGCCAACCAGTAATCAATCAAAGAAAATCACAACGATATCAAACCAAGTTTAGTAGAGAAAGTTCTAGCTACAACGCCCGTATGCAGTGGTTCTTCCGCTGAACCCATTTATTTCACAACGTCTGGAGATCGATTCTCGCTATTCTGGGTACAGACCGATGAGATGGCCAATGAATCGACGTAATACTGTTTGTATCGACAGGGAAAACCCGCCACGAAAACCATGCTAAAAAGGTAACTTTATAATCATACCGAAAAAAGTACATTATTTCAAACGTTTTTATTGTCCGAGTATAAAATTAAGTCCCAATCAGCTGTTTGAGCCAAAATAAATGAAGAGCATAAAGAATGTGTTTACAATGATGTTTGAATGGATTTCGTGAACCTGAACAATCCGATGTCAAGAACAATGTAATTTTACTATTTATAAATGGAGATTTAACTGCGTCAAAAATAATT
>BOPP01000033.1:10038364-10106303 GCA_017312745.1 Gryllus bimaculatus | reverse complement strand
TTCGACACGAGGAAGTTGCGCAGGACGGTGACGACGCCCAGCAGCCCGAACTCGGTGGCGTTCTTGCGCAACTTGGCGGCGTACGCAATCGCCTCCGCGATGTTCATGCGCAGCTGCCAACAGCAAACGACGGCTGCACCGCTGCTCAATTGTCTCAGATACGATTCGTATTAAGCGTTCTGGTTCGAAGTTCCGATTATCCAATTTGTTAAAAATTAGAGTTAAAGAGTCTTCGACAGTGTAGTTATCATGGCGCAACTAGAAACACCAGCGAGATGATATCTGATATCTGGAATTTGATGTATGATATCTCGAAAGTCGAATGTTGAAATACATTAACATTTCAAAAGCATGTATAGCAAGGGCTTCTTAGATATTTACGTGCAGCAACAGATAACCACAATAAGTCAAAAGCTAATACAAAGAATTTTGTGCAGACTCGAACATTTAGTTGTAATATATGATCCAGATTCGAAATATCGTATAGAATAATTTATTAATTTTAATATATCATCAACAATTGAGCACCTCTATTCTAAATTAAATTTACTTCTCTTTTTCAGAAGGAAGGAAAATATACTCTACATATAATGTATTATTTCATTTGATTTTTTAGTCTTGATACGGTGTTAAACTTTTAATTCATGGATAAACTTTTAGAAAGAAAATAGTAGTAAAACATTGATCGCATGCGATCCTTGGTAATCCCCCGTAGAGGATATTTAAAACAGTTGGACGCTAACCTGTTTTTCGACCCCAGCTTCCCTAGAAATCTACCTCCGACACGGTCTGCGGGGGTCTTTCGAGCACGTGCGTCCCGCAGGACGTCCCCTAATACGCCCGGGATGTGACTTAACTTTCTCCGTGAGATGTCGGTCTTTCTTCCAACAAGATAGTTAGGAAAGAGTGATATATCATTTGAGAGAGATGTCGGGGCATTTAGTTTTGTCGGGCACCCGCCAGGGGTTTTTACGTGCCAAACGAGTAACCGACATGGCTACTGTGAATTTTCCGCCCTTTGAAAATCCGGGCGTCTCGGCCGGGATCGAACCAGCGCGCTTGGGGTTCACAAGCCAGTAAGCTTATCACCCACCCACAGAGGTGAAAAAATAAAGCAAAATATATGTAAAACTACACAATACACCAGTTTTCCTCCTTCCAAAAAGCCTTCTAGTGAAATGAAAAGAGGTGTTTAGAGCCACGAGGTCTCACGTCTTCGTCTTTCTCCTGTGCGCACTCCGATAGGGCGCGCACCAGCCCGCAGTCGGAGAGGATGTGCAGGTTCTCTTCGTCTTGCGAAATCTCCGCCACCAGCCCGCACGCCTGCGCCATCACGTCCTTGTCCTTGGACACCAACAACCGCGTCAGCAGACTCAGCCCGCCCACGATGCTCCGAACCTCCTCCGCCGAATCCGTCGTGTTTCTGGAAATGAAGATTTCACATCGCGATCAGAAAGCCTTCCGCGATAACTTTTGCAATGTAGTCCTTGTCGTACGGAAATGGCAAGGCTCTCCGATGCTCCGAACCTCCTCTGGGGAATCCTTCGTGTTCCTGGAGGGGGCAGAGGGGGCGGAATTTGGAACACGTTTCTTTAAATTTCACTGTGTAAGTCAAACTTTATAATTTTTTTTGTATTTATGCAACTAAATCACCCTTACGGTATATGTATTCTGCCTTCGACACAACCAAAATATTTGGGAAACTATTTTAAAAATAAAATAAAATTATCATATTTATTAATTTGTGCAAATTATTTGTATGAGAGTACAACTAATGGTGCTACAACAGAACATACAATCTCGCAACATTACAATGTTATCTTATGTAAGACGGGATGCCCATATAAATATTTCATTAACTTCAAAGAGAAAGTTAATCAAAATCTACTTTTACAAAAAAAAATATTCATGAGGTTTTTTAAACAGATAATGTTGTACAACAGGCTTGGTCTGACAAAAAAAAATTCTCTTCAATTTTGTAGTTTTAATATTTTTGAGGTTTTCGAAAAATCCGGATAATTCTCAACAATGGGATTAGCACAATATATTTTATCGCCTCTTATTACATAAATCGAGAAAATTTAAAGAAAATATTTTGAACGATTTTTGAGAAAAATTATAAATTTTTCAATGCAAATTACATAAAATCTACTCTTTTCAAAAAATCATAATACAAAACATAGCTTAAATAATAAAGTTTTGCCATGGGGGGGGGGACAAGTTGGTGAGAAATTTTGAAAATAAAGAAGGTACTCAGGAATTTTCCTCAGATTTTAGCTTCTCATGCACAGAGGTTTTTGCCAGGTCACGTTTTCAGAAACATTCCGAGGAGATTGCATAACGCTGCTCAACATTCAGGAGTTGACTGTAAATCAAAGGAAAAGACATGCGTGTATTTCAGAATAAGTGATTTTCCACATGTTTCTTTGATAAAATCTGTCGTCATACATTTTAGGACCTCTCTTACCATGTTTTGGAGCTTAAAAAACAATTTTGAAACTTCTGTAACATGTAATCAAAATTTAATCCAGGTAAACATAAATTTTAAAAAATGTGATTGAAGGGACCTGTAGAGGTGTATCGTTTCATTACACTTTGCAATCATTGCCAAAGTAGTCACGGTGATTGGATTGATTGGTTGTGGAGGCTATGACAAAAAACTGGTGTCTACATCAGCGATTTACAATAGTTCTAAACAGGAAAAAGACATTTAATTCGCAGCAACTGATGAATGGTCGCAGATCTGACAAAGCCAGTGTGCTTCAATGAAAACACAAAGACAATAGTATCATCAGTTATTTCGTTCTTTTTACTGCACATAGGTTATTGATTTGGGAATTTTTCATCACAAAATAATGCATTAAAATGCGTAAAAAACAACATGCTCAAAGCCAGCGGGGATTTTTAAAACCTTCAACTTCAATACATTGATTTTTTATAGAAAATCAATGGTTTGAAACATCCATGGTTTGAAACATCGACACAGGATGCATGGGAGTGCATCACCTGATAAGCGGGCGCAGCGCCCACAAAGGCGGTGGCGGGCACGTGGGGTTTCGAGTCCCTGCAGCAAACCGGAGAACAGCATCCGGAAGCCGTCCAGCCTCCAATGATCCTCTGCGCCAGCCTGCGGGCTCGTGCGGCAGCGTTGCCCAAGGCACATGGCGGCGGCGACAAGCACGCGAGGGTCGTTGGCCCATGAGGCGCATGACAGGCCCGTAGGCAGCACGTAACCACGAGCGATGGGTCCGAGCGGTTCTTCCTCGAGCTGGCGCGCACTCCCGCAGCCCTCCCATCACGTTGCTCTAGAATCTCGTCGTCGCCCGAGTTGGGAACTTGATGAACTTGATGAGTTTGAAAGGTGGGGCGCGCTCGCTCATGATCTTGAGGTTGCGGTTGTCCTGGGCCAGCTTGGCCACGGCCAACGTGAGCGCGGCCAGCGTGTCGTGCTCTTGCTTGATGTCCTTGGTCAGGTCCACCACGTCGTTGAGGCCGCCCAGCATGCGCACGATATGGCAGGTGAGTTCGCTATCGCTGGCGCATTTGGCCACTGTTTTGGCGCAGGCCGCTCGCAGCCTCTGAACGTTCTCTTTCAGACCCTGTAGCAGCGTCAGAAGGATGCCCTGCGTCTCGATAGCGAGGCGAAACTTATCGTCTTCGGCACAATGAGCCAATAGCTCACACATTTCCGTGAGGAGATCTCTGTGACAGCAATCAGTAATTTTTTTCATAAATGTAACTAACCCACTTTTATACAACACGTCTACACTTTTTGGGTATTTAGCGATTTCCTTTAACGTTTCTGTTGCTGCAGTCGCTAACTCTATATGTTGGTGTTGGTCTTCTGAAAGCAATTCAGTACTTGTGTTTAAGAGATTCTCATCTGCATTCATTAACTCTAAAAGCAGAGGTATTCCCCCTTCTTTGCGAAGGAAACGAGCCGGTTTTTGGATTTTACAGAGTTCGGAAAGGGTTTTTGAAGCCAAAATGAGAATATTGAGGTCCGAACTAGAGAGTAGGTTTATTAAAAGTGTCACAATTCCCAGATTTGTTTCAAACATTCGCATTTTGTTATTACAAGCCAATTTTCTTAACACTCGTAGAGCTGCTAAATTGCAACGAGGTTCACGTACTTCCAGCAAATTAGTCATTATTTCAACCCCACGATGTTTAACAAGAATAAATTGAATGAATTTCGTGTCCAATTCTAAATCATATAGAAGATTTAACTGCGTAACTGTGCCAACAGGATCTCCGCATAGTAACATCTGTATCGAGCGTGCCACTTGGTAATTCATCACCTGTTTCTCCACGGTGTTCATTTGCAGTTCAGAGTCTTGCGTTTCGTCCTCATCTTCTTCCTCCTGCAGAAATTTAAGCGACGTGGCACTCGGTGTTGGTTCGCGAACATGCTTGGTGTTCTGTTTTACTTCTAAAAGCATAGACTGCATTCCTGAACTATACATTTTAGATGGAGTTTATTAATCTCACCGGGTATTCAAATGTTCGGAACTTTTTCAACTCTTCGCTTTCAGAATTCTGATCCGTTTGTGAAAATTATCACTCACGTACGAACTCTGCCTCAGAATGAAATATCACTTCAATTCTTGATACACGGCCCTCTGAACTTCCTATTTCTCCGTTTTCCTTATACCCTTGGTATGTAGGTGTAATTGATTAGCACAGGTACCCAAAGTCGTCATGTACATACTATGCCATTAGTGATAA
This sequence comes from Gryllus bimaculatus, assembly GCA_017312745.1. Taxonomy (NCBI): domain Eukaryota; kingdom Metazoa; phylum Arthropoda; class Insecta; order Orthoptera; family Gryllidae; genus Gryllus; species Gryllus bimaculatus. Next base: position 10,101,575 of record BOPP01000033.1, on the reverse strand, counting down.
ATTGCGTATTTCTTGAAATAATTTTCATGAAGGTACTCATGGAATCAGTGTTAATGCCAATAAAATTGGTTTTAAGCCAGTAAAAAATACAAACAAAAAAACTTTCCTGAATTGAGGTTTGAAAATTCCTAGCAAATCTTAAAAAATTACAGTTGTCATGTTTGCATTATGTTTTTTAATATGTATGATATTCGTAATATATATTAATCTCCTTAAAAATCTGGACAAATTTTGCTCGTTACGGCAGACTTATTTTCATTGCACAACACGTTTGTAATACTTCCTGATTTAAGTGAATTAAACAAAAAGTACCCATTACAAATATTTTACATGTGTTTTTGTTGAATTTTGGAATTTCTAAAATTATGATTGTTCAGCGAAAATGCTTTCTTTGCCGTTCCTTCAGAGAAAAATAAGGAAAATAATTGGAGCCGTTTATGTGAACAAAATAAAATATAATTAAAAAGTGTACAGTTTTTCGCAAAATTACTCACAAATTACTCATATTTCTGAAAACTTGAACATATCTTGATGTCAAAATCTCTTTGTGATGAAGATATTTCATTAAAAAAAACGATATATTCGTAATCTTCAATATCGTTGATATTGAAGATGTGATATGATGTTGATATAGTTGATATAAATGCTGCAGAAATTTTAAACTGTTACGCTTTTCGGAAATTCAGAGATCAATGAAACTGCAACCGAAACTATTTTCTTTGCCATTATTTCTTACGTACAATGAAAAAAATAAGAAAAATAGAAACATTTAGAAGTTTTTATTTTTAAAAATAGCCTATATTTTACTACAAACTACGTGAAAATCATGTCATATTTTTGAAAAATTACACATAACCTTATTTAAAGATCTGCTTCTGGTGAACAAATTAATTTGTAGTTTAGGAAAAAAATGTTTCTTTATTATTGTAGTTGTAAAAAGAAGCCGAACAATTTTGAAACTTTTTTAATTTTCAAAAAAATAAAGGATTTCAAGAAAAATGAGACCTGCGCTATTCCTCTGAGAGTTCTTCACGCTATCCGAGGAAAACGTTTAATCTAGGAATAATTTTTGAGAAAATTTTAAAAATGTCGATGCTTAATGTAATGCGAAAAACCGTTTCAAACACGTCAAGTTTTGAGTTCGTTAAGATCATTCAGGGAGGCTCGGTGGCGTCCAGGTGGCGTTGGCATAAGGCTTCAAAGCCCAATACATGGCTTTCTCTCCCTGGCGCGCAGGCAGTCGCAATCATACACAACACTTTAGCCTCCTCTCCTAAATCCGGAGTGACTCGTAAGCTCACTGCGGCCGAGCACATCTGTGTTTGTGGCTCACAAGCCCGTGGCAGCGCTCGAAGGGCAGGAGGTTTGGTGGTAGCCAGTGGCCTCTCTTTGTAGCCCTTAGGTTCGTTGAAGAGCTGTCGTCACGTATAACATTAACGCCCTCTTTGTAACTCTGTAGTGACTCGTAAGCTCATTGCAGCCGTGGACTTCTGCGTTCGTAGCGTCTTAAGCCCGTGGCGACGTATGAAGCCTTTTCTGGGGAGGGAGGTTTGGTTGCGTCCAGGTGGCGCTCGATTGAAAATGCCGATGCTTAATGTAATCCGAAAAACCGTTTCAAACTCGTTAAGTATTGAGTTCATTAAGATCATTCAGGGAGGCTTGGTGGCGTCCATGTAGCGCTAAGGCCTTAAAGCCCATTACGGAACTTTCTCTCCCTGACGCGCAGGCGGTCACATTCCTCCGACAAAATTCACATTGGAAGAGGTCTGGGAAGGAGCTGGATACTGAAGGTCATACATGGTGGTTTAGGTCAGGCCGCACAATGTCACAACACTCAAGCAGACATTCACGCTCAGGTGGGATTCGAACAAACACATCCCACAACTCGCAGTAGCCACCGTAACCATTACGTTGGTGGCTCCACTATTTCCGTCTCTTTGCCTCCCTTCTTCTCTCTTTCTCTCCCTCTCTTTGACTTCCTCTCTCTCTCTTTTTCTCTTTCTAGAGACTAGAGAAAATTTCGGCATTTCAAGGCAAAGAAAACATTTCGGTACATTTTCATTTTTCGGACGGATTTTATTATAAAATAATTTTTTTGTAGTAAAATAATGTATATTTACGTATAATAATTATGTTAAACATGCAATATATAAATTCATAAATATTTATCATATATTTTTACTTTCTCGTTACCACTTACACAAGAGAGAGAGAGAGAGAGAGAGAGAGAGAGAGAGAGAGAGAGAGAGAGAGAGTTATGTAGAGCTTGAGGAAAGAGTAGCAAATTTTCTGTAGAAAAACTATTATTGCCGTGTCGTGTTAAAAAAAACCGTTTGTTAAATTTAGAAAAAAATCTTCTAACGTGTGATGTTGCCAGAATTCTTTTGTGGGTCCTTACCAAAGTCGACTTCGAATCCCCAAAAATCGATTGACCGCAAAACCTCTATTCATCCATCCATCCATCCATCCATCTTCGTACAACGCTACCGGATAAACTGTTCTGCCGACGTCCTCAAAACTGATATTTTATAATTGATTTAGTTTATGTCGCGGCCCCTTGAATTTGAACCCGATATTTCAATTTTGGGGGTACTTTACAGGGGATATTGGGAATATATTTACATAAGAAGAAATATTACGTTTAATATGATTTAACAAGTGAATTGTTTTATTGCACTTTTAATAGAAAGCTTTAATGAAAACCGTCGTTGTTTCACGTTAATATAAACTAATAATTTTATTTATGGCTAAAATACGCAACGCGCGTCGTTGGTTCATTTATGTAGAATGTGAATTCAATGGTAGAAAACTATTTTCGCTTAAACGTTTGAAATTTAAAAAAATGTACTTTGTTCACGTTTCTTTTAAAAAATGTTCAAATAGTAGCGGAAGTGTAAAACAGTAATTTTCATATTAAAATTATATAACCATTCACAATATCGAAGGAAAGAACGTGCTGTTGTAGTACCACTAGTTTAACGAAGGTGAAGATAAACAGTTAAATAATTGATGCACACTTTAAAAAATGTTTTTATATCCTACTTACAATCACTAAAATAATATTGATATTTGATATCACACTTGTGTTTTTGGCATCATTTACTACTATAGTACTCACTAAAACTAGGTGGCCATGATCTATGTAAAATTGAAGTTCAGGAGGCAATGCTTAAACAACTGACAATTCATATAAGCAGTGGAGAGGTCAGAAAGTGAGTGAATATATTTTTAACAAGTAGATTACAATTTTGACTCTACGGAAAGAAGTCAGGTAGTGCAGGTAGCCAGATTAATAGCTCCAAACTAACTTATTACATATAGATTAAAGGCTAAAACATGTCCAGAATATCACGTGGCTCAGAAAGGAATATGCTAACACAATTCCAACTACCAAGTAGGCACGTGTATGAACCACAACTAAGTGATACATCCTTGACTATTCTGCGGGAGGAGGACGATGACGAAGATGGCACAATCCAAGAACCAGTAGTTCGTTTGGAAAGTGTAGAAAAACAGGTGCTACATTATCAGATGATGCGATCAATACAGATGTTACTATGTGGAGATCCTATTGGCACTGTTACTCAACTAAACATTCTCTACGATTTAGAATTGGATTCCAAATTCATTCAAGATATTCTCATTAAATATCGTGGAGTTGAAATAATGACGAACTTACTGGAAGTTCGCGATCCACGTTGCATAGTGGCTTCATTACGAATTTTAAAAAAACTTGCAAATAACAACAGAATGAGATGGTATGAAACAAACCTTGGAATTGTGAAACTTCTTGTTAATTTACTCTCTTGTCCTAATATTGACGTACTTATTCTGGCTTCGAAAACACTTTCGGAACTTTGCAAAATTCAAAAACCCGCTCGTTTTCTTCGTAAAGAAGGCGGCATTCCACTCATTTTGGATTTGATTAATTTGGACGACATTACGTTAAACACGAGTACGGAGTTGCTTTCAGAAACACAAAAGAAACAACTGAAGTTAGCAATTGCCGGAACAGAAACGTTGAAGGAAATCGCCAAGTATCCGAAAAGTGTTAACGTGCTGCACAAAAGCGGGTTCCTTCTTTGCACAAAGAAGATAACGGATTGCTGTCACAGAGACCTCCTCACCGAGATGTTTGAACTTTTGGCTCATTGCGCCGAGGATGGTAAGTTTCGCATCGCCATCGAGACGCAGGGCATCCTTCTGACGCTGCTACAGGGTCTGCAGGAGAACGTTCAGAGGCTGCGAGCGGCCTGTGCCAAAACAATCGCCAAATGCGCCAGCGATAGCGAACTCACCTGCCATATCGTGCGCATGCTGGGCGGCCTCAACGCCGTGGTGGACCTGACCAAGGACGTTCGTCAAGAGCACGACACGCTCGCCGGGCTGACGTTGGCCGTGGCCAAGCTGGCCCAGGACAACCGCAACCTCAAGATCATGAGCGAGCGCGGCCTCACCTTCAACCTCATCAAGTTCATCAAGTTCCACTCGGGCGACGACGAAATCCTGAGCAACGTGATGGAGGGGCTAGCGGAGTGCGGCCGGCTCGAGGAGAACCGCTCGACCATCGCTCGGGCGGACGTGCTGCCCACGGCCATCATGCGTCTCATGGGCAACGACCCTCGCGTGCTGTCGGCCGCCGCCATGTGCCTGGGCACGTGCGCACGCAGCCCCGAGGTGGCGCAGAGGATCATGGAGCTGGACGGCTTCCGGATGCTGTTCTCGGTGCTGCAGGACTCGAACCCCAGCGTGCCCGCCACCGCCTTGTGGGCGCTGCGCCCGCTCATCAGGTGATGACTCTCATGCATCTGTGCCGATGTTTCAAAACATGGATGTTTCAAAACATGGATGTTTCAAAACATTGATGTTTCAAAACATTGATGTTTCAAAACATTGATGTTTCTATAAAAACATCAATGTATTGAAGTTGAAGGCTTTTAATATCGCTCTGTTGTGCATGATGTTTTTACGATTTCAATGCTTTATTTGTGGATGAAAAGTTCCCCAAATCACAATTACAATTTTCTTATAATTAAGATATAAAGTAACTGACGGTGTCACTGTTTGTGTTCTAACTACACAAACGTGATTTGCAGTGTCTTCGTCGAGCAGACTATCGTGTACCCGAGATGATCCTGATACCTTTGTGTCCAGTGGATTTTGTCTTTCGCTCAGGGAGTGGCGTTTGTTATATTTGGTTTTCAGTTAAATTTTTTAATTATATTTTAATATACACTGCCTCAGCCAAAACAAATTTTGTTCCGCGTGGGTTTAATGTTAGATGCTACTAAATCAGTTGTAAAACATCATGTTTAATAACATACATGAATTTTGGTCGATGTAATATTAACAGCAATGTTCTGCTGGCGTTATCGCTTCACTATATTCGATCCGATTTCGAGACATTTTCTGGCTTAGTATGTGACGATTGTAGTGTGTTCAACAACCTTGGCACATGCCGGATAAAATAAATATCTTTATCAATTTCTCACTCTAATAAGTTCTCACGGCCAGACGGTTCAGGTTTAGTAAACTGAGATCTTCGGACGGTGAAAGTGAAAGCAAGGCAAATTAAGGAACACCCACGAAGCACGCAACTAGAAATATATTCCAGAGCCGCTCTACAAAAACCCTCGATGGCAGGCTGAGACGAAAATACGTATGCGCAATTGCCACCCTTTTAGAAATTATCCCATATGAAAATAATAATTATTATAAATGCCAACATCTCCGAGCAGAGAACTAAATCTGAATAATGCATGTACCAAAGGACAGCGTGTGTTGGAGGCTCTGAGTCAACTCTTTGACACCAAGGCTCCTAGTGACCAATTGGGTCCCAGAACCTAGGGAATTTGCGCATTCGAAATGAGGCATTTTAAGTGACGTAAGGAATTTTTTTGTGACAGAAATGCATAAACCATTACTTGTTTTAGAAAGTTTGGCTTTTTGTGAATTGGAAATTAGTGAAAAATAATTAAATATGCCCGCTTTTGAATTTTAGCGACATACTTAAATATATTAAAAATATACAGCTCAAAAAGTCTGGGTAGCAACAAAATATATTTTTCAGAATCATAATTTTTGCATATTTCATTCAATTTTTTTGTCGCTACTTAGGTGAATTCTTGCGGCCGTCTTCTCTGATCGGTAGTTTTCCGTGGTTTCTGCGACAACACAAGACGAATGTTGGAACAGTACCCTAACAAATGAGCCTCGAACCGCGCGCGATCTTTTCTACCTCTTCCTTGTGCTACACTCACTCCTTACACACACATACTAAGATGCCGGGAGAACAGTCTGGAGCTTAGAGCTTGTCCCGGCTGGGGCAGTGCCCTATTGGTGTGAGATACCTGGTTGGGGAAAACTCCGCTAGCTTACGGTAGATCGGCGCCGAATCTCGCCATACAGCGGGGTGAGAACACTGCCACCGCCTGAGTAAAACATGCACTGTACGTACAGGACTATTTACCTTAGTAGTTTACGCGCTCGGATACGCTAATAATCAATATGAAATTTTTCGAACTTAATTTCGGAATGAATTAACGAAAAAATTTAATTTTGTGGCATACTGAACGTTCTAAACTGAATCCACAACTCACGCCTCACAGTACAGTACAATGACGAACTACTACAAAAATAAGTAACATTACCGGCTCGCGTTACGCAAAATAGTTCTCAAATTGCCCAAGATATGACAGCAAAATACAGCCATGTCAATGGAGGCATCTACTTAGTATTCACAAGCGATGTATACTCGTGCACGTGTGTGGAAACATGCGCCCAAAGTCAAGCGGAGCTTGACTCCACATATTGACTCAAGTTGACTCCACATATTGCACCAAATATTTTATTTCTAACAGTTTGAATTTTCTCCTAAGAAACTTTGTAATACCTTGATCTTCATCCACACTGTTTTCATCAGTCATTTCGGCTGCTTTAGGAGAAGCAAAAAGAAGTCTAGTACCCCTAGTCTTTCGTTATTTCTCACCTGAATTGCTCCCAACTTTTGTAAAATATTTTCCAGAGTATGACTCTAAAATATACATCACACTTACAAATAATAAAATAATTTTTAAAGCCATAAATACATTTTTAATAAGTAAAAATAACATTGCTAAGTAAAAATTTAGGTTGGTTACACGACTATAAGTAGTGCAAAAGACGTGCGTACAATATACCTCACGCACCTAAACAGGTCGTGAAAAGAAAAATTAATTTTTTTCAATATTACTTCATCAAGCATTGTAAATTAAGTATTTTAAAGTCAATATAGCAGATATTTAAGGCAAACAAAACAGTATTTGTACTTAGAATTCTGCTTACCACATTTCAGGGTGCAATGCCCAGTGAAATTGAAATGAGGCTGGTGGAGACAACACTCACTTGCGAATGACAACAGACGTTCTGACTCTAGCAAACTCATCGACGACAGACACAACTTTGTGACGGTCAATAATTGCCTGCATGAGTAGATGGGGGTGCAATTTCATTGTTTGCTCGTTCTTGGAGGTTTCAAAGAAAACACTCAATGAAATTGCAACGATGCTTAGGAATACTATGTACACATTCTTGTAACCACAAGTAATGCAATCGCCTGTACATTAAGTAATACACGTATGTGTAAAAGTAAAATGAAATTATGTATTCACATCTTGCGGCGGGAATTATGCAACCCGTTTACAATATTGTGGCTACAAACGACCTTTGCTTTATGCTTTCCTTTGAAGCATTCATTTCACTTTATAGCACTTTTTCCTCTTCAAAAAAGAAAATATAACATTTAATGGAAAATTAATACTTGGGTAACTGGATATTAGAAGAGCATTATGTAAAACTAAGTAAATGTATTTTTTAATTTCTTTATTTTATAACATAGCTCAAAATAGTCACTTTCACTTTCAAAAATACAAATCACTGTTAAGAAAACTAATAAGGCTGAAATCAGAAGACATGAGAGTATTTTGATCACAAATAATAAAACAAAAAATGTGGTATATAATAATCTAGTAATGCAATAACTGTTCATACTTTCTCGTATTATTTGTAACTTTAGCAGTTTTTAAAAATTCAGTTCAACAACAACAAGACCTTTGCCGATTTTAAGCGTCCTTTGCCCTAACCTTGGAAAATACTTTTGAGGTACATTTTTCAGATTTTTTATAAATTACATAAACTACGAGCCAAAAACTATTCGTTTTTAAGCATATTTTATTTCAGAGAAAAATCTCCATCTTCAGTGTTGCACTTTTGCTATGTTATTTTTTTCGTCATCATCGAAAATGCAGAAAGTTTGTCGAAAATGGCCCAGCACAATTTTTTATCGTCCATTGATACGTACAAGAAGAAAATTGAAAGAAGAAAGCCGCTTTTGAGAAAAATATTGTTTAAATATTCTCTATATATCAAGCAAAATTACGCGAAATATACTCATATTTTCAAAAAAAAATCAAATCATTTACATACATTTACATTTACATCAAATTATTTCAATATTTTCTTTGAACAACAAATTCAATTGAGAAAAAAATTCTCATCTTCAGTATTTTAGTTGTAGGTATACATTATAAAAAATGTTGAACTTATTCAAGTTTCGTAAAAAATGGTATATCGACGAGTCCCGCGGAATTCTTTACGGTATCCGAGGACTAAGTTATATCCAAAAATGGGGGATCCATTTTTGGTAAGATTTTGAAAATGTTGAAGCTTTATGTTAAGTTCCCCCCAATATACGTACATACGAATGGAAACCGTTCTCAGTAAATACGAAGCAGTTTTAGACTGCCAAATTTGATAAAGAAAACAAAAATCAATGGAAACAACCATATTTACTTTTCTTAAAAATGTTGCTTCATCAATAAATCAAAATTAAGCACGTATTGCAACATTTTCCATTTATTAAAAGCATTTGTTGTTATTTATTTTATAATTTTACTTTGAAAGTTACCTTTGTACGGAATTTGTGGAATTGCGGTAGATTGTTTATGTTCGTACCTTAAATAATGATTTTAGTGAATAGAAATTCCATGTTAAAATGTTGGAGACATTACTTACTCAACTTTCCAGCTCATTGCAAATTCATTGTAACGAGAATTTATTACGAAACCGATATAACACATCTGATATTGTATCATTTACGGTTTCTTTATTGCAAAGAATATTAGTAACATCAGCAGGGAGATATGTTCTTCCATCTCTTATCTCTTACGTTGTAACCTTTACCTATTTGTGGTTGAGATACCAACGCTACATTCAAATCTCGCGGTAGTACCCTCTGAATGAGGTTGGAAACTCGTATTTATGTATGTTCTTAGATAATTGAATTGTAGTGTCCGTGCCGGCCTACTCGGTAGGGGGCAACGGAGAAGAGAAGGCTTTAAGACGCGAGAGAGGAAGGTAAAAAAAAAAAAACTGCTACGAGTATTGGGGAATGGTGGTGAGCGTGTGTGGTGCCGTGACGAAGATAAGAAACGGACCATGAAACGGACATCTGTGTTTACTAGCGCATATTTCTTACGCTACAATTCTGTGTAAGAACCCGGATCTAGGCGGAGACGTATATTAGGCGTCACCAGCCCGCTGACCGTCGCAAGCTTCGCACCGTTGCTTGGGGGCAAGGCCCCGAGAAGAGGTCGGTAATAATCGTCTTTCCTATTTTTTTCTCATCTTTCGCCACTAACTTGCCATAACTGCGAGAAGCATCATATTCGCACAGTTTGTTAAGACGTAGGAGGCTCTTGAGAGTATTTCCGAAGTGCCCCAAGCCACCCCTTTAAGGAGTATATGCAGTGGTTGCATGTAATGTCTCCAGTGTAAATAGTGTCATGAGACCCTGCATACGTAAATGCAGGGAGCAGCAAGCCCCCAATTAAGTGAATGTTGTAATGAGTACTTAGAAAGTGCATGTAACTTCAACTTTACAAACTGTGCTTGATGCTCCCTTTATATTGTTTGTCAAAGAGATAAAAATTGTATCATTGTATTTGAATTTGTTAATTTATATTTTTTTTTCTTTTTCAAGTGAGAAGAGAAACTTTATGCTAGATTGATTTTGTTATTGTACAAAGGGTAATTCTAATTTGTTCACTAAGAATATATGTTTGTGAGTTTGAAAATTTTCTTGATACATAATTCGTTTTCCAAGACCAAAAAAAATATCAACGATTCTGTATATTAAAAACATTTCATTGTTTTTGGCTGTTGATTATGAACAAGTCACAGTTGTGAACTTCTAACATTTACGAGCACAGTTCTTAAGTTTGAAGTGGTTCCAACGTGTAGTAGAAAGAGAATTGGATTTAATATTGTACCCAGAGTGACCCAATGAGCAGAAAAAGGAAAATTGTTTCAATGCAGTTTTCCATTCCAACTAATTATTTAGTGTTTCCGGGTACATCATTAGTGCGAATGTGGTGCATGTTTTTGTCGCGAGATGGGGTGGTGGACTTCTCTGAATGGCAATATCCGGCGCCGACAATCACGACGGCTAACGAGGGTTTCTCCGACCAGGTATCTCCTACCAGCAGGATATTGCCCCAGCCGGGTCAAGCACTAAGCTCCCGTCTGGTCGCCCGGCATGTGTATTAGTGTAGTGCATGTAAGAGTACGTTTGTTTAAGTAAGGGCCGAGGACAGAACAAGGAAGAGGAAGAAAAATCGCTTTTCAGTGACAAATAGTTTTTACTATAGGGTAACGATTATTTGCTTACTGATTCATGCCAAACGCCCAATGCCACTAGTATGTATAATTCAACTTGTGTATGTATGTATTAGAGTAGGGATTCATGAACTAAACGAAACGGGCACGTATTTGTCTGGTTATAGTACGCCAAAACAGTTTTTTTAAACTTTATTAACGTTAAATACATAAAAAATTAATAAAACATTTTTCAATATTTTAGCAATATGTAGTAATATCTATATATTTAGCAATATGTAGATTAGCAGCAACATTGATCCACAGCAAATAAGAAAAATATTTTTTACTCATGAATACTCGCGCGTATATTGTCCGATAATTAGTAATACGAAAACTAGACCGAAATATTACTTCCCTGGAAAACACATAAGGGTTTGAGACATGCGTGTCGAATTGGTCGAGAAGTGGCGGTAACACTTTCTTCGAACTCCGCCTTCCCAGAATTGGCACTCAAATATAGTGTAAGTTCCCAGTATTAACTCGTGTTCGCGTGTTTTGCGCTATACAGCGAAAAGGCCAAAGAATGGGATTCCCAGAGTCTTGCAATTTCCGTACGACAAGGACGACATAGCCAAATTTTGCTTTCTGATCGCGCTGTGAAAAATCTTCATTTCCAGAAACACGACGGATTCGGCGGAGGAGGTTCGCAGCATCGTGGGCGGGCTGGGTCTGCTGACGAAGCTGTTGCTGTCCAAGGACAAAGACGTGAAGGTGCAGGCGTGCGGGCTAGTGGCGGAGATCTCGCAAGACGAAGAGAACCTGCACATCCTATCGGACTGCGGACTGGTGCGCGCGCTCAGCGAGTGCGCGGAACTCGAGGAAGAAGACGTAAGAACTTCTTCCGCCACTTTTTTGCTTTCTCGCTTCGGAGCAGCTAGAAATATACGAAATGCGACGCGAATAAAACGGCGAATTTTCGGCAGGAAAATTATCACAGGACCCTTACATCGCAAAAATGGATAAATCTCGTTGCTAAATTTAGAAAAAATTTCTATAACAGGTGGTGTAACCAGAATCCATGTTTTGTTGGTCTTTGATACCGAAAAATTGAATGGCAACAAAAGTCAGTCCGCCTGTCTATATGCCAACAACGTTAACGGCTAAATCGTTCAGCCGATTTTTTCCAAAAACGATCTTCCTCAAGCGATCTGGCTGATGTCGCCATTTAATATGAAGTTGATATTTTAATTTTCGCTGGTACTTTATATGACGCCGTTGGGACATTTTCCCCATTTCTGAAAAAATGGCACCATCGTATTTTATTAATTTGGGTTTTTGGATAGTGTAAGGGACTTATGAATGATGCAGGTCATATGTTCGCTGAAAACCCGAATTTTTAAAACAAATGCAAGAGTTAAAAAGGTTTTTTGGCGTCTTAAAATATTAAAGATTGAGATTTTTACCCTTAATAATAGAATTTGAAATAAAGTCATGTTCAGTCTTTCGAAAATTTGAGTATTTTTTTGCCATATTTTGCGTGAAAATACGAACGTGAGAGTATGTGCTATTTTAGATAATTAGTTACTTTATTCATCATAAAGGAACATAGGGCTTGCGTCAATTGCAGGAGCTCATTTTTCCTGGTGCTATATTTTAATAAGATTTTTATGTTAATAAATCTCAATTATCAACATTTCACGCGAGATAGTCGAATAGAGATGAGATGTTCGATTTGTGCGGGGTAGTTGTTGTGCTAGTTTGGATTTAAATAAATGAGATTTTTTCTCTAAAATTACTTTATTGACAGAGGTTCCTACATTTCCATACCTTTCATATTATCACCTCCGTTATTCGTGGACTTTTGCCAAATGTTTGGGAGGCGTTCTTCATCATCTGTGCGTCTTGTTTCTGTTGATGACCCATATTGACCGCCCTATAGCATGAATAATTCTTCTCTTGTGTTCTGCTGAGTCTGTCGCAGTGGTTCTTTCATTTTTATGATGAGGTCATAATCACAGGGAGTGATATCTGGGGAATAATGTGGATGTACCAGAATCCCCCGTTGCCAGTGGCGCAGGAGGTCCTGGACAGCAGTTGCTGTCTGGCACCTATCGTTGTCCAAAATAAGGAAGGGATGCTGTTCCATGAAGTGTCGCTTTCGCCTGCAGTCGTCGTCGACCGTCGCAGTTGGTGGTATAGAATGAAGCGCCCCCCCCCATCAATGACATACGCCACATGGAGCATTGCTCTAACAGCACTTTCTTTGCACCGGGATGCTTAAATTTATTGGGTTGGCGTTTCAAGTTTAGTTCGTACGAGCCAGCCCAGGTTTCGTCAATAGCAATTGGCGGGAGTGGCTGTATTGTTTGTTACAGCAGTTTTGCAAGTTTTGCAGTTTGTTGCAAGTTACAGCAAAACTCTCATTACCTTTTATTCAACCAATGTATATCGACTATCTGGGATGAATCTGTTGATTGTAGATGCGCCTCAACATCGCGGAGGCGATTGCGTACGCCTCGACGATCCGCAAGAACGCCACCGAGTTCGGGCTGCTGGGCGTCGTCACCGTCCTGCGCAACTTCCTCGTGTCGAAGAACGCGATTCTGCACATGCACACGATGCGCGCGCTCGCCTCGCTCACGGAGGTGCCCTTCAACTGCGCCGTGCTGCACGAGTGCGACGGCGTGGAGCTCGTCCTCAACGACGTGTCGGCGCCCTGGAAGGTTATTAGCGTAAACGGCGCCCTCGGCGTGTGGCTAGTTCTGTTAAACGATTCATTGATGATTTGCAATTCCCGGATCGTCAGCTGCTAAGCTCATTCGTCCCGAAAGTGTAGTGTACATTTTTGGCTCGGGAGGCGGCGGTGACCTCACTCCGCTGCGTGGCGAGATCCGGCGCCGATCTGCCGTTAGATAGAGGAGTTTTCCCCAAATAGGTTTCTCCCATACTTCATCCCAGCCGGGACAAGCTTTAAGCTGACGAGTCTGCCTTAAGTCTCCCTGCTTAAGCTGCCGATAGTCTCCCGGCGTGGGTAGTAGTGTAGTGCATGTAAATGTAAGTGTGTGTAAGGGTGAAGAGGACAAAGAATGAGAAGGAAAGACCGCGTCATGTCGGGGGACCAATTGTTAGGGTTCTGCTCCGGCATTCACCTGTTATTGACCGTAGGAATCTCGGAAAACTATCGATCAGAGCAGCCGGCCGCTGGAAGTCTTCTCCAGATAGCGACAGATGTCGATTCCGCTCTCTGGCGTGGGCAGAAAATCCTGCCACCGTCAGGACTCGAATCTAGGACCTCCTGGTCAGAGGCACTGCAGCGTTATCATTTGATGCCTCAAGCCTCCCATCGCGGTTTCATGTGAAATCTTGTTCTGCTGAAATAAATACCGGAAGGCAGGACCGGCGGAGAATGTGGGTATGGTACGAAAAATTCCTGGTGAATGAAATATCCAGTCGGAATGTGGTGCGAGAGAAATATTCCATACACATCAAATGGCAGGAATGGATAAAGGTTCTCGGCATTGTTAGGACTCAAAACCTATATGAGATCAACTGTTATAAAATGGCCTCAACAGTATATCGATTTTACATATTGTAGGGACATGACCAACAAAATCGATTAGCAAAAATTAATAAATCAATTTATATAAAAATGCAAAACGCAGCGCTGTTTTCACATTGCAAAAATTGGCTGCTGAAATTACATTCAATAAGTATTATAACCATTTGAAATATGACAAATTGAAAAAATATGTTTTGCATTTTCCCCTTCATATACATTTTGGGTGGGAGTTGGATGGAAGAGGTGGGACTTCCTCTCGAGTTAACCACTCACTTGGACTTAAAACCAATTGCCGGACCTATCTTAAGGCATTCTACTAAAATATGAGATTAAAGAGTTACCAATAGCCTAAGATAATTTGAAAACCAACCGAGAATTTTAATAAGATGTATGAATATGATGAATACGTATATCGTATTAAATTGTGAATAAATTCAAAGAAAATCGAGTAAGTAGTTTCAGGTTAATAGTTATTTACCAAATAAATTTCTAATGTATTTCATTACAATACCGTTCAAAACAATTGTCTCACGTTGCTAGAGAGAGGAAGAGAAGTTTGTAATGTGATGCGTTTGTAATTGGATGCGTGAATATCGTACACACTTTGTGGATGTGATAACATTTCCCGTCTCTACAAGTTTGTTGAAAGCGCTGAGTATTGTCTTCGCACAAGCACGCGACGTTTAGGGAATGGTCCCCGATTAATACGGCCAGCATCGTGCGCGTTGCCAAAGAAACTTCCTTTTGCCGACCGAGCGTACTACCCCATGAGCGCGCAGATCAAAATCGCTGAGCTTCCGCCTGCGTCATAATCTGAATTGTTCGCCTGCCTGTGTGCCTGTCTGTCTGTCTGCCTGTGTGCCTGTCTGTCTGTCTGTCTGTCTGTGTGCCTGTCTGTCTGCCTGTGTGCCTGTCTGCCTGTCTGTGTGCCTGTCTGTGTGCTATTCTGTCTTATACCTTTTTTGAGAATTTTATTAGTTTTCACGGAATATTGCGTACAATATTAAAAAGATAAAAAGATTGTTTAGAAAATGGCTCCTAGTATTTTCTTTAAACTTTGGTAGGAATTGTGCTAAAAGTACTCTATAAAATGACATAAATGCCATAATTCCAGCAATTTGTAAACACTACTGCATTTGGGAGTTAAAGAGTTTTGAATGGCTTCCAATGAAGATTTCGAAAAGTCAATGGATTTCTGTGTAAAAATGCTCCAAATTTTGTATTTACAATAACGCGTAAACGCAATTTCCTTAACGTTGTTTTCGTAGCTCATAAACGTAATTGATTTACCTTCGCGTTAGTCCATCTTCGCCGCTCGAATTAACTGGATGATATTTATCCGTTATAATGTTTTCTGCCATCTAAAAAGTAGGTGATGGCATGATGTGTTTCCAAAGAAAAATATATCATGTCTAAGACAGAAATATACATATGCAAAATTCATTTATCATTCAGAACAAATGCTAACAGTATTGGAGAGAATTATAAATGTGTGACACAGTTCATTTAATGGTAGTATATTTATTTATGTAATATACTATAACTGCGTCATACTTGCGTGAGCAAGAACCAGTGAAAAAAATAGTTTTTTTGCATTATATTAGTTTTCATATTGTTAAGAGTTATTCAGAAGTTATCTACATCAACAGACTAAAATAATGTGTGTGAGAGTGGTGGTGTGTGTGTGAGGGAGAGAGACGGTGTGTGTGAGGGAGAGAGACGGTGTGTGTGTGAGGGAGAGAGACGGTGTGTGTGTGAGGGAGAGAGACGGTGTGTGTGAGAGGGAGACCGTGTGTGTATATGAGAGAGGGACGTTGAGAGGGGCACGTTACGACGGATAGTTCTCTGGGGTCACGGCTGTCAATAAATGATGTTGACCCAGTATTTACTCATAAACACGTAAATAATCTGAAATTTTCTTCGAAAAGGTGCTGCAAGATCTTGCGACGGTCGTGCTGCGCAACATGAGGACAGTGGCCCTGAGCGCGGAGGACAAAGCTCTGAAGGATGGGCGGATGGACGTGTTCCAGCGCATGACTGCACTGCCGAGAAAACCTGGTCTACGGGACTCTGAGCAGTTCAATAGGGGCATTAAAGACCAAGAGGATAAGATGCACCGGAAGAGAATAGCAAAAGGCAAAATCTAAAATTGACGCGCTTCGTCAGTAGCATTATCTGACATCAGTTCTCAAGCACATTCACTCAATAATGACCAACATTTTTACTTTGATATATTTTTGTAATTTGTAACTAATAGCATTAACAATATGTCATATTTTACATTGAATATTTTATAGGTATTTTTGCTTCCAAAACAATGTATTTGCTTTTCGTATCTATTTACACCTATTAAGCCGTAATTATACATATTTAATTTTTATGGATATTTGTATAACAATATATGTGTTTGTAAGCTGTATAAATAAAATTGTTTTCGCTGTTCGTGAAAGAATTTCTGTAACTGACATACTAATAGAAGCAGCTTATTTCCGAAAGTTAGTTTTGACTATGAATAAGATCTATTCGAAATGTAATTCTTAGATGGTCTTTTGAAAAAAAGTGACAATAAAATATATTAGCTGAAACGTTATGACCATATCGCGGAAAAAAATAGTAGAAAATTTACAATAGAGAAGAACATATGCATTGTACTTTAAATAGAAACCCTTTCCAATAGAGTTTAATGTCGTTCAGCAGTTGTTCCTAATGAAATGAGAGAAGTTCTCACAATCTGAACCAATACAATCGCTCTTCAGGATGAAGAGGCTCCATACACTGAGAGTTCCTGGATGGGAACTGGTCCTTCGAACAGTCTGGGGACCCCAGACACACGAGCACCAACCGATACGGGTAAATGCAATGGCATTTCAGAAAACCACTACGTTCATGGATAATTACTTCATGTGACTCACAACTGAGTACATAAAAGTAAAATCTCTTCATGTTCAAAGGTTTAGTAAGGCTTGGGAACATTGTTACAAAAAGTAACATATTTTTTCCAATTGAAATGTATTTTTGCCTAGATATATAAATACATTTTGTAGACGGCTATTGCAGGAGATCCTCACATGTATCTTAATTTAAAAGTTGTAATTTATTACATTGTTATAATGTCTGAAATCATTTTGCAAAGCGACACATGTCTCGAACGATTGTTTGTCATTGCGTTTAGATATTCTCACTATCCTTAGCATTTATAAACTTCCAAACTCCAACGAAAAACAACTCACTATCTCCCTTTGCTAATTATAAGCTCACAATTACGCTAGCTTGCAATGAAGTGATAACTATTTTCAATAAATCGATTGCGATTCACACCACCAAATGTCGAAATGGGTAAATGTCAGAAATTCAATGGCGGTGACGTTTATTCTATTAGTTTTCAAATATTATTAAAATGTAATTTCACCTTAAAATCTGTTATTAAAAGCAAGCGATAACACATCCTTTTACTTAAAGCAAAAATCTCGAAATTTGGTTGAGCAGGAAGCTGGAACTTATTTATATACAAAACAATTACGTAAATATACATATGCAATGTATGATACACGATATAATTTGGGATGCAACTATATTTTAAGCACGTTTTGGGGGTTATAGGTGCATGAAGTTACTGCAGAAGGTCAAAATAATTCAATTCTCTCTACGTCTCCTACCAACACTGAACACGAACGTTGTGTACAAAATGAAACACAAGATAAAAGGTTTAAAATTTTTAATAAACAGCAATTCTTGTTTTCCAAAACCTTTCTCCTCTTCTTCTTGGATTTAGCTACCAAAAATCAATAAATGATATTTTACTCTCAATAACATCACTTAGATATGGGATGCATGCCTCTTTATATAAAAAAAGCAGTGTTGACATTGAAATATTGTCATATCATTAAGGTTAGGTTGGTAGTAGGATAATATAAAAATATCAACAATATCCCTGTCACCCAATTTATACATGTGTAAAGATTGTGGTAAATATAAGAGATGAATATGCGGTATTTTCTGTCGTATCATTTCTGCAGCTCTTCCTGAGTGGGATGTAATCGCACGGGTTTACCAGAGTGACTTAACTTCTTCTGACATGTTAACAACACAATTTCTAAACGACGCTGGCCGGCTTCTTAAATGGCCGCCCCCACCCCACTTGAAGGAGGGGAGGGGGGTTCGCTGCGGGTTCGCGCTTCCGGCTGGAAGGGTCACTCTGTCATCTGGTTACTCGCGCGTCGCGACGGGGCTAGTGATTCTGCTGCTCTCTGGCGACGATACAGAACACTAGATGGTCCGTAACGTGGCCGAAAGATCCGACTAGACCTGTGCTCGCCAACTCAGTGCTCTGTGACGTCACAAAAATCTGGTCTCCTTTTCCGAGCCGAGCCGCCGAGCAAAGGAAGTGCCCGACGCGGCGGCGGGCGTACAGTGTTCAAATGATTGTACGGAAGTGGAGGGATACAATGTTCGCTTGATAATTACGTTTTCAAATCATAATATTTAAATGTTAATGATTCAATTAAATATGAAAAATTTTAAAAAAAAGTAGAACATATATTATTATATAATTCAAAGCAATATCCGACTCTGTTTATCGTAACCGTTACCTATAATTCCACTAATACAGAACATTTTTGGAGAACACATTTTTAACATTTTAGTACAATAATATTTTATACAGTTCTATATAATATAACAATTTTATTTCGCCTCGAACCAATAATTAATGTTAACAAATACTAGATACAAATAGACCATCAAGAGGGGTCACGTGGGAGTATTACTCATCTCCTGATTGCAGGCAATCCATAAATTCTCAGAAATTATTTTTCATCTGGCGGGTGTCTCTGGATTGCAAAACTGTATAATGCTTCTTGTAGTTTGAAATTTTTAAGACACTGCAGTTCTTACGAACACACTAACCACTACGCCATTGTTTACGGTATCTACAATAAGAAAACTTTCTTCCCAAATCGAAAGAAAACTAACGGGCGTAAATGGGCTCTCGTGTTGCCTGAAGCAAAGGCGATGGCCCACTGCCGAGGCCGTCGCCCTCCCCTTGCTCGCGCTGCATCTCAGAGCGCCAGCCCGCGGAGGCTACGCTGACCCGCTGCCAAAATCTGGCGACCGATTACGAGGACTATTCTCAGGAGTTACGTTTTGCAAAAATGGCGAGTGAGCGCACAGGGCTCCACGTGATTCCACTGCTGACGGAAGTCTAGCCTTTTCTTGTCTTCTGTCCGCGAGCGTTTTTGTAACACTGAAGCCCGCTGGTAGTTTTGATTCTCCTTTGCATTTCAGAGCCACCTAATTTCAATGAATGGTTATGAACGGGAATACAATTAATGATTACAATGAATGTATGTATGAACATGTGTTTTAAAAGGTTTGTGAAAAAATTTTTATTACGTAATCTAATTAAACTATTTTATACATTAATAACATTGAGTGCAAGAGCTAGCTTTACTAAATTTGGTACCAATGGTTTAATTGGCTTAAATTTAGATACGGAACCGTTGTGCCACCTTCCAGGCAGAATCTGCAGCTTGTTTCTTTGGCGCCACAACAGTTGACTAGATTATGATTATGGTCGTCGCCTTCACCACAAATAACACTTGTAAAGGTGTGCAAGTTTGTTGAAATTGACGTGTTCGACAGTATCGCTGATAACGACAACATGACCGATTACGAGGAGTATTCTCTCGAGTTATGTTTTGCAAAAATGGCGAGTGAGAGCACAGGGCTCCACTTGGTTCGACTGCTAACGAAAGACTGACCTATTCTTGCTTTCTGTCTAGGAGCGCGGGAACTTCGGCCTGTGCGCATGAGCGCTAAACGCTCTATACTAAAATGAGCGTTTTTGTAACACTGGACTCGGCGGACGGAGCGGCGTTGGGGGGGATAAGCTCCGTGGCGGCCCGTGAAACGACGCTTTAAATCCTGGGTTCCTAGCGGGGTCGTATCGATCCCCTGCGGTCGATGTGATTTCGAAGGGGGCCAATGGTGTCCAATGAGTCGATTAAAGGTCGGTAAGGGACTATAAGATGGCGATTAAAAGATACAATCGTGATCCCAATTAATACAAAATATATTAAATTCCGTGGTGGTAGCAGATATCTTGTGGTAATCCATAACATGGTAAAGGAAATAATCGTCCACAAAAGGTTTAATAATCTTTATTAATTATTACGCAGAGTTAACTTTCGGGAAACACTTTTCCCATCCTCAGTTAGTCTTGTCCAAGAAACGTTGATTACTCAAAAATGTTCACAACATAGTCAAAAAATATGAAAACTGCAAAACATGCTGAGTACAGCTAGGTGGCAGCCATCTTTTGGAATGGCCATTCCTTTACCATACAAAAATTACTACTGAATGTAATTGCTTTATTAATGGGAATTAATTTTATTCTAAAACGAGCAACACACAAAATAATAATAATAATAATAATAATAATAATAATAATAATAATAATAATAATAATAATAATAAAATAATAATAAAATAATAATAATAAAAAATTACTAATATGCTCCCTTTCTTTCTTATCCATTGTTCGTCGTTTGATCTCGGGCGTCGCAAGGCAGATGTAACTAGTACGCCACATCGGTCCCCCGAATTAAGAGTGATAACGATACTATTGTACAACGAACGAATGTCGGTGAAGAATATAATAAATTTCATCTCAACCATATTTTTTTTGTTGCACCGGCTATACTATTTTTTCAATAATATCCAATTATTACATTTAAAGCTCTTAATGTCCCATTTATTGCAGATAAGAGCATAATTTCTTTATTCTGCACTGGAGCATTCAAGAACCTGGCTTCGAAGCTGCTTAGGATGATGAGAAATAACAACAAATTATTACTATGTATTCACAAGAAAATCGCAGAAGAAAGTTCTTCCTTCAATATGCGGGAAGAAATGTTATGGTGAATTAAAAACCACATAGCATTTTGTAATCATTACACAACAATAGAAATTAGAATCTCAGCTACCCAGAAGAAAAAAATTATTATGCCTATCATACTCAGAGAATCAACTGAACTTTTATACTCTTTGCAACTCTGCTTGTGACAGAGGTCATCATGTGACAACAAGACTCCAATGAGAAGTATCGCCCTCCATTATATATTTACTATTTTCATGTTGCGTTACGAAGCAGCATATTTTTTGATATTCTTGATGTGTTGTACGGTGTGTCCTTATATTCTAATGTAACATGTTATTTCAGTATTCTTGAAACCTACTTTTGTTAATATCCATAATTGCAGTTTTAAACGGTGTAGTATTTATATCATGTAAACAACCATACACAGTAAAAGCACTGATTTTAAAATCACTGTCAAAACTTTTCTTTTACTTTACTATTACACATAAAAAATTTCAAAATGCATATTGGTTTTCAAGGAGTTTAGATTAGAGTT
The DNA here is from genome assembly GCA_017312745.1 of Gryllus bimaculatus. Classification (NCBI taxonomy): domain Eukaryota; kingdom Metazoa; phylum Arthropoda; class Insecta; order Orthoptera; family Gryllidae; genus Gryllus; species Gryllus bimaculatus. The sequence continues at coordinate 10,079,969 of BOPP01000033.1, read as the reverse complement.
TCAGGTGCAGAGTATCGTATTACAGGAAGTTGGTCGGGAGTATGCCACACTTAATTTTTTCCAACGATGATCATAGAACACATGGCCATGCAGGATGATGTAACGCAAGACAGGTAAAGGCAGGGTAGAATCGGGGATACAGTATTAATAAAGGTAATTTATTTTCCTCTTTAGTAAAGAATTGTGAAAAATACGCGGGAAATGCAGCGTACTTCAGCTAGTTCGTCAAGAAAACGGCTAGTATTATTATTTTTCGTATACATACGAATACATGGAGTAATATACTTAGTATAGAGAGAGTTATGTAATGCCGCGGAAAATTTATTTCGAGATTTCAACGGAAATACACGTTTTTGGGCCCCCGGATACTACAAAAGTGTTGTTTTTTGTATAAAAGTAATTTTAACTTGTAGTCTCGTGGATGAGAAACCGAGTGACGCAATCGTATGAGCTTGTTCCACGTGTGTCATACGTTAGCTGGTCACAAAAGAGAATTTAGTTTTGTTTGTTTCATACACAGTTTTAGTTGAACATTTGAGTGTCCTCTCACGTGTATTACTATCATTACTATTGCTAAAAGTATAACTTTTAATACTTCGTGCATTCCATAAAAGTAACCGGTTTTACTCGTTGCTGACTAAATATTATCATTTAGGTTTTTTTAATTTATCTGGTTTTTATCAGTAACTTCATTTTTTTTATTTTCCATTCATATATATTTATTTTCTGCACTCCATTCTCAGAAAAATACAGTAAATCCATTTCACGAAAATAGAGGTAAACAGCAAATGAAAGTAAGAAACAGGGGAAAAGGGCAATAAATTCAATTCAAAGTTCTTCGTTCTTGAAGATTCCACCGGTCCAGTCGGCCTCCCCTGTTGGTCTGTTCTTGAATGTTGTCGATCATATTCTGTAAAGTAACAACACACGTTTTAGTTTTCCTAATTTAATTTTAGATAATTGTGGCCCAGGCGACTGCGCTTGCAACTTGCTTAAAGTGTCGATTCCGTATAAGGTAAGTGATAAGGTAGTGATGACATCATGGTGGAAAGACATGAGTGAGTAACTCCGGCGGACCGATTTTTTGCTCGTTCTGAGCAGCACCACTTTCCGCCTCGAACCACGTGACCACGACACACCTGATTTCAATAGTCAAACCAGACGCTGACTTCCATCTTGCATGGAAAGCGAGAAGTTTTGAGAAACATATTGAGAGTTGCATAAAGTGGCACTTTTCAACAGCGACCAACCGAAAATAACATGATGAACGGGCAGTTGCTATAAAACATTCATCATTTTTTTGAATGCTGCGTATATCTGTTTCAATGATGTGTTGCAAGGTGATAATTTTGGTATTTTTGTGCATTCAAAATTCCCGCTAAAACTGTGACGCAAACTGGTGGCGTTACAGTTTGGCTGAACTCAGGTGCCATGCTCATCCGTCTCTTTCCACCATGAGTTAAACAAAATAAATTAACAAGAAAGGGTATGGCAGACTCCCTTTCAAATACAATAATGTCAACATTTCTCATTTCATAACATCCTGTTTCATATTTTCATTTTTGCAATAATTGTTCCGTCTTTACATACTTAATTTACGTTATCATTTAGGTTTAACGTTTATATTATATATAAATTATTTTCCTTCAGTTTTATCTTTGATTAAATTTGAAATGTATATTTCATCTTATGATTTCATACTTAACAAATGCATTTTTAATTTTATATCCATTCATTTGTACGAGGGTTGGGGTAGAAGGTATTGCAACTACTTTTTTCTGAAGGAAATATTATAAGATCACATAATTCTATTTGTCGCGTGAAAGAAATACAGTACTAGTGTGTGTTCACAATAACACATGCTCTTTGAGTGTGTCTGTTGGCACAGAGAACAACGTGGTTTCAGATGGCTGACTACCTCCGTGCGAGACCACTTTGAGCAAAGCTCCTACATCAAGACAGCCGTTCTCTAAGGAAGAAATGTGCTGGAATGTCACAGGAAATTGGTGAAAGCTGTTGAGAATAATGCCCTTCCATACTGATCAGTCGCGAGCTAGCCAAGAGGGTGTAAGCGAGGGCGTATAGCAACATATGATCAGCAACGCAATGAAATAATTCATATTATTTTGGAAACATTTCTTCTCATTTGTTGGAGTTATTTTAAATATTCGACATTGAAACAGTGTTTTCGTATTTGCAGATGCGCTGGTGAACTAAATGAGAATAAGTCGTGAAGTAATTATAGAGAATTTTAAATTTTTAGTTACGAACCGTGACAATGCCTAGCACTCGTTCATGTATCATTTATTCGTATTTATTAGCTGTTAATACTCACAGAGGAGAATGTGGCTTTTAGATAGTCTCGAAGTGATTGGTTTGATAAACATGATTGATAGCAATAAAACAGAAATTAATGGCATTGGAGAAATTGAGTAAAATGAGGAGAAGTGAAAATGGGTGATCCTGAGGAAGTCTTAAATGAGGTTGATTTACTTACAAAAACGCATTGTGTCAAGATTCTAGATTTTCATTCAGACGCTCTGTGATGAATTTGGTTGGATTTTGTATTAATGCAAAAGGTTTATACATATTTTTGAGTATTTGGTGCATGTATGTCTAAGCATCCTAGCGGTTTCACTCAGTGGCCAATGTGTTCGCTTTCCATGACGCGACCCCGGGTTCGATTCCCGGTTGGGCAAGATTATAGTGTGCGTTTTCCTTGCATTTACCAGTATATGCTGCTGTGTGGCGATGAGAATGCTCACTTGTGCGGTTGAGAAGAGCGAAATACGGCGTGGGGAAGACTTCGTGCTAACCACACGTGCTCCTTTAATCCATGACAGCGAGGCAGGGACGTCGCTGGTTGGCTCTTTCCCATTCGCGAACTGTCATGCCGTGTACAGATAGATGTCTAAGCATATGTGTGAGGACCATGTTGCAAAGAGTTATTTACGCAATAATGAGATCATTTTTTTATTTAAAATAATGACGGATAAGTTTTACAGTTTAAGATGTGTGATAAGCTGACAGAGTGGGTGGCGTTGAGTGGTGAATGGCTCTGTAGGCGTCCGAGATGGTATACGTGGGTGTTTGTGAGCCTCACAGACCGTGTGAGTACGAGGCTGGCTGGACGCGCTGCGGCGTGCGGCCGTCGGGCTGGGCTGTTGGCGTGGCGCGGGGCTGGCGCGGTGCGCGGGCGTGGGCGCGGGTGGCGGGCGCGGGCGCGGCGCGGGCGCGGGCGCGCGTGGCGCGGCGCGGGGGTGGCGGCGGCGCGGGGTGGCGCGGGCATGGTGGGGCCGGAGCGCGCGCGCGGCGGGGGGCGGAGCGGCGGTGGTTTTGCCGACGGCGCGGGCTGCGTGGGCGGCGGGCCACCTTCGGAGCGTGGGGCGCGGGCGGGGCGCACCTTGCGGCCGAGCGTCGGGCGCCGCGGGCGCCTCCGCCGCGCTGGGGCCTCCGCCGCGCAGGCGCCGGGCGCCGCCCGCCCCTCTCGCCGCCTCCCCCTCCTCCAGCTCCGCCTCACCGCCGGCGGCGCACGACTCTGCAACAAAGAGCACGATGCTACAGCACTTCGTCGCGGGAACGTGCAGGCATTACCACAAGAAAGGGACCAGTTATATAATTCTCTGAACAAAAAAGCGTCAAGTAGGGCTATGGCAGTGCAAGAGATAGTGATGAAGCCATTCCCAAATGAGATAACTGTAAAGAAACGCATTGCCGAAACAAGTGCATTGACATAGCATGCAGCTATGTTTCTAGCAGTGGCCAAGCAGTACTTGTCAAAGTGGTCCCTTCTTATAGTAATCGCTCTACAGTTCTGTCGACACTTAACACAAAATGAAACCGAATTTGGGCACCAGAAGAATATTCAACATCTGATTAGGGCTCAAGGTAGTTAACAGGACGATAACCTTTCGCCTCTGAGAAGGGGGGTTCAAATATCTGGCAATGCATTTGGAGTTTCTGGTGGGCAAAGGGTTGGCGACAGGCGATTTCGGAGTTCTCCCATTTATCTGCCCCTCACTTCAACTTTGTTACATCATTCACATGATCATGTTATAATAACAATCGTCTTTCCATAAAATGTTTCCAAAAAACATGGACACAAGAATTACGAAATGCCATCATAACAACGGTCCATGAACATCTCTGGGTCACTTTACACGCCGAAGACGACTTTGACCATTCGTCTTCATTTACATATCTCAGTAACGCCACAGTGCCACCTTGAGGGGGATATAATTTCCCAAATAAATGACTTTCCCCCCCACCCCCAAGACCCTGGTGGGAGATTCCTGGCTGGGGAAAACACCGTTAGCCGCCGGGAAGGTCGGCGTCCAATCTCAATACAGAGCGGTGGATGATCAAAGCTACATCTCGAGGGGGGAAATGAACTACATTTACGGGACTAATGTATCAGACAACTCAGCTGCACCGCTGATGTTGGTACGAGACTTCCGTGACCTGTTCACGTGGCTGGTGTGGCCTTTGTGGTCGGACTGTAAGACCAAAGACAGTAGTAGTCGGCGAACCCGGAAATGGTAATCTATCACCTTACCGGCAGCGCTGGCATGGGCGCTAGACCTGCGTCACGTGGTTGGTGTGGCCGTTGTGGTCGGATTGTAAGACCAAAGCCAGTAGTCGGCGAACCCGGAAATGGTAATCTATCACCTTACCGGCAGCGCTGGCGTGAGCGCTAGACCTGCGTGACCTGGTAACGTGGTTGGTGTGGCCGTTGTGGTCAGATTGTAAGACTATTGCAGTCGGCGAGCCCCAAAATGTTAATCTATCACCTTCCCAGCAGCGCTGGCGCTACCCCTGCGTGACTAGGGTTATGTGGTTGGTGTGGCCGTTGTGGTCGGACTGTAAGACCAAAGACTGTAGTAGTCGGCGAACCCGGAAATGTTAATCTGTCAACTTACAGGCTGCGCTGGCGTGGGCGGTAGACCTGCGTTACATGGTTGGTGTGGCCGATGTGGTCGGACTGTAAGACCAAAGACTGTAGTAGTCGGCGAACCCGGAGATGTTAATCTGTGGACTTACCGGCAGCGCTGGCGTGGGCGCTAGACCTGCGTGACCTGCGTCACGTGGTTGGTGTGGCCGTTGTGGTCGGACTGCGAGCGCTGCGGCACGGGCATCCAGCGGTCGAGGAAGCGCGGCCGAAACATCGCCCGGAACGTCGTTCGGAACTGCCTACTCATGGCGCAGTAGAGGATGAAGTTGATGCCCGAGTTGAGCAGCGCCAGGAAGTCCATGAGCTCGCCCAGGCGCGAGTAGCACTGCTCGAAGAAGTCGCGGCCGCGCAGCCCGGACATGAGGCCCAGCAGCCCCTGCGGCAGCTCCGTGGCCAGGAAGAGCAGCAGCACGGCCAGCAGCATGCGCGTCGTGCGGTCCGTCTGCCGGCTCTTGTCTGCGCCGCGCCGCGCCCCGGGACCCGACCTTCAACAGACGGCGCGCGCTCGCCAGCTGCTCGAATGCCCACTCGACTAGTGGAGCTGCAGAGCACATGCGAAATTTCGCTAAAAGTACCTTCTCAAGTTATAGATAAATTGCACATGACCTTATTTCAAAATCCATTGGTATGAAACAGATTTCACTAAGGGAATATTTTCTATCTTCATAACTCTATTTCTAGGAAAACTAAAATTTAAACTTTTGCAATTTTCGAAATAATTATAGTTTTTAGCGGTAATGAGACCTGGCCATTCTTTTAAAAGTTCTTTACACTATCCAACAACACAATTTAATCAAAAACGATTGAGCCAAATTTTTTTTTGAAAATTAGAAAATGTCCCAGAGGTTTAAGTAAAATACTCCCTCCTAAATTAAAATGTCGATTTTAAATTCAAGGTGCCGCGACATCAGACAAATTAATTGGAGAGTATCAAATTTGGAGAAAATTGGTTGAACGGCTTAGCCACTAGGGTCCTTCACAGACAGCTAGACAGACACGGACGGACGGAAGGACGTTTTGATGCTGAGGCTTCCTGAATCTCCCCACTACTGTCCTTGGGTATGCGGTCTGCCATGTTGCTCATCTCAACACTTCCCAAGCTGATGAGACGAATTGAAGTTGAAACAGTTTAGCAAAAGATGACATAGGCGTAAGCTAAAGAATATGTTTGCTAGTGTTTGCCAAAGGGTAATTCAAAACACCTAGTCTATTGGGTCCCAAGTACCACACAGACATTTTGAGTTTTGGTAGTGTTGCCAAGGTCTCGGGATGCATTTTGAATGCAAATCGACGGTCACTGCAAGTTGGGATAAATGAAAAACCCAGTTTTGATAATCGTTTTTGAATTATTCAGTTCACTTCCGCAAGACGAAGAAGCCTGGGAGCGGAAGGACGTTTTGCCGTCATTCGCTTTTTCGGTTTCAAGGACCATCAAAACATGGATTCTGGATACTTTACATGAATCCCTAAGGAATTTTTTAAAACTTTCTCAAAAACAGCTGCAACATGTTTCTATAAGTATATTTTAAGACTAGTGTAACATGCAATTATAAAAGTCTCGTAAGTCCGATTTCACGGTTATCTCTGAATTTTCAAAAATGTCAAAAGTATTTTGAATGTAGTAAAACTGTTTTGGTGTCTTCCTACAACTACAAAATTAAAGATATAAATTTTTATTTCAACTGAAATTTTTGTCCATAATTATTCCTTTTATTAAGGTCAAGTACATTTTTTGAAACTTTCAGTAGTTTTCGCGCAATACTGCCTGCAATATTGCAATTTTAAAGCAAGATTTTCTAAAAAACGGCTCTTAATTTTTTCTTTGAACTTTTGGTATGGATATTGCTAAATGTACTCTATGAAATTACATAAACATCCGTTTGATCTATTCGTTTTTAATTCGCAAATTATGAAAATGTTATTTGACTTCTCTCACGTTGTTAAAATGTACACTAGCCTATTTATTCACTTTATTACATTTATGAGTTCATGTGTTTTAAATGTTTTCATAAATAATTTCTGGAAAAAAACGTTTTCTGTGCAAACTAGCTCAAAATTCTGCATTTTCAGAAACACTCAAACGCCATTTTCTAAAAAAATGTTCCAAATTTTTTCTTCAAACTCTTCGAGAATATAGTGCTAATTACACTTTTTAATATGACGTAAAGGTAGGGTATACGTATGACGTAATGGGAGGTTTTTTCTTTTTACAAAAATTGTACAAATGTAATTTTTTGTTTAAATATTTCGCAGGCCGTTAATACGCACGTTTCCAGCAATTTGTAAACACTATAGTATTTGTGTGTTAAAGAGCTTCAAATGACTTATAATGAAGTTTTTCGAATACTCTACTTTACTACTAAAGAATAAACTACTACATTGAGTAGCGCTTAAGCGCTATTTTCTTAAAAACGGCTCCAAGTTTTTCAATGAAAATCGACATTTAGTATGAGGTTATACTGTTCTTTACGATTATACCGAAACCAATACCGAAATATTAAGAAAATTTCAAAAATATTTACTTAGGTGCCGATAGAAGGCAACTGACAAGTCCCAATACATAGCTGAGACCAAAGGAAATAGAAAACAAAAGCGGAGAAGTCTGTGCCATTCTGTAGCACCACTAGGTATGTCACGTTGTTTGTGTTAGCTAAGATGGTGGCAACGATGTCCAGTACATATTTTTGACATTAATAAATACATTGCGTGAACATTGGCAGTGACAAAGAGTTTTTGAAATCTTTGTTTTATTAAATTTGGGAATAAAGAGGGACACGTTACGTTTAACGAATCTTACAAGATGATACACACCCGTTTCCTGCAGAGGGGAGCGTTGCGTATCCATAATCAAAATTTAGTTTCTAAACGGCCCATAATTTCACCTGGTGTATTAGAAATATTGATTGTCAGGACCATTCGGTAAGGACAGAAACCGGTTCAGCACTTTTGTAGTGATTATCATAAGTAAACATACAGGAAATAAGGAACCGTTTTAAAGGCGGCTCAACGTTTTGGTAAGGCGAGGCAATAATTAAACATCAACATTATTTGACAATAATTTCGAGAGTGGAAAGATAGGCGATCCGTTTTAGTGGCACGCCAAACATGGAGCAAATTAGTATTATTCCGAGGATAAGCAATAACACAGCGAAAGGGACCCGTTTCATTACAACAAATCAACAAATATAAAATCAAAATATTGAACAGAAAGAAAGAAGGATTTGTGTTGAAGAAAAATACGAAAATGCAGTTCTAAATACAATCTTTAAAACGCGGCACATTTAAAACGGCTTGACTTTTTTTTGATGCGTTTCCACTCTTTAAAAATTTCCCAATCAATTGTCGTAACTCTTCTTTTCTTTCTCGCGGTCTGGTTTCGACCACACAGCTCTCGCAGTACCACTTAAATCTCAGTGTACGCAGTGGAAGATTGAAGTCGGTTCCCCAAGCTATTTAAACTCCTCTTTCATTTGTGAGAGTTAGAGACTCTCTGAAAGACAACGAAAACATCGCTTGTTCCATTTTAAATGCTTTGAAGAGGATCGTCTGACGTTCCCATTCACGAATTTGCTTTGTGCTCGAGTGGCGGGGAAAGCAAATAGTCGCAGAAAGAGAAAGGCTATTAATATGATTTGCGCACTTTCTGTATTCAATAGGGAATACGAGAAAGGTCATAATTCAAGCGGCGGTGATGTAAATAGAATGCGACTGTAACTGGTTATGTAGTTGAAACAAAATATTTTCTTAGAATGTATATTTCATAAGGAAATAAGTAAAGAGTATGAGTTAAAAAGAATAGGGGAATGTTTGGATAGCAATAGCATAGGCTAACTAATGTTTCCGTGCGGCGAATTATTTTACGTGACATATCGGCGAGTAATTCTTCGTGTCAAAGATTCAATTTGTGCTTTTCACGTTCATAACAAAAATAAATTTTAAACCCATTGCCGTCGACTGGCTAATCCGATATTAGGCATAGAAAGTTACAAGAAATAGTATGGATTAAAGTATTTGTTTAATTATTTATTTAATTACATTAGATTAAATTATCATCAAACTGAGAAATAAACTCGTACAGTTTCACGAAAAGGCCAGAAAGAGAGTATTTAATGAAAAGCTTTTCACTACCGCTGACAATTCATTTGCCTTGATTGTGAAATTAAATGAGCTATTGATTACATCTCAAGGGATTTCCATCTCCATATTCCCGTAAACTGTATAAAACAGATTTTAGTAGCTTAAGAGAAAATCTTAAAAAATATTTTTAAAAATTTTGCTCAAATATTGTTGATGGAACTGGAAAACAATGATTAGTTCCCCCTAAGAAAACTGATAGCCGTCGAAAGAAACCTTATTTTTCTAGATCTTTGGTACGGAAATATTCGAATCGTGAGAGATAGGTATTTGATTACTATACAAAGATTTGATGTTTTGCAGTTTAGCTTTAGCAGTATGTTATGGGCGTGAGTTCGATGGTTAGAGTCGATGTGAATAACCATCTCAAAAAGAAACACTCTTCTTTGTGTTTTCTTACGCAGGTCTGTTATTATCTGGTTAATGCAATACAACACCATGGTTTTCGAAATGGCTGGAAAAACGTACTTAATGAACAATGATGGGTGATGGCGCCGTAAGTTTTTAGCCCCTATTGTTCCAACGGTCCGCGAATAGTCGACACCCTCGCTGGGTCAAAGTAGACCAATAAAAATCAATCCTGTAAGGGATTGTTTTATTGATTGTTTCTTCAGGTTTATTCAAGGCGAATGGCAAAGCAGTTCTTTAAGCATCGCGCGCGATCATTAAACATGAAACGCGCGATTCTTCCTCATCCTGCCCTCAGCCCCGACCTTAGAACCGGTGGCCTTATCCACAATCCTTACATCATCTAATCGCCATTGAGCGAAAACATTTTCAGCATATTCACCTACTCGGGATGAAGCTACCATCCGACAGTGTCTCAGGCAATGAATATGTCTTGAAGAAGAATTACCGAAAGAAAGAAATGATAATTGAACTCATTTGAATATTAAGTCCTTTTTAAATCGTTATTTTATATGAAAAATAGCTTCGAAGTAGAACTCAACTCCTGTTTTTAACAGCCTGCGATTTGGAGTAGGGAGTTTCTAACGTACTAGCACGTCCACATTACTCGTGTCTGATACTAAAACTGGGCCACGTCAATATTTTAAAGGCCAAAGGGATTAAGGATCGTTCCCTAGTTACGATAGCAACGTTTGTGTAGTCTAACGTATCCTTCGGATTACATACGTGTCTATGTTCCTATGAAATATCATTCTCTTCGAACCTTTAATTTTTTTTTGTAATAGTGTTTGATATGAAGCACTTAGTAATTTCCTATTCAAAACAGCACATTCATGTGACTTTGTGTCGATGGTTTCTGATACTAAATGTTCCAAAACCCTAGCAAGAGGGGATCCTAGGTTCTGTTGCATATTCATTTTTAATTGATCGCCCATCAAATATTCCATAAGGATGTTACTTCAAGTTTCTCTTGCAGCATTAATCCATTTAACCTGAGAAACCGTTTAAACCAGTATTTTTTCTGTGTGTTGCCTGCCTGCTGCCTGCCTGCCTGTCTGTCCTGTCTGTCTGTCTGTCTGTCTGTCTGTCTGTCCTCTTCTCTCTCTCTCTACCTCTCTCAATCATCTCCTCTCCCTGCTCTCTCATCTCTCCCTATCGTTCAGCGAAATACATCCACCGGCGATGGGACTTTGTTTCCGTCCATTATTACAATACTGGACCTACCTTTAACTATTTACTCTGACTCATGTAATGAAATAGAATGTGCAAAGAGAACAACTATGAAGGTTTTTAGTGAAATCTGCGTTATGAAGATACAACTTTCCTAATAACTCAGATTCAATGAATATAGATTGAGACAGTTTAATTAAATTTTGATATGCAGCTTCAAAGTTTCTCCTTAAAGTGACGGACGCGGAAACGAAATATAAAACAAAAGCTGAAGGGAAAAGGAGAACTAGATATTGTAACTTCACCACAGACTCTCACTCTTCCTTTTAGTTTTTAGTTTGATACACATTATCGATCTACCATACTTTGTTGGAATTATCCCGACAATCTAAAAGTTTAGCCAGCTCTTCAGTGCACAACTTTTCTAAAACTATACATAAAATGGTAGGAATATAAAAGAAGTTGGAATGCGCCCAAACACACACAACACCGAATTGAGACAATAAGATTGCGAGAAAAACTCTGAATTCTCGACGAACAAGATTATTTTTAAACAATTTCATAGTAAAAAATGTGCAAAACTGTTATTTTGTGAATCGTGGAAGAGAATTATTGGAATAGACAACCGATAATTTTAAAAAATTTGAAAGTGAAAATAATGTATTTTGTGCACTTGAAACTATGAAAATCTGATTAAAGAATGTTACGTTGAATTTTATGCACTATCGCTTTTAACTTAGCTTTGTTTTGTGTAAAGTACATGTACTGTGAATGGAACAGCCCTCTGTTCCTCGTTAAAGCGCTGGTGGGAAACCACTTCAGGTTTCTTCGCTTGTGATTCGCTACGGCCGACACGTCCGTCTCTTCGCCTCAGAGGATATTGGGAAATGGGCGATGAATAATATGTAAACAGGAAATGTTTGACACACCATTCGTTCTTTCACTCTCATCCTCTCTTAGAAGAATATCTTCATCAAATACTACTGTGATTTGTGTCATTGAGAAATATTTAGTGCGAAATTGGATTGTAAGCATAAAGTAAAAAGCAAGTTTTCTCGCTTCAGAATTGTGTTCAATTTAGAACCATATATCATATGTACCAAAAACCCAAACAGTTCTACTACTACTTACAATCTTCAAGTGGGTTAGCAATCACACTTCTAGAGAAAAGTAAAAATGGATTTTAATTTTTTTTTAAAAACTCAAAAGAGAGGAGTAAACACGAAAGGTAATCTGATGCAAACATCTTTGAGACTTCAGTAAGGACTAACAGATGCAGTATTTCCGTTTTTAGATCAATATCGGAAGATTAAAATAGAAATTGAAATACAAAATAAATGACTAACGCAGATGGTTTAAGTTGAGTGAGCTTCTTTTCCCGCTGTGACATTAAAAACGACTCGCTGGCAATTGATTGTGCAGATACGTTATTTCACTATCGTCCTCCTGAAACTTTTATAGTAAGCTAGAAGAACTTTCATAAACCTTTTGAAATTTGTTTACAACTTGTAATAGCAAAAGATTCATTCGAAGGTAAACGTGACGCTCCTTCATCGTCCAGCGGCAGGTTAAATGAGAATAGGTAAAATTTTTCAAAAATAGAAATAGTTTTTGCATGAAATATAGTTAATTAAACATATGTTCTCAAAAACGAGGGTACCGAAAGAAGTGGCACAGAGTATCAACTGCAGGGCCTCTGACCGAAAGGTCCTAAGTTCGAGTCCCGATGGGGGCAGGATTTTCGACACTAGCTAAATAGCTAGGTCAAATTCAGTCGCTGCCTGGAGGAGAATTCTAGCGGTCGGCTGCTCTCATCGGTAGTTTTCCGTGGTTTCTCCGATCAATACCAGGAGCAGTACACGAGTAGTGAAAAACATGCACTACACTTATGGGACCAACAACCTTAGCAGTTGGCATTCTCGAAATCTCTAATCAATCAAAAATTTGCCGTTTTCTGACCCACAATTACATAACTTTCTCTTCTTACAAACTATAAGGCTAGGCGAGAAAGTAAAAGAGAAATTAAAACGGCACCTACTTAGCTTAGAGTAGATATGAGAATACTCTGTGTTGAACAGAGAGTACAAACATCTCGTGTCTCGCGCATTCTCGTTGCCAACTCACGAGAAAGAGAATATTGACGGCAGCGTGCGCACTGAATGTTGCTTAGGAAGTGCCCCTGCCAGGAGCAACTCCGTTTCTGGGCCAGCGAGAGTGCGTCATACCTCCAGCGATTCATATTCATTGCCATGTGTATTTGATAGGTAAATAGGTTTCCTGTAGATATTGTTTATGCAATGAACTTTATACACAACTATGAAGTACATTGCAATTTATATTGTTCATGAACTACGCAGTTCATTGCTTATTATGTAGTTATAATTTTCAAGCACTTTCCTACGAACGGCTTCGTACATTATCCTCTGCGGAACTTTCGAAAATCGTGAAATACTGCTGTTACTTAATTGAGAACCCCGTAATACTACATAATGCAACTTCTGTAATCTATAAAGCCTTCTAAGGCTTGTTATGAATTTATGACTTAGGGAAAGGTATTAGATGCCAGATAGAAATTTAAAGGGCGGTTCACAAAACAAAAGTTTATAACAAACTACATTCTTTGGATATCACGTATCGCGTATCATAAGATAAATAATATTTACAATGAGTTATTTGTTTGAATATTATCTCTCTTTATATACGTTTATCTACACCTTCCATTTAGAAAAACGGTTGATTTTTCTACGGAATTAAATTTCGTATTTTTGTCTTTAAATGAAAGATCGTAGGCTCTCCATGTGTTATCACTCTATTAACAAATTCCAAAGTGTATATATACTTTGTTGTTACGGTTGATCCCGTTTCTCACTTCTCAGTGTCCAATATTTTCTGTCTACCCAGTCTCCTTCTCGTAGACTCCTGTGCTCCATATCATATTCTACATCTTTCTATCTTTCTTGCAGCTTTAGAGTGGTCTGCCACGCTTCTTTCTTGTTGTAGGTGTTCACAGCCCCACTTTCGTTGGCCACCTGATGTGATCGATCTGTTGGAGATGCCCATAACTCAACCGCTTGGCTTCGACCGTTCAACCGAGTTTAAGATGGATCTTTCTACATCCATCCTTTGTCTTCAATTCGTATATGATCTAAATTTGACACACGGCAGCATCTTCTCCAAAAGTCATCAACCAGGCTATATCTTTCTAATTCTCACGTTTCTGCTGGGTAAGTACATATGCTACCTACTAATGCTTTAAAAATAATGTGTTTAGTCATATTCATGGTATTTTTTTAAGAACCTAGTATGTGAGACCCTTTGAAGGTTAATACAGAATGTTTGCCTGCAAAATGAATGAAGAATCAACTGTGTGATTAGTTTACTGCTACATTTGCTCTATGAACAAGTGGTTTTAACGTAAAGGAATGCTTCCTAGGATTTTCTTCCTAACATAGTAATAAAATTCCATGATTCATTAAAATTTAAACAAAAACACGCAAACCAAAAGTATTTTAATTTATATTGAAACAAAGACTTTTCATGTACCCTAACAGCTTTCCGCACACTTTTCGGGAATCGTGTACCACCGTTTCAGAACATAACTGTAGAGTGCGTTATAATAAAAAGTATATAAGCCAATAAAAAAATACCAACCGTCTTTTATTTGAATAAGGCCATGTGTCACTTAATACATTTCGTATTACCATCTTCTAAGAAGAAATAAATCATACAAAAATACCCTTTCTTGGTATAATTGAACTCATCTGCTGTGTTTAGCTACCACATGTTTGTTTCGATTATTCTAAGCGAGCGGAGAACTGTACATGCTTAACGGACGCCTGCCGATAAGAGTGCCCTTTCGTTCCTTTGGTTGTGTTAGGTCGATTATTAAAACGGTACACAGTTCAAAGAAAACGTATGTAATGAAATGAAACTTCATAGATTTTAATGTCCTAGGATTCATTGCAGAAGGCGAGTTATTTTACCGAGGTTTCGAGGATGCTTATAGTTGCATCGGACTTCAGCTCTGCGTGGAAGGAGAAAAGAGACATGAGAACACGAGAAAAATTAACAAGAGATAAAAATCAAGAAGTGGAAAAAGAGAGTGAGAGCGGGAGAGGGCAGTGTTAACAAAAGTGAGAACAAACGTGGGAATGTGGGTGGGAGTGTGGGTGGGTGAAAGAGACACAGAAAATGTAATTGCAAAAGAGCGAAGGGTAAGACAGTGCGAGACGTAAAGCGAGATTGAGGTAAAAAAACGAGAGCGTAATGGAATGTGGGGCGTGATTAAAAAGGAGAGAGAAATTAAAAGGGAGAGCGAGATGAAAAGGGAGAGCGAGATGAAAAGGGAGAGCGAGATGAAAAGGGAG
Source organism: Gryllus bimaculatus (assembly GCA_017312745.1). NCBI lineage: Eukaryota > Metazoa > Arthropoda > Insecta > Orthoptera > Gryllidae > Gryllus > Gryllus bimaculatus. The sequence goes on along the minus strand of BOPP01000033.1, from coordinate 10,064,939 downwards.
AGCGAGATTGAGAGGGAGGGCGGTATAAAAATGGAGAGCGGTATAACAATGGAGAGTGGTATTAAAAGGGAGGGCGGTATAAAAAGGGAGGGCGGTATAAAAGGGAGAGCGGTATAAAAAGGGAGGGAGGTATAAAAGGGAGGGAGGTATAAAAGGGAGGGCGGTATAAAATGGAGGGCGGTATAAAAGGGAGGGTGGGATTAAAAGGGAGTGCGAGCGAAATATGGGAAAGGTGCGAGTGAGAAGAAGAAGATGATGAAGGCGAGAGCGAGAAGAGGCAGCGTCTCACTTGGCGGCGCCCTGCAGCGTCTCCCTGCGCCGCTTGGCCTCGAGCAGCGCGCACACGAGGCGCAGCGAGAGCGCGGTGAGCGCGGCGCAGGGCAGCAGCTTGATGAGCACGCTGTACGTCCAGAAGTTGATGTCCACCATCGTCTCGCCCTGCTTGCTCAGGTCCACCACGTAGTACGTCACGTTGTGGTCGCTCTTGTTGTAGTCGTTTACCTACGACAAGAAAAAAATCAACTGTGCCTTAGACCTTTGTGTTCATCACATAATGTGTCTCGTTCTTATCGCTCTTACCTACGACATGATTTCCTGCATTTCCAAAATGATATCGCTAAGTTTGAGCAATGAGAGAAAGACAGAAACCTGGAAATTTTGGAGTATTGTTATTTATGTGTTCAGAATATGCTATTAAAAATATTTTTTGTATGTGACATCTGTAAAAATAATAAAAAATTAAAAACCGATCAATCTGAACCGCAATTCGCATAATTTGGTGCTACAGGAGCGACATCTGCCATTACAATTCGGTAGTTTTAGTAGCGCGGAAGTAGGTAGTTGAGTGAGTTTGAGGTTAGGGTACGGAAGTTGAGTGTTTGGAGTGTGCATGATACGGTAACACCAGGCAGCTTCTCTGAATTTATTTTGTTAGGTGCTCTTTATTTTGTATACTAAAGAAATCTTTCCACGAACAGGAGTCAATTTTGTCACAGGTGGTCGTGTTTTTAGAATTTTAGATTGTTCTTAGACAACATCATGTAACTCCTCCACATTAACAAAGTGTTTGTTAATGAGCTATTTGGAAATGAAACTGTATTATAAAAGAAATCTTATAAGAAAGAAAAAAAACTTCTGTATTGTATTTCGTACATGCTGTGTTTTTATTCATTGGTATTGCACGAGGTTTATTTCGTCTCGTAATATTCGACAAGTTACACTCAACAGAAAATGTGTAGAGAACCAACACATTATCTGGCAATCTACAACAATGTTTTACCTTGAATTTTTGCCTTGTCTTCATTGTGGCATTTTAGGACGGATAATTAGGTTTCGAAATAAAGTAGTATATATTCACGCTGCCCGTGAATCGTCTATAACTATTTTTTTACGTACACTTTTGTTTTCGAATACCTGTCGAAAACGTGATCATATACAGATAGTGAAGTATACGAATGACCCCAAAGGCAAATGCATGACTATTTATTTCAGCCCTTAGACATTTGCTATTCTTAAGAATAAATGCGTTTCATTTCCTATTTCGGGAGAAAATTTTATGACTAGAATATCATTTCGCGAGTAAAATAGTTATTTATGATACGAGTTACATTTTATTTTGGGAGTAGGGAGTGTTGCGATACCAGGCTAAATCGTGTAATCCTACGAGCTAAATAATGTCACATTTATGGCGTTAATACACTACTTTTCAGACACACTTATTAACAATTATTTTATTTGAATTCAAGCAACAAATCATTGGGTTTAATTAAGATCAATAGTAGCTGATGCGATTGAAGAAATTATTTTGTTTCCTTTGATGTAATCTCATTTTTACCCAAACATTTGAGGATCGTCTTACTTTTATCACTAGTGCTAAAAATTGAATTTGTATATAACGCTTTGCATTCCCTGAAAGAACAGAGTTTACTATTGGCTGTCAAGAAACACATGAAGTAGCAGAAACGTTGAATTAATTTTTGTGCGTCAAAAATGTCAAGAAGTCATGTTGTCTCACCTGGGATAATTAGATTTTCCTGACTCTGAAAACTCGTGGCAAAGAATTTCTGCTTCGCTCGACTTTCATTTCTGGGAATTCACGCGTACAATGTTGTTGAAGATTTGTTGAAGTGTGAAATCACCAGTGCACATTGAATCTGTACTAACTTTGTTTGATGTTCACTGAAGCAAGATAACGTTTGCGCAGTCTGAAATTGAAAATGTGTATTGTTTCAGAACTTGATGAAAAATGATCATTTGGAGTGATTTAAAACGGTATACAATATTAAATTCCTTCCCAGAGGGAACTGTTTCAAATAGAACAAATAAAAATGACAGACCGAAGTGTGTTAACGTGTTCACTAATGATTCAAATAACCATTTAGTCTTCAAATGAAACGAAAGAGAATGAAAAATGAACACTAAACAAGAGCGAAATATTTGAGAAGCAATGGGAAATAAATTATGAATCAAACCACGTAAATTTACGTAAGGTATGCTAATCAAAACAATGCAACAAAAAAGGGCAACAAATTTCATACATTCGAGAAGTAAAGAAAGAAATATATATTTAACTGAAAATGTATTAACGCAAATAATGGAAATAAACAATAGTTTTTACCGAAGTACTACTGGAAAACGGCAGATAAGTGTGAGAAAAAGCAGCATAAAACAACGGAAAAGATACCAAAAACTCATAAAATTCATAATTTATAAATTACTCTCATCTGCATTATGGGTGCATAATCTCTTTACAAGGAACGTGTTGAATCCCGCAATCAATAATTTCTTAATATTTTTATGAATTTGTGACGAACCCGTCCGTCGGAATAAGCCTGTGACTTGTGCGTACCAAATCTAGCACGATCCCACAATGTGTCGAAACACGTGGGTGTTCGCATGGTGGAGGACGTCAGGTCGCTGATGCTCAATTTTTTTAGACGTAGGCGCCAAGCGCAGTACCAACCTGACTCCTGCGCCAGCTCTAGAGATCTCCAGGGGTGAGTCTCTCTGGGTGAGGTTGCTGCGCATGGTCTCAAGTTATTAATTTAAAAACACACTTCCAATTGATTGTTTAAGTGTTGTCCGTCAAAATGGCGGGCACACATTTATTCAAAATGCACAATTTTATTACATGGACATTTAATGACTTAGTAACTACGCCGTTCCCTTTTGAGTCCACCAGCGTTACTGTCTCTTAATTCCGGACAGGGGCCCACGTTTTGGGTTACCTCGCTGTAGAGAATTGCTCGTCGCCGTCCTGGTTTCGGGCTCAAATCGCATACGCCAGGTGATGATGCTAGGGAAGGGGCGGCGTTGCAAGTTCGAGTGCTGGTGAGGGGTCACGTCTGGATCAGTCCTGGGTCCGCAATTCGCGCCGATGATCGGATTGAAAGCCCTCGCTCTCGTACCGATGATGGAGTGAGTTTTTCTCGCTGGGTATTGAATTGATTTGAATTAATGCCTTATTTTACGTGGCGATACTCGGGCCATCAGGCCCGCTCTTCCGTCTGACCACGCAAATTTCGCTACGCTCCTTTCACCAACTAGCGGAGAAAGAGGTATTTCTTGGGTGACGAAACAGGCAATTTGAACTCAACTCAGAAGCGTCATTTAGGTTTGAAGATCTTTTACATGCAAGTAAATCTACCAACATGGGACAGTCGTCTTTACTTCCCCTCTGAAGGAAGGCATGCGAAGGATTTTTTCGATCGGTTTTGAACCCGCCAACTTGGGTATAACAGTCCGATAGGATAACCGTTACACCATCGCCGCCACAGAGAGCCATCATACATAACTGTACTCGCATCAGAATGCAAGTCCCCGCAGATTGCTCACCTTGACAAGTGCCTTTCAGACTTTCTGGCTTTCATTCGCAGAACGGAATAAACGTTTCGTTGACGTGGTTATTTCGCTTGATAATAGTTCTAAATAATGCACCGGCTCCAGAGAGAATGGCATCCGATGGAACGAAAATTTTGTACCCTTCTTGCTGCTTCTTGCTTCAAATAGTCACAGATGTGAAGTTTTTTCAGAGAAATGCCCCTTCTGCTCGATGAAAATATACCTCTCTAGATGGATTTCAGACGTTTCTCCTTGGATTTCAAACAGCATCCCCATTTCTCATCTCTGCCCTATGTGAGTGCCCGTCGCTCACGTGTGTGTCGCCCTGTGCCGCTATTGGTTCCGTAGATACTTAGATAGATTTATTAATATTTCTGCAATTAAGTGTGAGAACTTGGTGGCAGAATACACTAACTTAACATTACAAAACTTAACAACAATACAAACTACAAACGTTACAAATCTCATGAACATTTCACCGTGCAATCTTTCATAGAACTCCACTTCACCAAACTTCACTTCACCACACTTCATTCAACGCGCACTGGATTAAAGCGAGCTGTAATGTCTTTCTTACTGCTTTTCTCAGTTGCACAACTTACTGCTACTTCACGCACACTAGCGCTGCACATAATAATAGTAAAAATAATAATAATCAATAACTAATAATAAAATGCTAATATAATAGATAATAACATTAATAATAATAATACAAAATAACAATAATAATAATAATAATAATAATAAATAATAATAATAATAATAATAATAATAATAATAATAATATACTTAATTACAAAGAAGACATAGGTAATATGCACTGAATTTTATTAAAATATATTTTATACAATATCCCCATTCAAGAAACTAATTTATTTTTAAATTTGCTCAGTGCTTTGAGGAAAGGGATCGAAGATTGTCACAGGCAAACTGTTCGCAGTCCCTAATAGTGCAATTCGCGAATTAATATTTCCCAACGTCCGTTTTCTGCATTCTTGTCTGACTTTTGTGCATGTGATCCGCTCTGCAGAAATATATAGGTTTCCCCTAATCGACTTTGAATTTCTTTCCACGCTCGAAGGCTGTGTACGCTTTATACATTGCATAGAGACGTGACTTTTAATCTCCTCCTCTTCGAGTGACATCCCTATACCCTTTTATTCTTGGTACTACATGAAGTGTAAAATTTTGATGCTCTACGCTGGACTTTTTTCCTAGATTTCTTTGTTTGGCAAAATTCTGTATGGTCCCAACATACTGGCGCCTATTCTAATATGAGGTCGCACTAATGAATATTCTCACTTCTAGAATATTTTGAAGGTGTGGATATCTCGCGTGGTCGGCGCCATGTTCCGTCTTTGATGACCTACATAATCTGTTCATTCCATTAGGTTGACTCGTTTATCTTCTACAGCCGATGGGGTGATCGGGGGGGGGGGAGGGGACAATCAAGGCTGAAGCGAACGCTCTGGGTGAAGAATTACAGCTAGACCGCAAAGGATTAGCGAGGGGGCGTTTGTGAGACATAAAGATAATCCATTGTTTTTCAACGGGCATCGTGGAGGTCAAGTGTGGCGGAGCAAGTTTCGACGAAGGTCAAGAGACTTCCTTTGCTTTGAAGGGGTGGCGTGGGAATGGAGAGGGGTGATGTCTTTCAAATTATTTGGTTGCGAGTGGGAGGGTGGTTTTTGTAACAGCCCTTTGTGGTGTTCTATGAGCCTTAGGGTCAGCCGGCAAGCTTGCGCGAAAGCTTTGTAATGACTTGGGATGGGGGGGGAGAGCCTTCGAAGCGCGTGGGGCTTACAATTAGCACAACGAGAGTATGTTGCGAAACATCTCAATATTGCAAGAAATTCCACTCTTCTAGATATGCCTTTGTGCGCTTATTAAGCAGGTACAAACCATTTTCCCATACATTTCAAGTTTTATTAGAGTTGTTTTTGTTTCGTAACATGGTTGACCTAATGTATAGTTTTACTTTCTCATTTGAAACATTTTAAAATGAACAACAAAAAATGTGCCTGATACCGTCTATATTTGATTTATATCGAAATAACTTACACCAATTATTTTTTAAGCATTATATGTCAGCAATGGAAGCACCAAACGGGGGAGGTTATGATTTATATGAAATATGTAATACAAATTATATTTATAACGTTATTGAAAATAACTTATAAAAATTTTGTTTATTTAAAATAAAGTATTTACGTGCAGTTTATATTGCCGTACACATTAGTGTTTACCACTTCAAGCTATCAGTAAATCTTGGAGCCCAAAAAGATCCCGGGTTTAGAACGTGATAGAAAAAAAGCAGATATAGTACGAGGGGTGAATTATTCAGTCAAGCAGGTACCCATATGTATGATTAATGATAGTTTTATTGTTACGAAAATGAACAGTTTTTTCACTATCCAAAATAGTATAGTACTTTGTCACTAAAAACTAGTACCAAATGGTTAGTTCACTCCAGATAACCGTCCCACCAGAAGTCTCGAATGTGATGATATGCCCCAAACCCCGGGTTTAATTTGAATAGAAAAAAATCAGCATCGAGTGGGTGTAATACAATGCAATTATATGCAGGCTTTGAAACCAAAGAATATAGGTTGTTACGACAATCCATAAACAAAGTGTAGTATTCCATGCTTGGTGTCATAGCGCTGTTCATTTGGGGTGGGGGGCACGGCCCGGGAGACATTACAAACGACAGATACGGAGGCGGCATTGAAAGCGGGTATTCTGTGAAAAAGTTTAAATAATCACTGTCTCGACAGGTACCGAGTTGAACACACGTAAGCAATCGGTGCAGAGGTAATATGTTTTAGTATAGACTAGAGCATTAGTTAAATGATAGTGAGAAGGGTAACTTATGATTAGTTTTGATAGCTTGGCAGAGGAAAGGATCGAAGATGTTATTCGCGTTGAGTTATAAATGTAAATTTTGTTAATATAATTTGGGATTTTAATTGACATAGATTCCGTATTTTGAAAGAATTTATATTAGGATAGCACCGTAGATGGGGATGTATTTTCAATAAGTCGGCTGAAGGTAGATAGTCCCGTGAAGGTGTTTCATCCAAAGCTCAGCTAGGGAAAGTCGCGCCCGCGAACTAATTTAATAAAAATTACTGAATCCTATAAAGTACCAAATAGTCGAGGATATTCCGGGAACATTTGTAATATAAGAATGTAAGCCTATGTGCCCTTTACAAAGCGTATGCGGGTTATCCAGCTTGGAAAGCTATCTACATCCGACTCAGTAGATCCATGTTTTTTAGTAGAGGGGATCACAAGCACAAAATTCAGTTCAGGTCACAGAGGACAGATGTTTTGGAAAATTTTCCTTCACAAATAGAACAATAACGGACTGGAATAAGTTGCCTGCGGTAGCCTTTCCTCTAAGTCTTCATAAATTTGAAAGTAGTCTAACCAATGATATTTGTTAATTTATTAATTAGTAAGTTATGCTTATTAATACAGTTTTTGTATATTAATAATAATAATAATAATAATAATAATAATATTATTATTAATTATTATATATTATTTATTATTATAAGGGTAGCAATTTTCCGCGTACGCGCCCCTTCCCTACGCGCTGGCTTCCTACGTCACTGTCCAACGACCAGAATTAGGAGGGATTTAGGGAAGGGGTAAGCTTTAGGACACTTCACAGTGTTGGGCTATCCAAAGTGAAGCGGACAAACTCATTTTGTCGAAACAAATTCCACATGAGATTGTCCGGGAATCGACGGACCTCCTTGATGAAAGTCGAGCGACTTCACTGTGAGGAACCGAGCAACAGGCTTTTTCGGTTATATTATCAGACTATATTCGTAAACGTATATCTAAGATAAGAAAACAAAAACCTCGAAATTGTCTGTTCCATTTTTTTACCATTGGGGTCAAACGGGATATAAAATTTTGCAGTAAGATGAATGAAGTTCAAATTCACTACATGAACACCGGCGTGTCCGTGCAACACCGCGTTAAAAAATGGCCGGTAGGGCAGCGTTCCGAGGCGTCGGTCCCAATGTGTAAATCCGGTGCTTGCCTGGAAAGCTAGTAACTCTGAGCTGGAATAGTGGCCCCAACCAGATTTAATTGAGGAGGTCCCCGTCGGAGGGTAAGTGTGTTCCGGCGGGATTCGAATACCAGACTGAAGGTGTTCTTGCAGTGGATGGGGATGCGAATAAAGGCCGTCGCACAGGGGCCCACCCCGCGGTGCATCCAGAACAAAAAAAAGGTGAAGTAGTAGCCCAGGCAGGGTACATAAGGCCTAACATTCAGAAGATGTTTTATTGCCACGCACGCGCATAATTCAAAACTCCCCAGCACATCTTAATATTGAGAAAATGTTTTAGTGCCGCTCACTTGCCGTCAGAACAGAAATTGTTTTATTTGGTTCGGCAACGGGCCTCTTTCATACCTTTTATGTGTGCCAAATCCCCCTCTCTCTGTCTGTCCTCTTGAAATTAATTCTCTCCACCTGTGAGATTAAAATAATAAATTTGAGAACATAATAATTTCGATTATTGTAATTCTTCAATACAATACGAGCGGATGGCGAATTACGCCGTGTCGACTGGTAGTCAATCAATATTAATTATTTGTTATTGTTCCGAACATCAATGACCGTCTCTTGGTTCTGTTGATAGGTTATCAATCAATATTATTTGATATTGTTGCAAACGTCGACTGTCGCTTGGGTTGTCAATCAATATTCATTATTTGATATTGTTGCGAACGTCAACGACCGTCTCTTGGGTTCTGTTGACTGGTTGTCAATCAACATTAAATTTATATTTGTATTTTTCTGCGACACTATCTGGCTGCTGGACTATTTAAGGGACGTCATTATGGAATGTCAGGATTGCTCGACATTCGTAAATAAAAATGAATGTAATCATTTTTGATCGTTACTCCTGTACTAATTACTGATTTTATTATTTTTGATCTCCTAACTCACTAGCCAATCACTCTGAAATGTATTATTGTCAGAGTATATTTAATGGTCGTGTGTTTTGGGCTGTATTACCATAACCATCCATAAGCCTTTTTGCTAATTACACACAATTTTTAGATGTAGATGCTATGGTTCTTAGAGAGACACCAGCGTTGAGGGTTTTTGTTGAAACGCAAACTAAAGGTTGAAAGTGATGGCAGAGAGAACTCTTCGCCCATTGCCAAGGGCAATATTCGTCATATAAAATCAGTGCATTGTTGGCAATCTTGGCTTGCGAAGCAACGTACACAGAGTGGCTGTAAAATGTATTAGTAAGGTGCGTGTATCACTTTTGATCTTCTTTTGGTTTCTATATCATTTTCTATATTGTAAATTCATATTGTCTTCATGACATGTTATTTTGTAAACTAGCCCTGATATGGAATGAAAAGATTATGAAACGTCAGCAAACTAATTGTCTATACTCCTACCAATTCCATGAACTTTATCCCTCATTACATCACGGTCATGAATTCTACAATGGTTAAAATACTCGTAATGTACAAAAAATACTTGTTGGAAAAATTTTTGTCTCACAATTTAATATGAAAAAGACTACTCTAGAGCCTGGAGAATCATGTATGTAGTGTTCAATCAGAAAACAAACACGGTTTAGTTATTTGTTGGCGACTGATGCACAATTATGTTGATGGTGCCAATGGGGGATGATCAGTTAGTGATGCGACAGTGATAACAAATTTCGATGTTATCAATAATTGATGTTCAAAATTAAAACAGCGCTGTTAATAGAACATCAATACAAAATTTATGTTTTAATGTTGGTTTAATAATTAACATGAAATTCGTGGACAATAAAATTTAATTCTAAAAGGTCCAAGTTCATGAATTTATAACGAAAAGTTTACCGAAAACTAACTAAAAATAAAAACAATTAAAAACTAAGACTGAAAGCCTGAGCGCCGAAAGTAATCTCAAGAAGTCATTACCACACTCTATGGGACGGAAAGTAAACTATTGTGCCAGTTGGATTTTGGCTCCATCCCATAAAGAAGAGACGCATATAAACCATCACAGCGTTCTTTATACAACGTTAAATGAGCAGAGACAGCCATCGGTTTAATGGTTTAGAAAGCTGCATGAGGATAGCATTCCCCTCTGGACGTCTATTCAGAGTATCAAAGGACTAGAAGCCCATGCGAAGGCCTCAAATGAATCATGAAATAGAACAATATATCAAAAAACAATGTTGTATACACGTACTTTTGGTGAAAAGTCAGTGTTGAAAATATTCTTGTCAAAAAAGTGGGGAAAAATACATGTTTGCAACATACAGGAATATGTTGACTGCAGTAACCAAAACGGTTTAATTAATCAGTTAAATTTGAACTGGAGAAGTCGTATGCTTCTCTCCCAACACGTACACCTGGCTTTGTAGTCTATTGACGTTTCAACGGCTATTTATTTTGCCGCTCATGCGTTATTCATAAGCAATCTGCATCGAATGATTTCATCATCCAGGTGAATTAACGCACTGGAAACTAAAATGGGATTCCGTTCTGTTTATTTTAACGCTTTACATTTTTCACACAGTGCAGGATTCAATGTTTTGAACATTCTTTTCTTCGATTAAAAATTGATGGCTAATACCTTATTTTGAATTTTTAATGATGCTGTTTAAAAGATTTAATGCAGATGTCATCAATTTTTTTCACAATGAATTTAAGTAAGTTTAGTAATTAAAGAATAAAAATTAGTGAAATGTAAAAATAGCAACCGAATATGCGATTTAGGCGACAGTTTGCTTAACATGACGTTTTGTACCTTGGACTTTTTGTAACCTTTTATCGAATTTTCTTACGAATCGAACTTTCTTACGAAATTTAAATGAAGTTTATTTCGTAATCGCAACGTACCATGCATCTTAAAATGCATAACGAAGTAAATTTCAACTAAAATCATTATTGAACACAAAATACATTTCGCCGCATTCAGCCATATAGCAGGGGAAGTTCACTGCCACCGCCCGAGGGAAAAATAACACACACACACATTACACTTACGGGTGTAACGGCCGTAGCAGTTGACGGGCCCGGAATCAATGAGGCAATCAATCAGTCAACCACCTGGAAAGGGCCGTCGGGCGCCGCGGGGGAGGGGGGGGCGGCAGGTGAAAGGCGTTTCTGTGGGCGGAAGCGCGTGACAACAATGCAAAGCGGCGACCTCACGCGGGGGCAATAATCTAGCCCGCATGGCCCGCAGCGGCGCTCTCACGACCAATGACACCCGGACTGGGGAAATCGTTAGCATGTGAACATCTGTGCGCACCGAATTTCGGGAATCCAATAATTCTAATGACAGTAGTAATAATAGTAATAATAGTAGTAATAATAGTAATAATAATAGTAATAATAATAGTAGTAATAATAGTAATAATAATGTTAAGATAATAATGATAATAATATCTCCAATACTGACCATATAGAAAAACACGTCAAAGGAAACCTTCAAAAACTTGATGTCCCTCCAAGGCTTTTAAACTTAATGCAGAAGTTTGTTATCTTAAATACTTGTCGCATTGTACGGAAATTTCTAAATTGATATTTTTAAATAAATGGCAAATAAATTGCATTCTCAAATAATTACTTTAAAAGCCCGTTGCTATTTCAGAATCAGGTCTTCCGGTGAATCAGCAGTTTTTTAACATTAATTAATTATAATATACCTCTCCATGGACAATACCTAAATGAATAAAAGTGCAAATCAATAGAGTTCAATCATTTATGTGGCTTAAAAAGGGAATGAATGAAACCAGACGAATCGGAAGCAGTTGTAATAGCTGCTCAAGATTAGGGGTTGAGAAAACGACATTATGATAAAGCGGTTCTCAAAAGTTCCCAGGATGATAAATGCCGCATCTGCCAGGAACAAGTAGAATCCATTGATCATATTGTCTCAGCTTGTTACATGTAAATTTCAATGGACAAATAGGAAAGAGAAGGATAGGGACCAGATTTATCGGCTGTGTCCCTTGCTAGGACAAAGTTTGCCTTGCCTCGAATTACGGATTATGAGAAGATAGGACGATGATAAAGGGTGAAGGGACAATCACAAATACGATGACTCGAACCTGCAGCCTCCTCGTCACAGACGACGGCTGCCGCCACTGCCTGCGGCACGCGGCCGATTGTGAATGTATTGTATTATTTACAATTTATTTTTGTTATGAACTCGCGTAGCACAAACAAAATTTTCAGAATGAAAATGAGGTCTGGAGCCGCTGCGCTAAGCTAGTGATACACGTTCGTAAAAGTTGGTATTCGTTTGTTCCTTCCGAGTACTATCACGTGACTCCAAACTCTTGCGCCTTAGAAAGTCGCAGGGCGGCAAACATGCTCCGAGAAGTTTCGACGCGTGGGTTTCCATTAAAGTTCCCCCCGCGCAAACTCCAAGAACTTGTGTGTACTAACCTTGAAGGCAGATCGCCGTTGTTGTTTGTTGTTCAAACTCTCGTTATTTCTACCAAATACCGCGTGAAGAGCTTAGCGTGAAGCGAGGAATACAGAAGGGAGTGAGTATAAATCCGGTAGTGTACCGCAAAACTAACCTAGAAGCTGTCTGGCTGCAGACGCGATTATGGTTATTTACGTTTCATAGCCAGAAGGTGGAATACATTGTAGCCTGGTGAGATTTTCCGTTACGTAATTAAACTGGTATTTTTACTGAATGAAATCTGGATAAAAATCCGCAATTGTTTTTGTTAATTTTAAAATATAAATGTCTAGGAAAATTTCTAGTTTTATAGGAATTTTTATTTTTGCTTAAATTCTATTAAATGCATAAAACACATTTCATACATATAGAAAGAATTAAGTCTAAGTTAAGCCCGAAAAATACTTCAAAATTGCACTTTTCAGTGAATACGCCATCGAAATCAATTAAGCTATTCCGCAGATTAGTCCGCGTAAAAACTGAGAGAAAAAATTTAAAATTATTGAATGGGTTTATATCACGTGCATGTGTGATTAATTTAGCCTTCAGAAGAAAATATACAAACACATTAATATTTTATAAATATAGACACAAGGATTTGCTGGTATAACGAACAGTAATTAGTGTAAAAAGTATTTTATATAATGGGTCCGATCCTCTACTCCGTGTTAAAAGGAGACTTGTTCTAAGAGAGATAATTATAAAGGAGACTTCTGCAAGGACGCATAGCATAGTAATAGATTCAGATCTCTCTATGAGGACAATATTAATGCCATTTTAATAATAAACAGCAAGTGGAATCGTAGAAGAAGCTATGTCGATTACATGAAGCGTTTTGTAAGAGCTGTAGAAGGTGTGTTGGCATGAGGGATACACAATGGGTCATTTCAGGTGAAAAAAATCACTCATCAACTAAATGAACATGTTTTCGACAGAATTTTGCCGAGAATTGCTTCGTATCTGCACGGCAGTTTCTTAACAGTTTCACGCCTTCTGCGGAGTTCAGAAGATTGTGCTTATAGTGAGACCAACGGCTCAACACATTTATAAGCCACCATTATACATGTATTTTACTTATTGTTAACAATTTAAAAGAACTCGGGACCCTGCGATTTTGAAACGGATATTTTAATTTATGACATTGGTTTACCTAACCACTCAACAACATTTTCAAAATTTTCTCCAAAATGACTCAGTGTTTTTTATTAAATTATTATTTTTTAATGTATTTCTGGCAAAGCGTTAAGGACGCTTACAATTACCGGAGGTCTCATTGTCGTTGAACTTCTTGAAATTTCAAAAAATTGTAAAGGTTATAATTAATGCGAGAAATTATGTCCTGATGTAACACCACAGGTTTAGATATTTTTTTTTCAAAAGCGTTTGACGTCATTGACAATTACATTTTATTTTCTAAATTACCTTCGTATGGAATTCGTAGTATTGCTGGACTTATCTTCATATCTTAAGTAACGATCTTAGAAAGTATAAATGATGGGACATTATTTACTATCCCTTCCCATTCATTACTGTTTGAACATGGAGTCGCATGCTTTAATTTTGTCTTTTCCTTTCGTACAAAAACGAAATGCCCTCATTGATTCGAAACGGAAGAACCATTTTCTTTGCGGGTATTTGTCGTAATAAATGAACAGAATGGAGTACAATATCAGATATTTCAAATTGGTTTTATAATAAAAACATAATAATAAAAGAAGAGAAAATTGTTTCGATTCCATTTTACATTTTAAAAATACAATTATATACTCCATTGAAAATAAGCATTGTGCAATTGACGTTCGGGGAACGTCAAGAGAATAAACTTTTTGTGTATGTGAATTACAATCAAAACTCAAATACAACGTCCATTTAAATGAATTGAAAATTATTTCTTCTTAATCTATTTCAATTAAAATTATTATTCAAAAAGAATGAACCGATTTTGTCAAGCTTTATATTATTAAGGATTCCTAAAACAAACGTTCCACTAAATAACAAGTATTCTGCATAAAAGTAAGATTTGTTAACTGTGCTACAATGTTAACAGTGTTCACCGCCTGCAGCATGAGCCACATCAAGACGCAAATTACTTTAAAACACCTTGTGGCATTTTATTATCGACTGACTTTATCTCTTCTGAAATTCGAACAATAAGATCATTCAGATTATCGGGTAGTGGGGGAACAAACACTTTTTTGCATCCCCAGACGAAGAAATCACTCGGAGTACGGTGTGTGGATTTCTGAGGTGAAGCGAGAAGTAGGCCATGATTTTCTTCCGGCCAAGAAACCACTGAGGCAGTTTCTCGTTCAAAAAATCTCGCACTCTTCCGTGTCAATGAAGCGGTGCTCGGTCTAGTTGTAACCTGAAAGTATGTCAATGTACTTGCATTAAAGGGAAGAGCTAGTTTCTTACCAATTCTGGATAAGCAAACTGTGATTTCCTCAAAGGAAAAGGGAACTTGAATCCTGTCGTACTCAAAGCACAGAACAAATACAATTTGTACTATTAAGACAAAACACAACGCTTTGAACCTTTCTCATACTATAATGGGTAAGTCCTCTCTAGCGAACATAGTGACGTGATTTGGAAAATTGCAACTAATTCAAATTTCAAGTACAATAACTTTTAAATCATTCTGCGAAACGTAAGTAAACATAATTGTAAATAAACTAAAAATATTTCAAATTTTTTAAAAAATCTTGTTCTTCCTATTCAAAATTGAAGTTTTACAGGGAGTTTAAAAATAATAATTCATAACATTTTGGGACGATACCGCTGTCATCAGACAGACGGCAAACCTTTATCCATGGGATGTTTCGAATTAAATGAGCTAATTAATTTTTGTATTAATAATTCAGTTATTTTTAATTATAATTTTAATTTGCTATTTCATTAAATGTTTATGGTGGGTGGAAAATATATTTTCGATATCGTGGAGGTCTATGGCAATTTTGTTTCCATTTATGAAGCATTCTTTTAAATATTTCATCCTGTACACCTTCATCCTGTTATTTATGGTTACCGTTACCGTTAAAAATTATATTTTTTACCACTTTCAAAATGTTTCTCAACGCTTCTTGCTCTCCATTCAACATAGCGCCCAACGTCTGTTCTGTATTTTCAATCGAAGTGCTGTGGTCACGTTGTTCATGACGAAAAATGATGTTGCACAGAACGAGCCAAAATCGGTGCGCCGCCGGAGTAACTCATCCATGTATTTATTTATTTAGGTCTAAAACGGTTAAAAACTGTGTGTGACATGCTATGGGGGCAAGTTAACTTGAAATTATATTTATGTCAAGAAGCAAAAGGGACATCTCATCATTTGCTGAAGGATCAGGGAAACTGGACGAAAACCTGATCGAGATGGGGGTCATTGAACCACAAGTGCTATACTTGAAGTACAATACTTTTTGCAGTTTCTTTAGAATTATATGATCGCAATGGTAAATACTACATGTAATTGTTAAAATTAATATTACTTTCTTCTTTGGAAGCTCGGTGTAGTCTCTAATTGTATAGGAACAGTCGTGCAGCAGCAGATATTTTTCTTGGGATTTAAACGTTTGCATTGAATTAAATTGTTTAATGTCATCTGGCAAGGTGATGTAAAACAATGTACATGTATTATATGTGAATTTTTTGTAGTGAGCAGTTGATACTTTCACCTGATTACTACGTCGAGTGTTGTAGTTATATACAACGGCGTTTGCTGAAAATATATTCCTGTCCTTAATTTTTGACAAAAACAGCTGATTAATACATTAAGAGACAAGGTAATGGTAAAATACCTATATTAATAAAGAGAGGCTCACAGGAATCACGTGGGTAGGATTTGCTTATTATTAGTACATTTTTTTGTAATCTAAAAGTCTGGGAGCTACAAGATGTATTTCCTCAGAATATTATGCCATATCTGAAGCGGGAATGAACATTCGGGAAATATAAACAACGATCAGTATGTAGGCTGACTGAATTTGAAAGAATTCTGAACGCGTAGCATAAAGAACTTAATTTAGTGAGCAATTCATTTAAATGGACGTTCTATTTAAGGTTTGACTGAATTGAAAGACCTAAACGTTTTGTTACCTTAACGTCAGTCAATAGCACACCGTTTATTTTCAGTGGAGTGCAGAAAACTGCATTGAAACACTTTTCTTTTCATTTATTATTAATTTGTTATTACGGAACCAATTTGAAATATCTGATATCGTACTACTCATGGTTTCTTTTTGTAAAGAATATTCGTATTATGTATTTCCACCATGGTCTGAAGTAGCTTCAGTACCAAAAGGAAATAGCCCAGACTGAAGAGATAGAGAAACTAACGAGTACGAGAAAGTGTATGCCATTCTGCCACAACACTAACTTATATCACCAAACTATAAAGAATAACTATATCGCCAAAATATTTCAAATATTTCAAAGCGAAGACAGTGGAATATAATAACTAGTTATTCATTGTTTTAGCCAAATAATGCTTCGATAATTTTGGGTTGGTACTATTCTAAATTGTATGATAATTTCTGTTTTTTGAGTATTTTGCTTACGATGTCAAATTTCTCAGTTCTCTCGTGACTAAAAGTTTTGCTGGGGAAGAAAAATTTACTGACATTGTATATAGTAGATAATTTATTTTCATATCAAGTCATTACTAACAGAAAGTGGATGGATTTGAGTTATTAAAAAAACTGAAAATAGTCCTTTTTTCCACATTATTGCCAAAAAACTGTATTTCCAGGCAAGATTCTTGTTGACAAACCTGATATTTCTGATCAGCGTCCCAAAACGTTCATACAAACAAAATACTTACACTACATCAGACATTTCCGCTATAATCTCTTTTGTGCTCTCTTTTATTGGCCGACAAGGTTGAATTTTCTTTCAAATAAGGAAATGACAATTTTTTATTGCTTAAAAAATGAATATTTATGCTTAAAAATGTGACTCAGAGTAAACTATTTCAAATTGGATTGGCTTTTTACAAAAACATGTTTTTGTAAACTCAATGTTCATTCCAACGTATACCCTGTTTACGTCTCAGTAAGAGTCATTTGAAAGGTCTAATTAACTTACATGCTATCAAAAAATTTTAATATAGGAATTATTAAGGAATGATTTTTTGGTTGTGCCTCTTTAATATGAATAAAACTAATTTTTGTTCTTTTATAAATTTAGAAATAAAATTCTTTTTAATTAGTTGAGATATTTTGTTTATGTTTTCAATTAAGTTTCAATATTTTTCAGTAATCGTGATTTCAAAAATAATTTAAAACATAAAACTTACCATATGTGTATAAAATGTTTAACTTCAAACACAGAGAGAATAAGGTCAAAGGGAAGAAGGAGTGGCAGTAGTGGGGGGGGCGAGAATAAAAGAGGACAAAGAGAAGAAAGAAAATAATCCAGTAGAATAGGTGTAGCAATAACAAAGATAGAAAGAGCAAGAGAAGCAAAGATAGAAGGAGAAGAGAAAAAAGTGATTCTGTAGAATAGGTGTAGCAATAACAAAGATAGAAAGAGCAAGGAAAGTAATGATAGAAGGAGAAGGAATAAAAAGATTCAGTAGAAAAGGTGTAGCAATAATAAAGAGATAAAGAGCAAGGGAAGGAAAGATAGAAAGAGAAGGGAAAAAATGATTCAGTAGAATAGGTGTAGCAATAAGGAGTAGCAAGATAGAAAAATCAAGGAAAGGAGAAGAAGGCACTCCAGGGAAACGAAAATAGAGCTAGAAAGCCAAGTGTGATATTCGGGAAGCTGCCTAAAACAAGGCGCAGCGCTGCACCGAGGGCTTGCGCGGGACTCACCCTGTTGCCGTCGCCGTCGACCGGGGCCTCCCCGGAGGAGATGGTGAGCGCGAGGTAGTGGGTGACGCAGAGCAGCGGGCTGAGCACGTAGGCGGCGGCGATGGCCACCAGCGTCGTCTCGCGGCCGCACCACTCGCGGTTGCGCTGCGGGTGCGCCACGGCGATGTAGCGCCACACGGCCAGCGTCACCGTCAGCCAGATGGACACCGTGTGGCACACCTGCGCAGCGCCGCGCCCCCGTCAGACACCGGAATGCCAAACATCGCGCCTCACGACACAACCGTTTTGGGCGACAGGCATACGCTGGCCAACGGCAACAATCCATGTCGATTCAGTGACTCTGACTGCAAGGTCCTAGGTTGCCTAAATTTCTCCTTTTCCCACACCTCATCAAGACTCCGGCTGCCCAACGCATTCTTCGACGTACGAGCGAACAACTTAAATCCAATCCCGCACCACCTGCCCGCTTCCTATTGGTCGGCTACTTGACCAATCCCGCCCTTCCCTTCTCCTCCATATAAGGCCAGCGCGCTAGTCTCAGCTAGGCAGCAGTACGCTCTGAAGAATGCCACAATACGCTGGCCGAAACGTTAGCCACCATGACATTGAAGCGGCTCGTCCCGGATAGCCTAGACAACATGGAAGATCCTAGGTTTAGAGTCCCTACGGGGGAAGGATTTTCGACACTAGCTACATAGCAAGGTCGAGTCTGGAGGAGAATTCTAGCGGCAGGCTGTTTTGATTGGTAGTTTTCCGTGGTTTCTCCGATCAACACCAGACGAATGCGGGAGAAATTCCTTAACAAACGGGCCACGCGATATTTCCTTAAATCTTCCTTGACCTAGCCTCTCACCTTATTTACAGACGTTAACCCTTACAACACCACACTTCCGCCCTTGTTTGGAGTTAATCGAAAGCTTTGATCCTGTTGGGACTGGGGCGTTGCCCTGCTGATTGGAGGTATCTGGCTGGAGAAATTACTGCTAGACAGATGGACGCCTTGGAGCACACCTACACATCACTTCGCCGATCAGATCTGTGCAGCAATTGTAGTCTTCCGCGGCTACAGTCGTGCGGAGGCTCTCGACTGCCCGGGTGACGCCGCGTCGAGGACAGTGATGACGGCGTTTCGACTCTCACATCGTGGCCTTGTACAGGGATGGGGTTCCAACGGACACGGTGACTGTGACGCTTGGCCCTCCAGCCCTGAAGAAGATCACGATATGACGGGCGAAGCGTCGGCATCACTGCCCTCGACGCGGCGTCACCCAGATAATCCATGAAGTATCCGTTTGAAATTCACATTGCCACTTCACTTGGAAATAATTTCTTAACGTATTATCGTTGACACTCGTCATTAACACCACGTACATGTTTTAACTCGATGTCGCAGTTTTATTGCAAATCCAATTGACAACATTTATGAATGATTCACACCTTTAGCACCATCACGAATCATAAACACATGAAATATTTTTGGGATACTTACGGGTTATACGTTCAAACATCCAAACAGAGAACGTCTTGATCAACCATCACACATCACAATAGAACATTTAGATTACCTCTTCACGCCATGAACGTTGTGACTCCAAAATTAAGATTCTATATGGTATATACTCTTTACCTTTAACCAGACGGTAGTTCACTGTCTTATCAATATATTCCACATTCACATAAAAACAGGCAAAAAACGTCTTAAAGAAAATTCATCCTTCATTTCAGGGCAATTTAGATAACGACAAAAATTATGTAACGTCAGAACTCTTCAGTAAACGAATTCTACTATTTCTAAAACAAAGGAACTCTTTGTGAGACACCTCCCAATCATCACATTACATCAGAACTGAGCAAAGTGTATTTTTCTCAAACATCGGACTTTCACATTAGATCTATGCAGAGAATATCATCCCCAAACCAGGACGATTATTGTAACCAAATGGGACACCTGCACTTCATCGAGTTACATCAGAATAATACATAAAACGTCAAACTTAAGGCAATTAGCCATATTTTTGCACTGTGCATAACTATGGGACGAGAGTACATGTGACGTCTTCGAATACGTTAGCATGATACTATAGAAAAATGCAAAGAATGTCATCAAAGCACGGCAAAAATCACCATCAACCATATTGATACCATTGGACACACATATCAGTCACGAGTCTTCACGACAAAGCAAAAATGTCTCCAAGGGGTAGAATGACAGTCAGCTGATGACCGTTACCATTAGGTAACATGGTAGTTTCATAACACTTCGGTGTCAATATATTTTTAACTTGCTAAAGAATCTTTAAATAGTTATTTTCGTTACTAGTACATAAAGTCTTTGTCATACGAATTAAAGGTGGGTGGATGGGGCAACGACAGGAGACGATTCCAGTATTTAGAAATGAGTACACCAAAGACATTGTGGTAGGAGTTGTATAAGTTACTTTTGTTAGGAATTCATGGAAACACAAGTATACCATCTTGGGATCTTAATATGCAAGGCGCCAGCCATATTGATTCACCTCGCCGCATTGATTCTTACTTCGCAGTACTCAAATTCCTTTATTTGGCGGTAATTTCTTTAACACCAATAAATAAACAGTGAAGATCTCCATATATTTGGGATGAAAAGTTACTGGTTTCCGTGTATGTGGGGTATTTTTTAAGGCGCGCCTTCATCAAAAGGCACTAGTATCGCCCACCAACAAGAATGACATTCTGCTCCAACATCACCTGAAGTACGTCCCAGGAAATCACGGAAACAACCGAAAAAGGAAGCCGTTCTTTGAAATGTTCATCAACGCCGTGACATCATCCAACCTCGTAATTTAAGTTCCATAATTAAACAAATTAAAGGCCCTTTGAAATGGAAGGTAGTTATTGCAATTACAGTTTATCATGTTTTACATAAGGGCAGAGGAGAACTGGGAAGTTGCAACCAGGCAACTTGCGTAACTTTGAACTACATCAAGGCGTAGCGGCTGCTTTTGAGTAGCGTACTTCACATGCTCTCGAAGCCATATTGCACGCTCGAGGCGATCACAGCTCGCCAGGTATTTTGGAGCCCACTAATGAAGGGACTACTCTCGCTGCAGACGGCGCTCGAGTGCCCAAGTGAGGCGACACCTCATTTTGCAGCCCTTGATGTTGCGGATGAGACGGGCGGTATGCAAAGTACGGTGTATGTACGAGACAAAAAGACTGACACACTAAACGATGGTATTACACAGCAATGAAACTATTTGGTGAAATTAGATATTGGAATATTTCTTGCTTTTTCATAAATAGATTTTGAAAATCTCGAGAAACAGTTGAATTTTGTTACATTAAACTACAAAAACTAGAGATACTCAGCAACTTGTTTGACGTATTATTGGAAACTGTTGCGTTATATTATAAAATTGAAACGAAAGAGGCCCGTGCATGGAGATGCTACCTGCTGGTCCTCTTGAATACCGACTTAACAATGTTAATGGAGGATTACTTCTGAGCGACTTAACATATATGTGTGTTAATGGAGGATTACTTCAAACAGCGCTCAATGCTCCTCTAAGAGCTGGGAGACGCTTTGCCTCTATAACAACGGAACAAACTAAAGTAATAATAATAATAATAATAATAATAATAATAATAATAATAATAATAATAATAATAATATAAAAGTATAAATTTTGTCCTACTATCACGAGCCTCTACTAGAAAAGGTCTAAACCAAGGCAAAATGTCTACAGTGCGTATCTGTAATTATTTTGACATTCATGTACAGCAGTTATTTCTTAGTTACCATGCAAAAGGAACAAGCATTGCGAAATCAAAACTATCTCCGTTTTTGCAGCTCATTATACAGACAAGCAAGGACAATTTCATGCAATGTTGTCTTCATAACATAAAAATGAGCTTACAATTCTTAAATCATTATTCTACAATCAGCGATCAAACTATTTTATGGTAAGTCTAAAAAGTAACATTCACCACTAAAATTATCTTCTTCAATCGTTACATTTTATATAATAGACACAATAGAAACGTTTGAAAAATTAATTCTTTTGAAGCAAATATATTGTCACAAGTTCAACAAGTAAAATCTGCAGTCAGCGGTCCATACACCGAGAATTATTATTCACCAACAAAGGAGATGCTTCGAATTCCAAATTCTATCTGGAGGCAATGTCATTATCGTATTGCGACATGGTATCTAATGAAATTATTTTGAGCAAAAAAGCCCTGGAAATTTCAATTTTTAATTTTGAATATTTGAAAATTTTTTCGCGAAACTACTTATATTTAATCTAATTTTGTAAAGGCAGACAAAATAGTTGGTTAGAATTTTGTAGGAGATCAAATTTGATGAAAAATAGTAACATGATATTGGCTCTTAAAACGGAACAAATTATTTTGTCTGCACATGCAAGCGTTTGGATATATTTACCAACACTACATTTTTTCCATAACGGTAATATGTGTCCCTTGTCGCAGCGTGCATCCACATTCTTTACCACGTGACTCACGTCAGCTGGCCTGGCCCTCCACACGTGCACTTTCATGGCAGTGCGTGTTCAATGAGCATAAATGACGGCAAAGATTGTTAATAATGCTCTGATACCTACTCAAACGGTAACTAACAGTTCCTGACAATTAGAAAATATTCTCTGCTGCGTACACACGACGCAATACGGCGACCAGGTGATGATCTCATTCACCAATGCAAGCGCACGGCGACCTCCTCTGTTTTGTTTTTTTATTTTTGTTTCTTGGAAACATTTTGCGCGCTTGCCCAAACAGTGCTGCGCTCTCGTAGCAACGTTTAAAAGTACTGTATTTGAAATGTAATATATTACTTAATGTGTCTTTTCGTCTCTGCAGTTAGGTTCACGGATTTTGGGAGAAAAATATGTATAGGTCAGACGCCAAATTTAAATAAAATGTGTTAACATATTATCTTACAACTATCATACAAGAGTAAAAACCTCTTTCTATAAGACAATTTTTGTTGAAACATTTGGAGATCCTTTTAAGAAAATGGCATTTAAACGTTACTGTAAATGAAACAATTGAAGCTCTGTTTCCCAGAGATTTTTAGCTATTGAATATCTGTATTGAAAGTTTAAAGCACTTCTACTCACAAATGCAATAGTATATACGAATCGCTGGAAATGTATACTAAAAGTGTGAGATATATTTAAAAAATATTCTTGGGTAGTTTGTGGAAGGACAAAAGAATACAGCAAAATTAATTTTATTACATCTTAGATAGCGCAATTAGCAGTATTCGTAAGAAAAGTTAAAAACAATTGGATCCGTGCTTGAAAAAAAGGCGCTTGAGTGTTTATGAAAATATTCGAGAAACTTTATAAGACACCATTTATAGCATATGTACTCATAAATGCAATAAAGTAAACAAATTGCTGCTATGTCAATAAAAACGACGTGAGAGACAAATAACAAATATTTCAATTTTGTAATTTATGGAGGGAGAAAACGAATAGAGCAGAATGACGTTTATGTCATCTTTGGCACTATTCCTACCAAATGTTTAAAATATTTTTTCGAAAGTACAGAGTTTACAGTGAAAAAAGAACCAACGCCATCTTTATAAGTATATTTTACTCTTTTCTATAAAAAAATTGAGCTTCTTTTGTGAAAATTTCGAAAATGTCCTTAGGGCTTCCTGTAAAGTACCCCAAAATTTTAAAGAATGTCTTCCAAATTTGCAAAGCTTCAAGTCGACCGGGACTGACAGACGGATAGACGGACGAACGTTTTGAAAAATAGTTACTTATGTAACAAGTCCTTTAAATTAGTTCTTAAAGACTAGTATATGACGTATTACATACAATGTTTGTAGTTATTCCTAATTATTCTAGTTATTCAAAATAAATATTTCACACTTTCGTGAGTTACGAATTGCCATTAATCTGTAACGACGGTTGTTTGAAATAACAATCGCAGTGCGCGGATACATCGAAAGGATGAAGAGGGACATATGGAGACAAACTAGCTAGGAAGGACGAAGAATGCAAGGGGAAGATATGGGACAATGGTGACAATATGGGGAAAAAATTGGAAAAGCGGAAGAGAGGACAAAATGGCTAAAGGAGGACAAATTAGACAATAGAGACCAAATGGTAAATGGAACGAGAATACTAATGGGACAGTAAGACAAATTGGATAATAAGACTAATAGGACAGTAAAGCACATGGTACAATAAGACAAATGGGACAATGAGATAAATGGGACAATGAGATAAATGTGACAATAAGACAAATGGGACAATAAGACAAATGGAACAATTAGACAATTGGGAGAAGAAGACAAATGAGACTATTGAAAATACTGGGACAAATGGAGAAAATGGTATAAAATGAGACAAGGGGACAAAATTAGACATAGGGACACAATGGGACTAGGCTACACAATGGGAAGAGAGTACACAATGGGACAAGATGGCATAGTGGGACAAGGTAACAAAATGAAAGGGGACAAAATGGAACAAAATGAGGCACTGGAACAAAATGGGACTTTGTGGCAAATATGATAAGGGGACAAATTGGAACACGGGTCAAAATGGGATAAGAGAAAAAATGAGGCAAGGGGACAAAATGGGACAATGGGTACAAAGCGAAGGGGAACTAATAAGACATGGGGTAAACGGCAAGGGGACTGATGGGACATGGGAGAAACGGGAAAGGGGACCATTGGGACATGTGGGGAACACTTATCCAAAGATTGGTGAGCACTGGGAAAATCTAAATCCGAGAGTGCGATAAAATATTTTTAATGGACTCTCGAGCATTTTAAAGCCAGCATCTATGAAAAAAATTGTTTAGGTGGGTGGTTGCTCCGAAGGTAAGCAAGTATTTACCTACGTAATTAATAAAAAAAATGCTTTTTTTCTTATCAGGGGACCCACAACAGTGTAATTCCGTGGAACTCTCGAAATCGATTTTCCGCAGCATTATAGTTATAACTTTCTCAACACTACTCGTTACTACGTATACACGTGGTAAGCGAGAAAGTGAATATATTTTGAAGAGAAAGAAATATAAATATTGTAGTAATGGGTGTGAACTGTAATTATTATATTAATCAACTTTTTCAGTAAAGTTTGTAAATGTTGAGAAATTTGTTCATAATTGATTACAATGATGAAGTCTACAGAATGTTTCGAACACTGTTGCCCTAGTAACGAATGATGTTGAATGTCATTCAAATAAACGCTTTCAATGTTTCTTAGTACATTATTGATCGTCTATGTAACGAACTGTTGAATTTTACCTATAAAATGAGATTTTGAAATATTGATTTGCTGTTTTTAAAGCAGTTTAATGAAGAGAGATTTGTTACAACTTATTTCGTTACTTTTACTAATCACCATTCCACTCGTTTTATTCAATTCACATTTATTGAATATTGATTTCATACATTAATAGTGTGCAAATCATTACCCCTAGCCGTATCGGCATTCTATTGTCTATATGAAGACAAATACGCTTTTTGTAATTATTAGCTCACCTCTGCGAGGACTCTCGCATGTTACCAAACAAAGACGTACAACTGTGCATTTCAATCGCATAGAACATACAGTAATTAGTATATTAGTAACGAAAATAAGTTGTAACAAATCTCTCTTCATTTAAAAACTGCTTTAAAAACAGCAATCAATATTTCAAAATCGTCTTTTATAGGTAAACATTCAACAGTTCGTTACATAGGACGATCAATAATTACTAAAACATTGAAAGCGTTTATTTGAATGAATTCACATCATTCGTTACCTAGGCACAGTGTCGAAACATTCTGTAGCTTCATCATTGTAATCAATATGACAAATTTCTCAACATTTTACAAACCTTTACTGGAAAAAGTTGATAAGTAATATAATTATTACAGTTCACAACCCATTATACAATATTATATATTTCTTTCTCGTTCAAAATGATATTCACTTTCTCGCTTACCACGTGTTACCGTGTAACGATAGTGTTGAGAAAGTTATAACTATATGCTGCGGAAAATCGATTTCGAGAGTTCCACGGAATTTACACTGTTGTGGGTCCCCCTGATAAGAAAAAAAAGCATTTTTTTATTAAAATTACCTAGGTAAATAACTTGCGTACCTTCGGAGCAACCACCCACCTAAACATTTTTTTCATAGATGCTGGCTTTAAAAAATGCTCGAGAGTCATGTTAAAATATTTTATCGCCCACTTCTCGGATTTAGATTTTCCCAGTGGCTCAACCAATCTTTTGGATAAGTGTTCCCCACATGTCCCCCAATGGTCCCTTTCCCGTTTCTCCCATGTCCCATCAGTCCTTGCCGTTTACCCATGTCTTCATTAGTTCCCCTTCGCTTTGTAACCATTGTCCCATTTTGTCCCTTGCCTCATTTTTTTCTCTTATCCCATTTGACCCGTGTTCCAATTTTGTCCCCTTATCATATTTGCCACAAAGATCCACATATCTCTCTCTGGA